>JAJJWW010013382.1:0-45073 GCA_023531295.1 Papaver armeniacum
AAAATTGGTTAAGACCAAATCAAAATTTTCGGGTGAAAAGGACGGTGATTTAGATCTTGTTTAAATGGACAAAAAATTTAAAAATAGGCGAGGATGTAACCGGTTTCATCTGTCCATTTTCAAATATTTTTCTTATTTTTATTTTACGGGATGCATCGGTTTCATCCTTGCTATTTTTTAAGTTTAAATCAGGATGAATCCAGTTTCATCCTTGCCATTTTCTTTTTGTCCATTTCACCCATAAAATTTTTTACTCGTCCATTTGAACCGTGTTTAAATTTTTTTTGGACAAATAACCCATTTTCCGTTGTTTATTCCATGTTGGAAAATGGTGCAATAATCATGAAATTGTAAAACGAAAGTACTTAGTCTTGCTTTGTTGATGATCTCCCATCTATCCCAAGCCCCGATTATATAAATATGAAACATTGCTTATTTGCTTAGCAAAGTGGATCAAACTTTATATGAACACGCAATTGGAGGATATAGAAACTAATTGGGGATATGAATTACTTCCCCAACCCATGGTGTGTGCTAAGGGGTGATTTTGGGCGAAAATACTAAAACACCCTTCCCTCAAAATAAAAATCAAAAAACTTAAAATCAAAAAACAAAATCATATTCCCCATTTCCATCTCACCTCTTATTAATCGTTTTAGGGTTAAAACTTTGAAACCCAAATGTTCCCCATTTTCTTTCAAATTCTAAAATTTCCCCATTTCCTTTCAAATTCTCTTCTCCTTTTATAGGAAGTGATGAAGAACATGTCGGAAATGATAAAGAACATCTTAGGAAATGATGAAGACCACGCGGAAGTGATGAAGACCATGCGGAAGTGATGAAGAACATGTCGGAAATGATGAAGGTCATGCGGAAGTGATGAAGACCATTGCGGAATTGATGTAATTCAATGAAATTAGGAACTAAATCTTGGCATGCTCGATATAAATCTATCAATGCCGGTAGTTAAGTGAAAAAAAAATCAATTTTACGGATACTTTTCATCATGTTCCGGCGTGCTCGAAAATCGAGATAATTGTGCTTAGGAAGTAGTGATTAAAACACGAAAAAATAGGTTTTGAAGATCAAAACTGAAGAAAAAAATGCCGAACCCCCCCCCCCCCCACCCACCCCGGGATAGTGGCAAACAATTTATGAAAATTTTCAACAAATGCCGGCATGGTTTTTGGTTGAATAACATGCCAGTTTCAAGATTTTTCAACTGCAACAATGGTGGATTCAAAGAAAAAAATTCAAATTTTCAACCTCTTAGCACAATCATCACAATCATCTTCCATTTTCAAAAAAAAAATTCCACTCAAAAACCATTTCCCTCCTTCTACTCTCAACTAACCCACACAAATTCAAATAAAAATAAATACACACTAATTTATCCCCCAAATACTTAACATTTTACTAATTATAATTAATCAATAATCCTGATTAGTGGGGGCTAGATTAGGAATTAAAAAAATAATTACATAGGGGGTCACCCAGAATTGCTATTGGGACACCGTTTTTGTCCTGTAGCTATATCCCCCAATTAATTCCCATATCCCCAATTGCGTGTTCCTTTATATTGCCTATAGGAACATAGAACATTTAGACGTCTCAAAATTGTTTGAGATATTGGAGTAAATTAAATACGAAGTCTTTATTATTGGGCAATAAAAGATACAAATGACAATTGTTCGGAGTATTGTTTCCCAACATTTTAGTGCCGACGAAGAAATTTTCAGAATCTGATACGTGGGAACTATAGTTATGTTGTAGTCTCCGGATTGCGTATGTTTTCTATAATACAAAACAAAGCTAGGCTAAGTTTGCCTAATTTGAGTGGTGGTCGGGATTTGTCCGTGGGAAAGATAAATCAAGGGCTGTGGTTCTCCACCGCCACACCTACAAGTCGCACACGTGGTGTTCATTCCAATATTATGAATTAAAAATGAATACTCAAATTAAGATATGGAATTTCAAAAATTATAACGGGGGGAGGTTCGAACTCATGACCTATTGTGTCATAAGAGTGGTCTCTAACCATTGTTCCACCTTGGTTGGAATTGATAGAAAAGATAAATCAATAGTGGTTGTTTGTTCAACTTCAATATTAATTAGTATAAGTATTTTATTAATTAGTATAAGTGATTTGTCTAGAGAGAAGATAAATCTATGGTTATGGTTTGTTCAACTTAAATATTAATTAGTATAAGTGTTTTATTAATTGAGGTTTCATTAATTTCTCATGATAAATGATTTATTAATTTATCATCATAAATATCCCTTAATTAATATTAATACATATCTCCATCAATAAATAATAATTTTGACAAAAATTATTTCAATAAATATTAGTGGTGGTGGTGGTAGTAGAGGAAGAAGTAAGTGGTGGAAGCGGTGGAAGGTGTTACTAAGTGGTGGAGACGGTAACATTAGTTTTGGTGGAAGAAATAGTGGTCTTTGGATGGTTTTAATGGCGGTGGTATTGGTTTTTCTTTTTGAATCAAAAATAATAATTTTTTTACATGACGGGTAACATTGTATTGTGAAAAGTATAGTTGGTTGTTTTTGACACGATCAAAAAAGGCGGGTAACAAATACTTTTGGGATGATACCAAATCATATAAGACAAAATGGTTGTTTTTGGTACCACTGCTATCTTTGGTAACCTTTAAACGCATGATTTTGGTATTAACAAAAAACATATAGTTGAATAAATTAATTGACGACCTAAGTTTGTTAAATCTAAACTTTATACATGACGTGTGGGATCAAAAGTTATAAGTGTGCCAAATATTCTACGAGGGATGGAAATTTAAAATGGTGGTGGTGGAGAAATAAGAGATATACGGTGGTTTTGGTCTTTGGCGGTTTGATGAGTAGTAATTGATTATGTTAATTATGTCTTTTGCTACAAAAGCATAACACTATAAATTAGAAATGTGGGTTGATCGTCTTAATGCTAATATAAACTCGGTTAAAATACATGAAAATTAAGAAGAACAAAAAAACATTTGGATGTCACGTTATATAATAAATAACACTAAAAACTACATATTTAGTATCAAGGTTTCTCCGTCAATAGATAAATCTAAGGTTGTATTGAGATCCAGTAAGCGAGAGGGCGAGTTGGTTTTGGATTTCGAATGATAATGAATATAATGAAACGCTCCTTCTCGGTTTCTCCAATCAAAACCGAAACCTTCTAAAAAAATAATCAATCGAACAACACTTAGATGGAACGCATCACCACCGGTGTAAACTTCTCACAATTGCTACATATCCAAAGTGAAATATCTACAAATTAATCTGGTGATTTAGTCCCTACCGTGGTTTTTAATGAGGCATGCAATTAAATCTCTAATAGTGATTTTAAAGGTATTTAATAATTACAAAATTCTCTTATAAGTTTTGTTTAGGCAAGTATTGATTTAACTTGGGTTCTTTTACATTTTTGTGTTAAGTTGATGACTTTTTTAATTTGAATACATGTTTGGTTAACAAACTTTGATACATATAGGGTATTTTCTTTGTAGAAGCGATGTTATTCTTTCATTTTTCCCGTTAGCACTTTGTTTCGATCCCGTATTTGTAGACATTATTTGACTAATGTTGGGGTATTTGTTTAATCTCAAGGCCGATTAAACCCAATGTGTGTTGTATACATTGAAGGCGACATAAGTTTGTGTCGGCTCTACCTTGAAACTAATAATTTTTTTTCGGAAGGTTAGTTGAATTTATGTAGATACAAATATCAAAATGACTATGCTCTTTAAAACTCCAAATTACTTGAGTAACACTAGATGTGAGAACGTCATTCATGCACTACTTAGCATAGTTGGTGTGAAATCTTTTTATCCACGAATTTCTTCAATTTTATGTTATCAATAATTTCGGAACAAATGTATTCATAAACATCATGGAGTTGGATTGGCAGTTTAGGTATATGTACTGTTAGATGAAATATTCTTTTTGAAGTTTGAAATTATGGTATGATGGAACAATAAATGGGGTAAAATTTTATTTATTGTATTTTTTATTTTATTTTCATGTTGGCACAACATTATTACTCCGTCCAGATAATAAATTGGAATAACATGCTTAAGTAAAAAATAAAAAGATCAGGTAACCCATTTTGTTTCCCAAAACCTATTTGAATATCAAAATAATTACTCACGAATAAAATGAAGCAAGAGGAATGTGAACAATATCGTATTAGAGACAAAACATCCCGTGCCGTTACGGCACGGGTTAAGGGCTAGTATTTTCTAAAGGATATTTTTTTTTTCATTATATATGACTAACAATTTCAGCCTTTGTTTGCCTGGCTTGATTGGGGTATACCCAAACTAATTGGGGTATACCCAATTTTAAGTGGACATGTGACCTTACTAGGGGGAGGTCAAATTTGGTTGAAGTTACAATACTATCCTTGACCTTTATAATTCTATTATCATAATCAGTTTTTTTAATTTTCATCTTCCTTCCTCTCTTCTTCTCTTCCATAACCAACCACACCGGCTCCTACCCCACCACCACCACCAAAACTCGTCGATTAATTCGTTAACATCGTCGATTCGAAAACTCCGAGTAATCTTCAACAATGGAACCACCACGAGCGTCAGGGAACTCGTATGAAAGGCGCCAATCGAAAACCCAATCAATACAACCCTGGAATTGCAAAATTAGTTCAACAAAAAGAGAAAAAAAACCGTCGAAGAAGAAGATATTGAACCCGCTCAAAACGAAGAAATGGTGCGATTAAGAAAGTAAGGGCCTACTTAAACTCACTCTAGTACTTCAATTTCATGTTTGCATGTCAAATTAGGTCAGAAAAATCGATTCTTTGATTTTCAGTTATTTATCCGGCATGTTGTTTGTTTCACGACCTTGCCGGGATTTCATAGTTAGGGTTCCGTAGGGATGCTCTTTGGTTGAATATCTTGCCGGCGGTTTAGTTTTTGTGCTTGCTTTCACGGGGTTGGCAAGTTATTCAACCTATAATCTTGCCGGCGCAAAATTTATTTTTTAAGCCGGGTCGGTTATAAACTTTTAACTTGCATGGCTGGATTTGATTTTTAGCGTCTCTGATGCCTTGAATGATAAAGGTCGGAATGGTATCTAAATAATACCACGCCGGCGTTATGTTAGCGAGTGTTGTTTTTATTATAAAGCCTGCCCAGGCTATTGATGTTGAAAACCTGTGTTCATAGTTTTATAAGCGGCAAGTTATTGGAATAAAACCACCTATCGACTATGCTTTATAGGCATGTTGTTTAGATATCCACCCTTAGACCTTGGTCCACCGGATTGTTTGTATATGTCGACCCTGCCGACTTGTAATTTTTCTTAATTTTTCTTGTTCGGGTTGCAAAAGGCAAACAAGAAAGCTCGAAAGCTCTTAGTCCTCCTTCAAGACCTCCTCGTGTTGGTGACAAACTCTTGACTTCAAGACATCTAGGGGCATACGTTGTGGCGGGAACGACAAAGATCCGTGTACTTAGAATGATGATTATCAACCACCATCGGAACCCGTGTGATTAGACGAGACTCGGATGAAGACCAATCAATTCCATCTGGTAGAAGAGGTGACGATGATGATGGTGATGAAAGAAATCCGGCTCTTTGGAGGAGGTAACAATGATGATGATGATGGTGATCAAGACATGCCTAATGTTGGAGGAGGTAATGATGATGGTGATGATGATGATGGTAATGGAGATCAAGGTAAGGATATTCAGGATGAAATTGTTGAAGAGGCAGAGGAACAAGAAGAAGAAGAAGAAGTTGAGGAACAAACCCAAGCTGCAAGTACTAGTGCAATCGGGAAGAAGAAAAGGGTTATCACTAAACCAGCTAATTCCCACATGCCTCCCTATGAATTGAAGGTTAAATTGAAACCAAAAGTGCTTCCCCGGGGGGACCCCAGATGATGGTGGACATGTTCTTTTTGGATACAAAGACTCGTGGGCATGTGAAATCCAAAAATACTATCGTAAGTAATCTCAATCTGTCTTTGTTTTTCATTTAAGTGTGTAACTATCTTAAATTTGCGTCAAGTGTTTGTATTTCTTTTCATTTTGTGTTTTTGGTATTTAGGATCACAAGCATGCTATCCGTCTCATGAGGCGCCAAGCTTCATGTTCAGTGACTAAGACTTGGGATCTTGAGGATGAATGTGAGGAGGTGAAAGTGATTGTCAAGAACTCGGATTGTTGCACACGGTGGAGAGTTCGAATGTTGAGTATGATAGAGTTCACCGTATCGTGCATTACGTGAGAGGTTCTACGGAGAGGCCGATACAATGTTATTCCCATTCGGTGAGATGGCGATAACTCCGATGATGCTCATCAAATTCTAGGCCTCGAGGTTGAGGAAAAGCGATCGGTGAGGGCTTCGATAATAACATTTCTTGGGAGGAAATCTTCAAATTGACCAACACTTTGTTCGGTTGGGATCAGATTAAGACGGAGTCTATGCTTGCGATGAAGGATGGTAATCTAAGCAAGAAGTTTAATCTGAAGAAGTTGAGGGATATATTATCGGGACCAAGAAAATCTTTGATGTGGAAGGAAGGGTGAACCCCGTGCGAATCAATGCTACGCGTCGGCTTATTTGCTATACGTCAAGGCGGATGTATCTTCCCAGCCAGATTAGGAAAGCTTGGTCGACGCCAGTTATTTGCAACTCTTTTGGATCCCTTAGATAAGATGCATGAGTATTCTTGGGAGTGCTGCGGTGGTCGCCTTCTTGAACAATGAGTTGACAAAGGCATCAAGGGCACTCATTCACGCAAGTTAACGGAAACATATGTCTCTTCAGGTAATTGTATTGTCTAAATCATTTATATTTGCCAAATGCTTGTAATGTTTGATTCTTACTAAACTTTGTGTTTGCATAGGTTTGGATAGATGAGCACTTCCCTACTTTGGTGAAAAACAACTCCCACGTCAAAGTGAATGAAAAGCTTGCGATTGATAAGCCAAGAGCGCAAAGATACAGTTTTAAGGGTGCTCAGGAAAAGGATATGCCGCATTTTGCTTATTAACGTGCGAATCGCCTTGGACAAATTATTTGCGGATGAGTTAATATTTGATCCTTACCGAGATGCTAGAAATCAAGGTTTAATCCAAAGGAGAGATGATGTTGCATTATACTACGGACCCTTGTTGTTCTCCCATGGATTTTCAATATACGATCCACATCGGGTAATGCGACAATTGGGTTACGTCCAAGAAGAACCCCATTTCGATCTTGAGCCTTTCTTTAAAGTGTTAAGGGAGGACTGCAGCACATCCCAAAAAACTATTATCGTCGCTTACGCTCCACCCCCAACTCTAGGACATTGGAACGGAAGACTTAATCGTAAAGTCGATACGAGTCTTTTGGACGAGGTGACCGAATGCCATGAAGCTCAGGAGAGATACATTTCATGGTACTTGGGTTGGGATCGTCCCTCTTGTGATTAGGGAAATGGTGGTGAATAATTGGCTCGTAAGAGGAAGATGGCATCGAATGACTCAGCAACAATTCCTAACTTTCTTGTAAGTATTTTGGAGTATCTCTTACGATTTAAGATTACATTATCGAATAATTCTATTAATTGTTTGTTGTTTAACTGAAAATAGAAGGGGCATTTGAAGACCTTTGTGAAGTTGTTGTGTTGCGCTTGAGAGAAAGAGGAGAGCCTTTGTCGATTGAAGAGCAAACCAAGCACATTCACTATGCTAGCAATCTTGACAATGAGGATGCCCATGAAATGTTCAAGCAAGGCGATCTTTGAATTAAAGAGGGAAGAAAAGGCGGGGGAGGAAGCACAAGAAAAGATGAATGCGACAAAAAGATGGCTCGTAGTGGTCGTGGTGGTGAAGGTAGTAGTAGTCTTGGTGTTCCTAAACGGGGCCGAGGTCGTGGTCGTGGTCGTGCTCGTGGTGAATGAATGCGAGTCTCTAGTTTATTTCTTTATGTTGGGTTGGACAAATGTCAAGGTTAATGGTTGGACAAATGGTTTTTTAAGGTTTATGGGACATGTTTTCTTATTTTGGACAACAAGTGTTTGATTTCTAATTGTTGAATGAAAGGTTTGTTTACCTACGTAAAATTTCAAGACAAATAGCCGGCATGTTCTTTTTAACTCACCATGCCGACCATACCAGGTCCGGCAAGGTTTTGAAGTGTCAGCCTGCCGGCCCTGTCAGCAGAAAATGCTTGCATACCGAGGGTCGGCAAGTGAGTCGGATCATTACCAAGCGGCGAAGATACCGGACCCGGCGGTGTATTATGTTTTGAACACGCCGGCGATTTATTTACAGAAAATACCTTCTTCGATGCCTAAAACCATCATAACGCCGGCATGGTAATAAATTTATACCCTTCCGACCATATCATAGCCGGCAGTAAAATTTCAAAATATTATGCTTAGCGGATTGGAAGAAAATGATTTACTGATGCCAAAACCATCATAACGTCGACATAGTTAGACACTTCTCACCCTGCTTGAGGCCCTAGGTAGTCGGCATACTAAAATCTCATAGGCAAATTCAAAATTCAAATTTTTGACAAGTACAATTTCATTGATTGACTTGTACTTGGGCACTATAACGGCCAAATTTGGGTACAATCCTATAAATACACTACTTCTCTCTACAAAACAACATACAAATAGTTCCATATACTATCCAAAGCTCATATCATCATACAATCCATCAAACTCACCCAATAGCTAAACAAAAATGGCATCATTTGATTCAAACGAAGATTTGGCAATCACCAAAGCATGGTACGCGGAAACTCGACTTAGACGTCAATCCTCCGAAAGGAGGATTCCACAACCTTTGGGCTAGGGTACACAACAAATTTAGCGGCGAGTTTGGTAATCCTAATGGAAGAAGTATTCAACAAGTCCACGCTAGGCACCTAGTAATCGAAAATGCGATACTTGCTTTTTTGGCTCTCCAACCTCGAATTTTTAACACTCGCCCCTTCACCTTGTCCATTGCAGAATTTGTAAGCAATTTTGGGGTTCTTTTACGCAACCCATGTTGTTTTATCTTCCAATGAAACACCACTAACATATGTAAGTTTTTTTTTGTGTTTTTGTAGCACGAAGTCGTGAAAGCGCGCTACTTGGAGGAAAAGGGGGAAGCATTCGCTTTCGATGCAAGCTATCACTTCTTGGCAGAAAGAATCCCGAAGGATAACCCGGAATACTTGGATGCCGTATCGTCTTCCGATATTCTATTTTCTGTTTGGTATATGTAAATGTCGGCAGGGTTATAAATCCTTAACATGCCGGCTACACATACGCCGGCGCTGTCATAAGAAAGTCGGCATAATCTTCATTCAAAGACCCTTCCGGCCACAAAACGGTCGGCGTTTTATTCATCCAAGGACCATGCCGGCTAAAATTGGTCGGCATTTTATTCAAACGAATACCATGACGGCTATTTTATAGCCGGCACTTTATTCAAACCTAGACCCTGCCGACTTTTCATATTTTCAAAACAAAATTTTTGGATCGAAATCGAACTCATAAGACGGATCAAAAGGTTAATCTACTGAATTCATAATTACAAAATTTTAATCTAAACTCAATTAATTAGCCTAATCAGAATTTTAGTGTTAATTGACCAAGGGCATATTAGCCATTTAGAAAATACAAGGTTAAGGGGTGACTTGGCTTTACTTCAAAATGACCCTATTTTGTCTCATTAGGTATACCCCAATTAGTTTGAGTATACCCCAATCAAGCCATGTTTGTTTGGTATTGTTGCGAATTTTTGTAAAACCTTCTTTGTACGTTGTTGTTGTTGTGTTAAAATAACGGCTATAAATTTGGCTTTTTTTTTTTTTATAAGCAAGATTCTATTGTTTTGGCATGGACACAAAAAAAGTTGGGGAACAAAATGAAACCGACAAATAATCCTTGTATAAATGATAAGTTTGTAATACACATTTTTCGCAACAACCTAACAAAAAACCCTTCAAGTTAATATGGTACAATGACCCACTCCATTTTGAGAATTGCTTCTGAAGTCTAGTGGACTAAATTCTCGTCTAGTTCACCAACCTCAAACTATGTTTTTTCATAGTCGTCCTCGACCTCCATCCATTGCCGTAATCTGTATATTATATGATCGTTAGAGTCATATTTGAAGTCTATAATTATAATGTGCTGACTGCGCCTATGGGGTACCTTTAGTTTAGGATTAGCTCTCAACTGATAATGTATTTTCTTGGCGAGAGATTAGACAATGGTGATCATCATCCATGTTCGAACTCCAGGAGACACATATAGCACGACAAGTGTAAAGCAGAACTCGTCTTAGAATATCATTATTATCGCCGGTGTACTGTGGATTTCAATCACCTGCTTGCTACTTTTTTATTTCTCTAACTCCATATTGTTTCTCCTTTGTGGATTTTCTACTCCAAAGAAGGACGATGAATCTGTGACGTAACTTTCGCGTAATGTCTCTGCATAGTAAACACAACTTCTGATGGTTAGCCAATTTTTGAGCTAGACATGCTTAATTTGCTTAGGAATGCTATTCTAGTTTTTATTAATGTCAAATATAGTGTGATTTTCAAATTTCACAATCATTGCAGGTTATATAGACCTCTGAACAAAATATAGTGTGGTTTCCAAATTTTCAACCCAGTTTTCACTCACTGAATTTGAAACTCTACCCATAACTTATAAAACACCTTCGGATACACCATGTTGGTAGTTTGTTTCCCAACAACATTACCATCGGTATTAAGATTTTTCGTAATGTGTGGTTTAATTATCATTGATAACCTAATGAAGTTTGACGTTTCAGTTTTATTTTGTATTCTTTAAAATTTAAAATAATACCATTAGCTCTAACTAACTTTTGTTGAGTCCAAAATTTAAAAACGTTCATGGTAGTGCCAAATGTTATCCTACTAAAACAATGACTTCATTATAATTGTAATGGTTCCCAAGAGAAGTGAAGCCCTCATTTTTGTGAATTCTCAGACATTTGAATTTGATCTTACCCTATAAAAATCTCCATTTGATCCAATTAGGGATTTCCAGACATAGAAACTCCATGTGCGGTTACCTTTTAATCAGCTTAGTAACTTATCACATAGCGATAAAAATTTAGCATATAATTCTAGATTTAATCATCTCTGATTTTGTTGTGGTGAACTCTATTAACCATGGAAGCTCTAGTTATGAAATTTCCTCTACGTTTCAGATTTATAAAAATTAAACAAAGTTCTTAAGCTTATATTTGATACAAATAAAGCCTTTCGGGGTGCTAGAAGTTTACAAAATTATTACTGAATTAGTAAGAACAGACTAATACAAACTGATTAGGAAGTTTCCAACTAAATATAATCAATAAAACGTATTAAAAATAAAATGTCGTATATGAAGCGTATGATTCAATGGAATCAAAGCAAACATAAAAGTCGATGCAATCCAATTTTTCCACCCACTTTTCACTTACTGAACTTGAAATTCTACCCATAACTTATAAAACACCTCCGGATACACCACGTTGGTAGTTTGTTTCCCAACAACATTAGATTACTATCGAGTAGTAAGATTTTGATTCTTTTCTACGTTGTGCATCTTGACAGTACCAGGATGAAACCGGATCTCTCAAATCGATTCCCACGTATTTAACGGGTTGTCTCTGTGACTTGTTTATTGTCATCTCGTATGTCAGCCTAACAGAGAACCGTCTCCTAGTCATCCTAACAGGTAAATTTCAGTAACATCATCTTGAACGTAAAATGATCCTTCCTTCCACCATGCAGTAGGAGTGATACAACGCCGCAAGATGCCATTAGTGTGTTCTTCATGGTTTAAACTCGCGAACAGGATTATTAAGACAATTTTTCCATGGTAACAAAACAAAATGGATAAACCTAAAGCAGAGCTTGAAAAAAATACCTGGTGTTCTAGCAAGAGCCGTAGGGCAGAGCAGTGTATGCTTTATATAGGCAACAAACCCTGGGTATCAATAATTATCATAAATAAAATGATTTTAGCTACGGAATATAGTGAATTTGTAACCGTTCTATCTACATAATTATGGGTATGAATGATTTTTGCAATCAAATATAATGAATTTGTAATAGTTTTCATAATACATGGGAATTTGTAACGGTTTTAGCATTGAATTTGAATATTAACTCTAGAAGATGATATTAGGGGATTCATGGTATCATTAATATAAATAAGAAATTTGTTTTAAATTGTGGGATCTTATCGTGACCATCCTTTATGTGCCTTAATTATATATATCAAAACACATGTTAGTTGTTCCAACTTGACCGACTTTTATGTGTCCGAACTGTAGATCACCGTCCATATGGAAAAACACCATTGTCCCTTATAATATAGATTAAAACATTAATTTACATGACAATGATCCAATTTTATATTTGATGGGCTATTTCTTTTTATTGAATAAACTTGTTAATTTTACTTGAAATAATTTCAAATGGTATGTTGTCTATTTAAATTCTCGTGATAATGTCCGACTTAATGTATACATTACTAGGTCTCAACCCATGCACGGGCAAGGATATATGTTTCAAATGTATCCATCGATTCATACATGTCGTAATTGTCTGAGAAGAATCGAACCATCGATCCAGGTCTAAATGTTTTGAGGAGTTGGTTAATAAACATGTTTTTATCCTCGAATCTTTTAATATTATGTATGTAAGTCATACAACCCTTTGGGACAAACATAGTTAATCGTTAGAGCAAATCCTATGGGCAGTAGAATATTACTTCGTTTTTTTTTTTTTTTTTGAAGCATAATATTACTTCGTTTACTACTTTAAAAAAATATCATCAAAGGTCATTCACCAAATTTGTAACAGAACTAAAAACACATAAAATTACTTTAAAATCAATTAGATTAATCTTGCAAAATCTGTTAGCATTAGAATTTCATTTTTCTCTTTGAAATTACTTTAAAATGTGTTAGAGTTTGATCTTTCACATTAAAAATGAATGATAATTTCATTTTTCACATGAAAATTAGGTGATAGTTGGACTTTTCATAAGAAGTATAGTGATTTTCTTTTAATTATTAATGGACCACTAGAAAGTGAAAAGTAGAATTTTCCTTAACTTCACTGATAATTGGAGTTTTCACTAAAAAGTGAAAATTAGAATATTCCTAAATATACTAGAGTTTTAACTAAAGAGGAATTTTAGGGAGTCGTTTTAGTGGAGTTAAATTCAACCTAAAGTAGTTTTTTATGGAGTTATTTAAGGGAGTGTTCCTTTTATCACGTTTTTGTCGTAAAATTAATGAAAAAACATAATTAAAGAGAAGGTTATTCTCGTAATCAATTATTTTCTTAATCAATTTTGGGTTTCCAATATATGCATTTGTATTTGTGAGTTTTTCATATACTTAATTAATGATCTTCCACTCGTCTCTAGATCCATCCGAAGTCATAATGTATACATGTTACTTATTAAAACAAAGTGGATCAACCTTTACATAATTACATTTCCTAGAATATGCATGGGACAATCAGGGTGTTTCTAAGTAGTCTGAGATATTGGAGAAAACTGGATATATGAAATTTACCTGTGGACAACAACAAGAAGAGCATAACTGCATACATACAAGGATTTTCAAAGTTGCGCGTGTAAGTTATAATTTGGTGTTAGGTTTTTACGGTTATCACTGAATATTTTTTGAAGTTACATGTATGGGTTATAGATTGGTGTTAGCTCTTTTAAGTTATTATTATTATTTTCGTAAATTTATATTGTTCGTGATTGCATTGTTTCAAGAGCATTAGTGTAACATTGAGTTACTATATTTGGTTACCTTTTTCCTTTAAAATTTGAGTAGTCTCTTGTCTACATATTATAAATGACCTATTATTGCTAATCTAACTAACATAAGAGCTTCTCCAATGGTGTTGGTGGAACCATAAACAAGACATTCTCATCCCAATGTTAACTTCAATTTAGGGTGAAAAAATAATTCATCTTCAATGGTGTTGGTTGTGACTTTTTTTAATTAAATGTAGATTTTATTTTTAGTAATTTTAAGATTTTATTAGAACTAAAAATGGTTATTTAGTATATTGGAATTTATTTTAGTTAAGAAAAGCTTACTAGGATAGCTTGACATTGTCAAGGTGAATGTCTAAAACTAAGACAAGGTGAATGTCTAAAACTTGACATTCACCTTGACAATGTCTAACAAAAATTAAGCTATGTCATCTTCACATTAATTTAAGAAATTGGGTTGGAGAAGAGTTTTATGGAAAATGAATGTCTATCTTATGTGGACTTAGACATTTATCTTCACATACATTCCATTGGAGAAGCTCTAAGACAAAGAAAAAAGAGGTATTTTTGGTAAATGAAGGGTTCAAAGGTAAACCGGGCTTTCAGAATCTCTTCTCTCAGTTTTTCGTCCCAAACTAAACTGACAGAGGAACGTACCCAAAAGTTGTTACAGACTCCAATTGGTGCACTAAAGTTGCAATGGTGCAATAACCACGAAGTTGCAAAATGAATGAGTCAATTTACTTAATGATCTCATGTTCATCTCTAGATGCATCCAAGTCACAATATATAATGGGTCATTACAGCAAAGTGGATAAGATTTACACTTCCCTAGCAACATGAAACATCCAGGGCGTCTCCTAAATAGATTGAGATATTGGAGCAAACTATTTGAGATCTTTCGTGGTGGTTGACGAAAACATAATTGCAGAATTGCACAGTACAATGTCAAGGGAGATCTACTACATATAACTTTGTTAGAATTGTCCCTGCTATGTTTGTGATGTTAGCTTGTCAATAATAAGCGTGGAAATTGGGATATATAAGACCATTAGAGGGTTTCTTGGGTTACTATTTTACTAAAAATACTTCCCAGAATTTCTTCAATTTTCCTCCATTGTAACTACAATACCCGAAGTAGAAGAACAAACGTAATTGGCAAATATTGTGGCACAATCAAAACTACTTGTGATGTCAAACACAATATTCCCAACGGTAATTATCTATTTAACCTCCATGTATTTCTTCCCGTTTTATTTTGGAAAAAGATGTTTCTTCTGGTCAGTTTCGTTGTATAAAAAATTATTACAGTTTTTTGGTTAAATAGGTCCTAGTTTTGAATTCCTAGGTGTATAAGATGAGCAAAATATGGCTATCTTTCAAATAACCAAAAATTCAAATTCTCTAGTTTTAATATCCTTCGTGGTTATTTCACCCAAACTTTATAATTGTTTTTTATATCCACTTACTAAAATACCCTTATCCTCTTTTATCACCCGACGAAGACAACCTTTTCGTCTTCTTCCTTTTTATTTTCTTCTTTTGATTGAAACGGCCTCCTCTTCTTGTTCAGTTTGGTGAGGATGAGTTAACATATGCAAGAAGCACGGATTTGTTGATTGATGAACATGGATTTCAGCAACACAAAGAATGATAAGTCTCGAATTCGTCGCAATTTGGTGGAGTTTCAAGATCAGAAATGGAAGCTAGGGTTGATGATGAACAAATTAATGAATCGGGTGATGATAAGAATCTAAAAGAGGATGAGTAAGCTTGGGTTTTGGTTTAATTCGAGTTATGAGAAGATTTGGCTTCTGAAATTGTTCAATTGAATGATTTTTTTATTATTAGGTTTTGGGTACTCTGTTTTTGTTAACGTTTGGGGATTTTGCTTAGAAATGTCAATATATAACTTAATCTCATGAATGAACAAACAACCATGAACTATTTTTAGTTATTAAGTTATGTTCTGTGTTGAATTTGTAATGTTCATGAAGGAATTTTGATTTTGATGTACATTTTGATAGATGGTGTTGGAGGAAGTTGAATCTGGAGGAAGAAAAATAGTAGCAGTAGTGGTGATAAGAGTTTTGTGTTTAATGACTATCAACTGGCGGAGCTATTGGATAGGTTCATTCTGTTTCAAGTAAATGGGTTCATTTTGTTTCTGCATTATACTTCCTCCGTTTCTGGGAAAGAGATACTTTCACTTTTTCAATTTGGCCTAATTTTAGGCTAAAATGAAAAAGTAAAAGTATCACTTTTCCAAAAACAGAGGGAGTATAATTTTTGCTAAAAAAATTGATAGCTTGACTTACTTTTGCAGGCATATTGTCCTGGTTCACTACAGAGATGTCAACCAGGTATGTTAGTAGGACGTGCTGATAGTAATACACTAAACATATATCACTCCAATTTGTTCAGGCTTAAAATTAAGCTCAAAGTCAGAAATTGAAAAAGAGAAAGTGAAACACTTATCAGCAGTGGTGGGATTAAAGATATTTTGTTGAACCTTGATGTCAGAGGCAATGTTGGCGGCAGACATGGAAACAGAATTCATATGATTTGGCTGTGAAGATAGTAACAACATAATTGATTTGAATAATCTAATGAAGTAGCTGGTTATTAATTTCTTTGTTTGTGTTTGTAATTGTCGTGTAGGTTCCCTTCCAGGTTCCATTTCCCGAATCATAAACAAAAGAAGAATGTTGTGATTCTTGGAATCAACTACTTCCACCGCAGTATTACGATTTGGAAGCAGCTTCATATATATATAATTGTCATTTGTGTGTGTCTTATGCTGTTTCAATATTATGAAGTTGATAAAGCATTCTTGTTGCCAGACCAATAGTTGATAAAGTATTCTTTATTTCAACACAAGATGCACCAAAGCGCATAATGTATATTCTGACAAAAAAAATAGGTTTCGGCCCAGATGCACCCGAGTGTATAATGTTCATTTTTTTCGAAACTTGAGTTGTTCTTCTTATTTTTCTTTTTTAATACTTATTTTCGGTTGATGCTTTGATAGTGAATGTGATGGTAATGGTGTTGAATTTATTGTTTGAGATCATGAAATAATAATTTTGGTAGTGTACAATATATTGCAAGAATTACTAGGATAAACCTATATTTTTCCGCCAAGTACATAAGATGCACTTGAGTGCATAATATACAATTCTGACGGGAAATAGGTTTTGGCTGGTTGCACCGGAGTGCATAATATATATTTTCTTGCTTCTTATAGCAAAAATATTTTACACAGCTTGCACCTGGGTGCATAATACATATTTTTATATGATATAAATTTTGGTCAAGTTGCACTTGGGTGCATAATGCATATTTTTATAGGAAATAAATTTTGGTCAAGTTGCATCTGAGTGCATAATGTTTCCTCGACTTAGTTTAAAATATATATTATTTTTTTTGGAATTTCATATCAACAATGGATCATTTTCCGTAGAGATTCTCGAGCCATTTCTGAATATATAAATTTTATTAAAATCCGACTTATATTTTTGAACTTACGACCTTTCTCGCCATTAATTTAAATGGAGAGAGAAAATAAATATGAGAGAGAAAAAAATATAATAAAGAATAAAGTCTAAATTAAAGGGTATATATGACTAAATTATCTTGTGTCTTTTTCACCCAGACCCATATTTTACTTGTCCACTACTCCTATACTTTACTGGTTTTGGTCATATGACCCATTTTCTGTAAAAATTTAACGTTACATCGGCAGATTTACAACATCAACAATTCATTTGACTGGCTGGCGAGATTGCATGCAGACGTAGAAAGAAGCATAAGTCATGTGCAGTAAAATAGAATAGTAGTCTTTGCGTTGGTTCAGTTCTAAAAAAAGTAAACCGCTAGTTAAGAAGCCGCCTAGCTATTTTCTAATCGAATATCAAAGAACTTCTCAACAACTCAACTTTATGGATAGATTGACAAAAAGCCGCCCATTTTGATTGGAAAAGCCGCAACAGAAGGAGTAAAGTCTAAAGTTGAGTTGTCAATCTATCCATAATAAATAAATAAAAAGTGCTCCTAACATATGAATCTTTTCTTTTATAAACACCGCCCGACGCCCAGTAAACTAAAGTCTGCTACTTTCGGAATTATTTTTGTTAAATATTAATCAAATCTTGAGTATCCAAACTCTATATATAGACATATATATCATATATGGAATGGAACCATTCTAGTATTCATATTTCATATCACCAACTATCTATAATAGGCAAGATGGAGAGGAAGAGTCTTTCAATTTTTTTATTTGTGTTGGTAATGATTTTTTCGGTTTTATCTTATTCCGTTAACGCCCAGTGTTTCACCAGCGGAGAACCCTGTAATCGATCTGAGAATTGTTGTCCAGGATTGACGTGCCGTGGTGGACTTTTTGATAGTTTCTGTGAATAAACCGATCTCAGGGAGATTTTCGGAGATCTAACGTTAATTTGGTGGGTTAAAGCGTGATGGTCTCCTATATCCTGTATGTCGATCACTTATCTAAGTTTCATACTGGAGTTGTGGAGTTAATGATGGTTAATTTTCTTTTTATGTATTTCTTTCTTGTGTTGGCTGTAAGATCATTTTGTGGTCTGCTGCCTGCTGGTCTATGTAATCTCTGTTTGAAGTTTTTTTTTTTTTTCTGTATTAATAAATTCCTCCATGCCTTTATCATCCCTGTTCTTCAAATCTAGGATAAAAAATTCGAGATGACTATATATATATCTTTTGTAGAAGGATCATGATCATAAATTTTTGAAAAAACAGTATGCCTGTGTTAGAAAATAAGGGTTTTGGTGGTGGTAAGCTTCATTTGTTAGTCATGGAAAAAGAAAAAGAGCATCAAAGATATCTTCCTTTTCCGTTCGGTCCTTTTTCTATGGCTATCTATCTTTATCGGTCGTTGTCCACAAAGACAAGAATTTCTTTGGAAAAAAAGGACCTAATGTACAAATGAAATGAAGGATCTGTTTAACCCGAAATGGATATATCCGTACCAGTGCAATAACCATGAAGTGACACAAATAATCATGAAGTTGCTAAATTAATGAGCAGCATTGTGTCTCACTTAAGTGATGATCTCTAGAATCTAGATCCATCCGACTCAGAAAAAACTTGTGAATATGTAAGTAGAAATGTGAATGCGAGATGGTGTTTTGTTAGGTGAGAAAACGAGTTGAATGGGAGATTTTTTTCTAAATAGCTTTGTAAAATCATTAAAGAACCATTCCGGGAATCTGCATGTAATGAGATATTCGAGTAAGCTAAATGGGAGATTTTTTTCTAGTAAGCAAGTTTATATTTACTTGAGCATCTATGTGTTCTTCGCGTCAACCCTGATCACTGTGCCAGCACACAGAACTCAAGGTACCGTAGTGAGTTACAAATTGATGTATTTTCTTTTGATGTTTTAGAGTTTTTATCGGAAGATTTACTTTATTTGGCCGAAAGAGTTATTCTTTCGAGTAATAAAAAAGAGTGAGGATGAAACTGGATCCATCCTGATATAAATTAAAAATAAGAAAAAGTATTTGCTAATGGGTAAGATGAAACTGTTTACCAACTGGTGTTTATGGGTAAAAATCGTTTCCACCGATTTTGGTAAATTCGGTAGGTGAGTGAGAAACTGGTTTAAACCCTAAACAAATGTGTTGCACGTGAGCACTTTCTAGATTCGAGAGATCAATCTGTACAAGTCCGGCCTAAACCAAGAAATGGCCGTTCCAGACTTGCTTCGATCACAAAGTGGAGGAGAAGGGTTGATTTGGGGAGGGAAGTAAAGAAAGGTGTTGAGACCGAGAATACCTGGGAGAGTAGTGCCTCGACTTGTATCAGAAAGTGAAAGCTTCGGAAGCTTGCAAGAGATGAAAGCCTTTTTCGAGAGCTTGCAAAGTTTCCTTTTCTGAGAGTGTTGTGTTTTTCTCCGACCGAGACTTGTTGTGCGGTGGAAATAGGTAAGACCTATTTATACAAGTCGAGATTGAAACGTACCCTGGCCTCATGAAGGAAGAGAGTAAAGGGTGAAATAATGGGAGGAGGTGGTAACCTCATGGTGTTTATGGGTGAAAACGTTTTCACCATTATTTCCTCATTTATTTGACCGCTTTATTCCTATTCACGCCTTCTTAATGTGAGCGTAGTGTACGATGCATCTTTGTGACCGCCAAACCAAGACCCTGGAAAGCATCCCCCAGTTTGTGTTGATGTCTCGAGTGTTGGTTGAACCTTGATTGCAAGTGGCGCTGCTAGTGGCGCGTGTGGCATGTGCCAATGGCATGTGCGGAATGCCTTTGTTGCAGGTTGCACCTTGAGTGCAAGTGTAAATGCCAGAGCTGCTAGTGGCGTGTGTGGCATGTGCCAATGGCATGTGCGGAATGCCTTGGTGGTAGGTTACACGTTGAGTGTAAGTGGCAATGCCAGAGCAGCTAGTGGCGTGTGTGGCATGTGCGGAATGCCTTGGTGGTAGGTTGCACGGTTTGCAAGTTAGGCTACCAGCGTGGGTTTTGGCATGAGCCAATGGCACGTACGGCCAAGTTGGCCTAGGTTGCACGGCTTGCAAGTTAGGCTACCAGCGTGCGTGTTTGGCATGTGTCAATGGCACGCATGGCCATTAGGGCCACGGCTAGGTAATGAATGCTACCAAGGAGCGTGTTGGCATGTGCCAATGGCATGCTCGGCCATTAGGGCCACAGCCTGGTAAGAAAATCCACCAGCGATACGTGTTGGCATGTGCCAATGGCATGCTCGGCCATTGGGGCCACGTCTTGGTAAGAAAATCTACCAGCGAGCGTGTTGGCATGTGCCAATGGCACGCTCGGCCATTAGGGCCATGACCCAGAAGAAAAGCTACCGAGAGATGCGTGTTGGCATGTGCCAATGACATGCGTGGCCAATTTGGCCTAGGTTGCACGGTTTGCAAGCCTAGGCGCGGGCGTTACTTTGGCATGGCGCGACTAGGGCCAAGGTAAGGGTGTTTGGCTTGGCGTGGTGTGACCAACGTAGCTAGGGCCAAGGCGAGTGCGTTTGGCATGGCGCGCTAGCTTGGGATAGGTGTGGGGCATGATTTGCCATTGGCACGGAGGTGCCGCTAGCATGGTTGGCATGCTTTGGCGCGTTTGGTGTGACTAGCATAGCTAGGGCCAAGGGGAGTGCGTTTGACATGGCGCGACTAGCTTGGGCTAGGTGTGGCTGGCATGATTTGCCATGGGCACGGAGGTGTGGCTAGCATGGTTGGCATGCTTTGGCGCGTTTGGTGTGACTAGCATAGCTAGGGCCAAGGCAGAGTGCGTTTGGCATGGCGCGGCTAGCTTGGGCTAGGTGTGGCTGGCATGATTTTCCATTGGCACGGAGGTGTGGCTAGCATGGTTGGCATGTTTTGGAGCGTTTGGTGTGACTATCATAGCTAGGGCCAAGGCAGAGTGCGTTTGGCATGGCGCGGCTAGCTTGGGCTAGGTGTGGCTGGCATGATTTTCTATTGGCACGGAGGTGCGGCTAGCATGGTTGGCATGCTTTGGCGCGTTTGGTGTGACTAGCATAGATAGGGCCAAGGCAGAGTGCGTTTGGCATGGCGCGGCTAGCTTGGACTAGATGTGGTGGCATGATTTGCCATTGGCACGAGAGGGGAATTAGGGTTTTTCGTTGTAACCCTAATTTGAAAAAATACCCCCTATTAATTACTGACTACATGCATTGAGTGTTCTAATAAATATGTCACCGGTGACATTAGGTTATTACTTGTTTTACGATTTTACCCTTTGTCTAAAAACTACCATCAACATTAAGTCCCCTGCTTAGCTCGGAACAGGGGCTTTGTTGCGAGGTAAGCATAAGATGGTGGCAGGACTATCAGTGATAAATCGTAAAGAGAATTGAGGAGGCTTGTCTGACTTTGTTTATAGATAGGATTTGGAATCCTTGCTTCCTCGGGGTTTTGCACAAATCGGGAGAGGTTGGCACAATTGGGAAGTCGACATCATTGAGAGACAAGAAGTGGGCGGCATTGAGAAGTTGACGCGAGTTGGGAAGCGAGCGTGCTAGTCGGCGGGACCGGCGCAAGGTGGGGAATCCGATCGTGCTAGCTGGAGGTACGGGCGCAAGGTGGGAAGCCGATCGTGCTAGCTGGCGGGACCGGCGCAAGGTGGGGAAGCTGAGCGTGCTAGTTGGCGTGACTTGGGAGGTCATTGGGAAGTTAGCGCAATTGGTGGGGCCAGTATAAACAAGTAGGGAGCAGGCGTTTCGACAGATAGCAAAGTTTCCTTATTTTGCCTTCCCTGACACGCGGCTTCCATCGGGGCATCACCCGTGCTAAAATCTGGAAGCGTTATGTCCTTTATTGCTTCCTTTTTTTTTTTAAGGTTCCGTATTCACACCCGGCGCAATTGCATCATCTTCCTCGTTTGAGAAAGGGTTCTTCTTGTTGAGTTTTTCTCTTTGTCATGTCGCACAGAGACGAATCATCTTCTAACCAGCTAGATTCTCCAGGTGAAGGCGCGAGGTCTGACTCTTACAGGAGCATCCCAACAAGGTTTATTCGGGTTAAGAAAATCATACCGGTATGTTTTCTTCTTCTTTGGTGGACTCGACGTACGCTTTACGCTTGTTTGATGAATGGAAAATTTCCATTTTGTGCGAGAGATATCCCGTTGGAGCATGCGTTCGTTATCGACGAGGATGACCTAATCGTTCCCCTCCCTTCAAATCCAACCTTGTTGATCTGCCGAGACTTGGAGAACACCGATTTAGGGCTCTCTTGTTATGAATACCCCTATGCAGTTTTGTCGTTTGGGACTTGTATGAGGTGTCTCTCCTCCAATTATCGGAATGTTGGCGGTTTCCTACAAAGTCAGCTATTCAAAGGTGGGAGAACATGGTGTCCACCTGTGAATCCTTAGAGTTTAATATCATTTGGTTGAGGCATCGTCTCAATACCGTGGAAAGTCGACGTAATTGGTATTCTTCTTTGGTGTGATTTCTGCCACAAAAGCCATCTTTGGAAGAGGAGAAAGCTTTGGCCTTGGAGTCTCAGATGATTGAAGAGTTAACTCGAGACTTGAATAGTAGGACTGAAAGATATCAAGGTCGATTGAAGATGATATTTTGTAGGGATTATAATTTACTAGATGGGATTTTCTGACTTGTATCACGAGGTTTGAAGGCTCCTCTCTTTTTCTTTTTTTTGAAGAAATAAAGAGATTCCATTAATTTGTTGGATTGTATTGAAATTTGATAATTGGTAAGAAAGAAAAGTAAAAGCGGTATCCGGACGTTCACATTTTTGATGTAGCATGTTGCGGGGAAGTGATTAGGCGTAGTATGCCTTAAGCCACTTTCCGTTGATGACTGCCTCTAGCTTTCCACCATCTTCTTTGATAATCTTGTAGTAACCACTGTCATACGCTTTAGTGATTATGTACGTCCCTTCCCATTTGGGAGAAAACTTCGGTGCCGATGCATCTTGATGGATGTGTTTGGCGGTTTTTAGCACGCGAGATCTCCTTCCTTCAAAACCCTCGGATTTTACATGGCTATTCAGACGCCACGAAATCTTGTTTCGATGTCTTGTGCATGTTCCTCCGCCCGGGATCTTCTCGGGAGTCTATAGTATCTAGTTCCGCGATTACGGCATTGAGTGTTTCGGCTTCATTCCACCGAGGTCCACTTGTTTGCGGCGATTCGCGCAGACGGGATCTTGATTTCCATTTGGGAGGATCGTGTCTGTACTGTAGACGAGGGAGTAGGGAGACATGTCGGTGGAGCTTCTAGGAGATGCTCTGTACGCCGTGAGGAGAGCTATTGACAATTGCCCGTGCCAGGTCCTGGGATTGTCGTGTCTTGTTACCGAGGATTCGGATCAGAATCTTGTTGGTACTTTCGGCTTGCCCATTTCCCTGGGGATAGTAGATGGTAGAGAAGACTTGTTTAATGGCGTACCTCTCAAGTAGTTACTGTACTTGCTTGTTAGCAAAAGGCGTGCCGTTGTGGGTCATGACGTGTTTAGGTACGCCAAAACGGCAGATGATGTGTTCCTTGAAGAACGCCGCGATCGTGGCTCCAGTGGTTCCTTTCAGCGGGACAGCTTCAACCCACTTGGTAAAGTACTCGGTCACGGTTATTATGTATTCACGCTGTTTTGAGGATGGCGGGTTGATCTTCCCAATGACGTCGAGTCCCCAGCTATAAAAGGGCCATGGGCTACTTATCGAGTGCGAGGGGGTGTTGAGGCGCGTGGATGAGGTTTCCGTGAATCGGCATTCTCGGCATTTACGAACGAAAGTAGCCGCGTCGTCTTCCATGGTCGGCCAGTAGTACCTCTCGTGTATCTGCAGGAACAATTTCTGTTTCCCTTGGTGTTCGCCTTCGTGCATTTCTCTTAACATAATTAGGATTTCTGTATCGCCCAAACACCGCAGTAGACTTCCTCCGAAACTCTTGCGATATAAAGAGAAGGAAAGACCGTCCCTGCCAAAACCTAAGAAGAAAGAGAAGGAAAGACCGTACGTCTATCCCAGCCCACTCATGATACGAAGAGGGACATCACTTAATATGCCGAAACAAAAACAAACTATGTACCGACTCAAAGAAACTTTAACATGAAGCGAAGTTTTTCCCATGAGCGATCAAACAAAGGCGAAACGAAGTCTCAGCGACAAAGCTACAAATTTTTTAGTAAGACCTCAATAAGGGGAAACAAGTTACTATTATAAACCCTCTACCTAGGGAGGCTGGGACTACGATCGCGGCATGTAAACTTAGTTCGCGTGGTCGTGCGACGGCGTTTTAGAACGATCACATAAGAGGCCACCCTTAATCCCTAACGCGCGTCGCAATTGGGGCATCTTGGAGAAGTTACTTATTGAGGCGAAATGCCTCTGCACTGGAGGCCACTGAGAACGAACCACTCAGTGAAAATTACTCCGGTAAGGGGAGTCGAAACGTGCCAGTGGAGATAGTAGATGGCCTGGAATCGATTCTGCACTCATTCCAAAGAAACCCCACCTAGGGTGTGATCTCACGCCCAGAGCCACACAGGAGAAAGGAAAGAGGTCACGACAATACTGGTCGTTGCATCACTGGATGGAAGAAGCCCAACTGAAATGGTTAGGGGTGACATCCTTGAAGGGGCGATTCAGGGGAATATAAATGGACGACACCCTCTACTAAGGAGATGATTGTGTCAAAGACGGCAATGTATTGGGGCTTCTTACTCACGGGAGTATCTAAGGCCAGGTATATTGTCGCGCGTTAACCTGAGGAGGTCAAAATACTAACACAATTAAGGAGAGATCAATGGCCAATGACTCGCAAGAGCACATGAAACTAAGATTTTGTCGCCCAATCTTGAAGACCCTACCCAAGGCGAACATAAGTCCTTTAAGATCTCTATATGGGGAGGCAATAAGACCTTAATTAGGAGGCAAATAAGACCTACGGACTCATCCAAACACAAGGAATGCAAAAGAAAATTTAATTACTAAAAGATCATATCAGCAAATGAAAGATCATGCTGAGGCAAGTACAGTTCGCGCGCACTCGAAGTACGAACAAGCGCGGAGCAGATACTGTTAGAGCATAGCTCGGTTGAACCCACCAAGCGTTGGTATGTCAAGTTTGGTTGTCATATTTTAGTGAATCAAAACTCATTTAAGAGTCGCTTGATTATGTACTAGAGTCAACTTCGTATAGGTTAGCTTGAAAATATTAGGAATGAGACATTACAAGTATTGCGAAGACTTGAAGAAGTAAGAAGCTACAACGACAACATCATCTTTCCACTTGAGGTTAGTGATATTTGACTTGAACTGTTTCATTCCCTAATGTATCTTTCAAGTCGTGAATATTGAAAAGAAAATTGTGAAGCATGTTTGAACTCTAGATAGACATAGTATTAAGGAATACAATATGAATTTTATTGCTTAACCGTTAAACTTTGAAGTAAGACATCAACATAATCTTTTAAATGCTATTGTGATTATGTATGGGTATGAGGTGAGGATTTCATCCTAAGAAACAATGTTTTTACATGTGTTTTAAGGAAGTAAGTTCATAAACTTGTTTATGAATCGAAAAGGAAATCACCAGGCGTTATTGGGATTGTTATTCATTGCATATCTTGTGAACAACCAATATGGTTGTTTTAGTATAACCGCTCACGACTTGTTTGTGTTCTTGGTAAAACTATTCACAAAGGCCTGACTTATGTATTGGTATGACTTTTATTAGTGAAACCGATCTTAAGTAATCACCTGTGAGGTATGATCGAGTTTGCGATTTATTGAACCGAATCTGGGTAAAGGGAAACTGATCCTATTAAGAGGTGAAGTACATCACAAAGGGGAATCGATCCTTGTACGGGGTGCAACAAGGTTTATAGCATAAAGGGGAACCGATCCTATGGACATGTGCAACACATATAAGTTAGATACCATATACATGTGGGGAACCGATCCTAGTACCTAGTCAACCGAAGTTTGGAAAGCTAGTGTGACTATGCACAATACTCACATGGAGGTAGAACCAGAACTTGTTTTGGTAGAACCGTTAAACCCATGATTTGTGATTGAGTGTTTCTTAATCAATCGCATAGTTCTTGAAAGTCAGATGAACCAATTCTAAACTTGTTTTGAAGTGTGGAAAATCGGTTTCAAGGTTGTAAGTATGAAAGAGGACTTAGAAAGTAAGGATGTCGACATACTTTGAACACGTATAGTAACGTTTATCTTTTATAGTTCAAAGTTATTCCTTAATAGCTACAGGAAGAAAATCCCAGGATCGAAATTAAATAAGTTAAGAATCTTTT
The DNA here is from genome assembly GCA_023531295.1 of Papaver armeniacum. Taxonomy (NCBI): domain Eukaryota; kingdom Viridiplantae; phylum Streptophyta; class Magnoliopsida; order Ranunculales; family Papaveraceae; genus Papaver; species Papaver armeniacum. Next base: position 26,616 of record JAJJWW010013382.1, read on the forward strand.
ATTTAAGGTTTTTAATTTTATATATGGAAAATGAGAATTAGTAATGTGCATTTACTAGTTGAGATTTTCCAAGGAGATTTTCGGTCATTATTTTGGATGAGAGCATTTCCAGGAATTATGGAAACCGAATTTGGAATGTATTGAATATCTTTGAGAATATTTTCGATTTTGGAAATTCCTTGGTGTCCAAACTTCCTTGTCTATAAATACTTGAAGTTTGCATTTCTATCAAACTAATCCTTCGTGAGAGCAAACTTCCTCGCTTTGTTGTTACTAGTGTAGCCGCCTATTCAGAGAGGAGAGTAACCTAATTAGCCAAATCTCTTACGGCCGCTCAGTTTAAAGTCTTCTTTGGGATTGAGAAGCTCTACGAGTACCGTTGGTGGGAAACTAAATAATTGCGGTTTATCTTGTGTTTTCGATTGATTTGATTGACTAACGGTGGTTGAACTTTGATTGCACCTAATTTGTTTATGCTTGAGAATGTTCTCTTCTGATATAAGATTCACTCAAACTATATCGAAGTTTCGACATGGATCTTTAGACTGTTATTAGTGCTAAAGATGATCTTGTGATAATCCATTGTTAACATACTCCATTCTGTGTGTGATTGATCACAAGAGATTCAAGTTGTTGTGTGCAGGTGTTTATTGAAGATCTAAGAAGATTTGAAGACAAAGAAGATATTGAAGATTTCTGATTTGGAGTTCATAATCTTTGGTGTGCATAACACTTGTTTCGGTATAAGAGGATCCAACTATAATCGATTTATCCTTGTGATAGTTTGGATTGATTAGTTATGTAGATCGGCATCAATACAATTCTTTGTGATTAAAAGTATTGATTGCAAAATCTTAATGATTACCTTTGGTAATTGAATATAAGATAGACCTAAGAACCTGACTAAGGAGTTTATGTTAAGATAAACAGAAGAGTCTTTGTCCGACTCACATCACTTGGTTGAATAGAGTTGATACCAAACAGATTTGTTGTTCCTTTACTGTTTGAAATACGAACCAAAGGAATTGTTCCAAGTACGTGACTTATTTATAAGTTGGAGGCGTGGGAATACAGATTTTAACTAGGCGAACTATAGGTTTAGTTGCTTGGTCTCAACTATACGAAGTTGGTGTAATTTTGTGTAGCGGCTTAATCCTGAGAGTATTCAATTTTGGACAAGGTCTCGGGGTTTTTCTGCATTTGCGGTTTCCTCGTTAACAAAATCTTGTTATGTCATATATTTCTGAATTATAATTGTCTTATTATAATTAAAGTAAATTGTACAAACGTTAATTCCTACTCCCTCCGTTACTTTTTAATAGGCTGGTTTGGTTTTTAGAAAAAATTAAGGAAATTAAGAAAACTAATCATTGAAAGTGGTCCTCATGACACTTGTCAATAAAAGAAATGAATTGAAATGGTCCCCATGACACTTGTCAGCAAAAGAAGTAAAGTGAAATGGTCCACATGACACTTGTCATCAAAAGAAGTTAAGAGAAAAGTGGTCCTTAAAATTAAAGTAACATTTGACTTTCCCAATTAGGAAACCAGCCTATTTTTTTGAAATATTTATTTATAGAAACCAGCCTATTAAAAAGTAACGGAGGGAGTATTTACTTGATAAACAATCATATTGTATTTGGTTAAGTCTGAACCTTTGTATCAAGTAAACATACTTCTTTGTTGTATTGTCTCGATCTTGTATCCATAGACGATCTCACGAAAATAAAATAGTAACCCAAGAAACACTTTAATGGTCTTATATATCCCAGTTTCCACCTTTATCGACAAACAAACATTACAGATATAACGGGGACAACTCTGACAAATTTATATTTAGTAGATAATAACCCTCCGGACTTTGCAGTTAAGCGAATTGCTAAACAGTAGAATTGTCGAAGAGTCCAAAATTGTCCATAAAATAGTTTTCTTCTTCTTTTCTTACTTAAAAATTGCACGTAATTGGGCCGACCGAGCGAAGCGAGGGAGGTCCTTTATATGGCCACTTTTTTGTAAATTTAAGTGATCAATTACCACAAAAAGATTGAGAATGGTCCATGCTGAAAAACCAAAAATATCCCTCTCTTTTAGTCCAATTACTATAACTCCTTATATATCCTATTTTATAAGGGTATAATTGGAAATCAAACTTTAATATAACATATCTAAAAATCCGTGCCTTGGAATTTTACAAATTTTATCTTGTTGGAAAGCTAATAAAAAAATCTATCCAACGAGCACAAACAACAATATCAAATTTAGAGTTTTTACGAAAAATTCGGAGGCATTTATCATTTTAGGCACAATTTTAGAAAATTAAATGTATATTCATTATGCAAACCACCACAAAAGATACATAATACTTTATGTAGCAAAATTTTGGTTTATGCATCAACTAATTTTCCGTTCCAACTAATAAAACGGTGTACTCCCTCCGTTTCAAGAAAAATGATACTTTAATTTTAGGCACAATTCTCGAAAATTGAATGCATAGCCATTATGCAAACCACCACAAAGGATGCATAACACATCATGCAACCATATTTTGGTTTATGGATCGACTAATTTTCCGTTTCGAAAAGTGATACTTTCACAACCCGTTTCGGGGAAAAGTGAAACTTTCGCTCCGTTTCGAGAAAAGTGATACTTTGCTAGTTTCGGAAAAAAGTGATACTTTTCGCCTGGTTTCGGAAAAAGTATCACTTTTTCCTAAACTAAGTAAAAGTATCACTTTTCCGAAACGGGACGAAAGTATCACTTTTCCAAACGGGCGAAAGTATCACTTTTTTAAACGGTGAAAGTAATCGCAGACGAACCCCATGTTCGGATTCTTTCTGGTCGGCCCTCCCACCGTGGCAACGGTCGTACTAGTGTAGACACCATGCCTTATTGATCTCACAAATGCAGGACACATGTGTTAATTTAAAGAACCATTCATAAAATACCAGCCAACAACTAATTGGAAAATATCAAACTATTAAAAATACAAGAAAGAAGAAGTTAATTTACATTTAAAAATGCAAAATTTAACACTACCAAACTATTGGATATTATAAAAAGACATACTCAATCCAAAAAGGTTACTTGAAAATTACTCTTTTGGCCAAATAAAATAAATCTACCAATAAAAATTCAAAAACATATAAAAGAAAGCATCAGTTTATAACTCACTTCACTACTCAGATTGTGTTCCAGCGGCGATTAGGGTTGATGGAAGAATCCATATATACCACTCAACTAAATTTAAACTCGATAGGAAAAAATCTCCCATTTGGTTTACTCGAATATCTCATAACATGCCGATTCAATGGTTCCATATTGATTTTACAAGACAACTCAGTTTTGTCACCCAAAAAAAAACACCATCTTACATTTCCACCTACATATTCGTAAGACAACACAGTTTACTCACTTTGCTGCAATTAAAATGCACATATACACTATTATGAATCGGAGATTAAACTGAAGATCATCAATTAAGTGAAACACAGTGCTGCTCATTAATTTTGAATCTTCATGATTATTTGTGCCACTTCATGATTATTGCACCGTTGTGGATATATCCATTTCGGTTAAAACAGATCTTTCATTTCGAAGGAATATATTCCTGTCTCTCTTTGTCTCGGATTGGAACAAGCGGTCAACCAAAACTTAGCGAACGGATAAGGAAGATATCTTTCATACTCTTTTTCTTTTGCCATGACTAACAATTGAACCTTACCACCACCACCGTTATTTTCTAACACATGTATATACTGTGTTATCATGATCCTTCTACAAAAGCTATTTTGTCATCTCAATTTTCATTTTTTTAGCCTAGATTTGGATAACAAGGATGATAAAGGCATGCATGGAGCAATTTATTAATACCAAAAAAAAAAAAACATCAAACAGAGATGACATACACCAGAAGACCACAAAATGATCATCTTATAGCCGCCAATACAAGAAACAATAAAACATCAATAACTCCATCACACAAGTACGCAACTTAGATAACGCACACATCAACGGTAGATCTCCACAAATTTCCTTGAGATTTGGTTATTTACAAACAGCTTCAAAAAGGCTACCACGGCACCTCAATCCTCGACAACAATTAGCGGATCGAGTACAGGGCTCTCCTCTGGTGAAACATTGGGCGTTAACAGAATAAAATAAAACCGAGAAAATCATTACTACCACAAATAAAAAAATCGAAACACTCTTCCTCTCCATCTTATCTATAATAGTTAGTTGATGATATGAATACTAGAATGGTTCCATTCCATATGATATATGTGTCTATATATAGAGTTTGGGTACTCGAAAACGTTTCAATTCGAGTTTGAAATCAAATTTGAGTTCTTACTGATTTTATTAAATACTTAAATAATAATTCCTAAAGTAGCAGACTTCAGTTTGCTGGGCCCTGGGCGGCGTTTCAAAAGATAAGATTTTTTTTTGGGAAGATAAGATTCTTTTGCGGCTTTGCCAATCAAAATATAGCGGCTTCTTTTGCCAATCTATCCATAAAGTTGGTTTGTTGAGAAGTTACTTGATATTCCATTAGAAAATAGCTTGGCGGCTTTTTAGCAGTTTACTTTTTTTCAGAACCGAACCAACGCATAAACTACTATTCTCTTTTACTGCACAAGACTTGTGCTTCTTTCTAAATTTTCATGCGATCTGGCGACCTGATCAGATGAAATGTTGATGTTGTAAATCTTCCGTTGTAACGTCTATTTTTTTTTTAAAACAAAACTAACCAGAAGAAACATCTACTGCCCAAAATAGGACGGGAAGAAATACATGGAGGTTAATACTCCCTCCCTACCTATTTTATAGGTGGAATTTTGATTTTTATTTGTCCCACTAAATAGGCCGAGCCCTATTTTCAAGATGATTTTTCTCCTAAATACCCTCATTTATTGTGTATGGGAAATTTTAGTAGGAATATGACAAGGGGTAAAATAAGAAAAGGTATGAAAAATTATGAATCCAAAGCAATTTTCTTAATCTAAGAGAATTCTCCCACTCCGCCTATATATGTGGTACGGAAGGAGTAGAAGATTATCGATAGGGAACAGATGTAAACATCACCTGACCAAGTTGGTAAAATAAATAATGATATAATTATCACAAAATTGGTTAAAAAGACCAAAATCAAAATTTTCCTGGGTGAAAAGGACAGTCAGATTTAGATACTGTTTAAATGGACAAAAATTTAAAAATAGGAAGGAAATAACCAGTTTCATCCTGTTCATTTTCAAATATTTTTTCTTATTTTTATTTTAAACAGGATGCATCCAGTTTCATCCTTATTATTTTTTAGTTTAAGTCAGGATAAATCCAGTTTCATCCTTGCTATTTTTTTTTGTCCATTTCACCCATAAAATGTTTTACTCGTCCATTTGAACCGTGTTTTAAATTTTTTTGGACAAATGACACATTTTCCGTATAATTATTGGGTGCTCCTATATATACCCCTAATAACACTAGAGATACCCCAACAGTTAGTTATGTTAGTTATAAATTAGTTGATATGAAAATCTTTAAATTTGCTGAAAATTTTCATATCGATACGACGATACCCATACCCCTTCTTTTTAATTTTTGTTATCTAACCCATATGTGAAGTATGAAATCGGGAAAAGTAAATCTTTAACCACATTCTTTTTTTCCTTTATCTCAGTGGCGAATTCAGAACAAAATTTCACTAGGGGCATATTTTATTATTCTTTAAGAATATAAATAAAAATTTAAATGAAAAATCTCATGCGTAATAATTACTAAGCCATGAAAGAACACTTTTAAGTAAAATTATAAGTAACTGAATTTTCTTACCTCATGAAAACCAAGCAATAACCCGTAAAGGCTGTTTGAAGATATGCAACAACGCTGTTCCCTCTTCCCCTTAAATTTGATGTATTTCTTCGAATCTGAAACAAGAATTCTAAACCCACTATCATAATACATGAAAATTGCATCAATTAGTAAGACAAGATACACAAATCAAGTGACTAAAAAGATAAAATCAAAAATCAAAAATTATGAGTACTTAAAGGGAGAGGTAAGAGTAGAAATCCTTGCAAAGAAATGGAATTGATACTGACGGAAACTGATTAGTCTTTATCTATTCGTAAGGTTCTATTTATATTTTTGATTCTTAAAAGTGTATAAATATGAAATATTTCATCTACCTAGATCATGGAAAAACATGCAGCCATGTTCCCCAAATTTCCAATCATCATTCTGCAACTTCACCTTTTTTGAAAGACGAGAGAATTAGAATCATATATAGAAATGCCAAATTTAAGAGAGTTAATTAGACCACTCCTCTTCTTCAACTACACCAATTTCACCCTTTTCTAGCAGGTCATAAAATTAACTTTCCTTCGCTCATTCCAATGATGCATCTTCCACGTGCCTCCAGCAACCAAGCCCAGTGCAATTCCAACGCATATCCCTTTAACCACACTTGGCCCTTTTAAGGTGGCATGAGTTATCTTATGACCAGCCATATATACTCCTGGAGTTGAAAACTACGTAGAACCTCGAGTTAAAGAAATGCATCTTCTCCTTGTTTGCCCTAATCTCAAAAACTAATGGAAATTGTGAATCATGTACGAACTTCAAATCTAAGGAAATCAGTCTGATTTCGGTAGAATAGGGATTTTCTACGAAGCTAGCCTTAATTTTAGGAAAATTTCTAGCTAGTGGAAGGTGGAATTGGGATATACGTATAAAGTTAGTTTCAAAAAAATATTTTAGGATACAGATTCTAGCGTAAATATTTGGGGGCACAAGATCATCTCTAGGAAAATTTTCATGAGAATTTTTTTTTCCAGAAAATTTAGGGGGGCCAGTGACCCCACTGTGGATTCGCCACTACTTTATCTTAAAAGAATGCTTTTATTTGATATACAGTCCAAGATATATATATAACAGGTCACCCCAATCAAAAGAACCAGCCTTTCTCTGATGTGCCGAACAGAGAATGCTCTTATTGATAGGTGTCAACTCTTTCTAAGCATGAAAGAAAGGAGTTTCTTTAACAATTACAGAGCCAGGTACAATAATTTGAATAAAAAGGTTCAAGTGGCTGCCTCAAAGAGGAACTTGTTGCTAGGTCAGTCAAGGTCTAGATTAGGAAATCTAGTTGGTTAAGGAAACCAAGTACTTGTGTCGTATAGCAACTTAAGAGGTTTGTCTCTTAGAGCTAAGTTAGGAAACCGTATACTTGTAGGAAAGTAATCCTTGTTAAGGAATGTGTCCAAATCGTATTGATGTGTATAAATAGCCATAGAGAACTAGAGAAAATACACGAAAGGGAACTAGTAAGAGTTCTCTTCTTTCCGCTTGAGATTTGTATATTCCAACCTATACGGTGATATATAAAATTGATATTCCATCCCGAGGATTCAACCTCGTTAAATACTTGTTCTTCTTGTGTGTGTGTGTGATTGTGTTCTTGGCGATATTGAGATATTTCGTAGTAATGCAAACCTAACGCTTCCGCGGGCTTTGGCGCAACAATTGGTATCAGAGAAAGGGGACGCTCTTGGATACGAGTACTCGAATTGCAGTTGAAGTGAAGGTATTTTTTTTGAAGATTGCTTGAGGTAATTCTCAAAGGTTCTGTTTTCTAATCTATATTTGGTTATATGTGAACAATGGTTGACGGGGACGAAGATCCGAAAAATCCATTAAGAGAACATTCGCATTCCAAAAATAAAGATAAAGAAATAAAAGAAGAAATACTTCATTCACATAGATCACAACTCAAGGTAAAAAATCTTACGGGAACCAATAACTTTGGTTTATGGAGAACGGACGTAATGGATGCTCTTTTCCATCTTGACCTAGAAGAAGCTCTAGAAGGTCAACCAGTGGAGATGTCTGAAAAGAAGTGGAACAAGATGAATAAATTATGTCTTGCTTCGATATGAGGGTGTTTAGCAACTCAAAGAAGAGTTAATTATCGCACGAGACTTCACTTAGGATCTTTGGGAAAACTTGAGAAGGAATACCTTGTGAAGAACGTGGCCAACTGGATACATCTTAAAAGGAATTTGTATCGCTATAACATGAAGAGAGGTGCAACATTAACCGAGCACCTAGATTCATATAATAAACTTCTTGCCGAGTTGGTTAACTACGATGAGAAGATCAACGACGAGGAACAAGCTTTGTGTCCGATAAACTCTCTTCCGAAAAGTATGAACCCGTGATTAAAGCATTAATGCACCCTGGCAAGGACAAGATGACATACACAGAGGTCACTACTGCATTGCGTAGTGAGGAGTTCAGGAAGATGGATCGTGCAGACCTTGCAAGTGAAGCTAACAATGACTTGCTTCTTGCAAGAGGTCGTTCAATAGACAGGAGAAAGAAGATTGGTGTTTATGGTAAATGTAGAGGACGTTCTAAGAGTAGGACGCGATTATGAGAAAGATGAGTGTGCTTGGTGCCATGGCTTTGGTCATTGGGCTAAGGATTGTCTAAGCTTATGGAAAGAGAAGGAGATAACAAAACCGAGGTGAACATTACAAAAGGTAATGAAGAATAAGATGATGCTTTTGATTTCTCACTAACTGCGACACCATCAGCTTGTACTATTATAGATGGTACATGGGTATTAGATACTGGAGCAACGTATCATATATGTCCATATCGGGACCGGTTCTCAAGTTTTGAAAGAGCTTGATGGAGAAGTACGTATGGGAAACAATCATACCTGCAGGGTGATTGGTATTGGTAGTGTTCGTATCAGGATGCATGATGGTATGGTTAGAGAGTTGAAGGAGGTAAGATTTGTACCTGACATAAAGAAGAATCTGATTTCAATCGGAACTTTGGAAGCTAAGGGTATAAGATAGTCGCTGAAAATGGTTTTTCTAAACTCGGTGGTGACCTTCGACGGTCGAGATTTTGCATCTTGAGAGGAAAGGTAGTCGTTGATCATTGCAACCCTTCGCTTGGTAGCCAGCGGTATGAAAGCATAGTCGGTATGGCTTTGATATGATTAGGCGTGGCCAAGCTAGGATAGCGGCACGGATAGCATGGTTGGCATGCTTTTGGCGTGGAGATGTGGCTGGCGCAGACATGCCATTGGCACATGTGGCATGGTTGGCATGCCTTGGCGTGGTTTAGGTGTAATACCCCAATTTCGGCAGTGGTTCGCCGAATGGAATATAAATAATGATTTGTCCTTCCCTAACACCGAGGCCTGATGGGTTCACTTGACTGAGTTATGGGAAAAAACTTCTCAGTTAAGCGTGCTCGGCCGGGAGTAGTCACAGGATGGGTGACCTCTAGGGAAGTTGTTGTTGGATGACCGCAGTAGTGCCGTTAAAAATCCCACACTGCTGGATAACCGCAGTGGCTAAGTGGGGACAATATCGGTGGAGGGACGGGTCATTACAAATGGTATCAGAGCCGACGACGGGTCACCTGCCGAGGGTGGGAAGGTACGGCTGACGGAGTTGATCCGTACTTCTCATGAGGGCGAGGAACGTGGGAGATCCGGGCTTGGATATATATTCTGGAGCCGAGGACGACTCCAATTTAAGGTGGTGGTATTGTAATACCCCAATTTCGGCAGTGGTTCGCCGAATGGAATATAAATAATGATTTGTCCTTCCCTAACACCGAGGCTTTGATGGGTTCACTTGACTCGAGTTACGGGAAAAAACTTCTCAGTTAAGCGTGCTCGGCGGGAGTAGTCACGAGGATGGGTGACCTCTAGGAAGTTGTTGTTGGATGACCGCGGTGAGTGCGGGTTAAAAATCCCACACCGCCGGATAACCGCAGTGGCTAAGTGGGGACAATATCGGTGGAGGGACGGGTCATTACATTAGGCGTGGCCAAAACTAGTTTTTTGGCGTTAGTCCAAAGGTTACCATGCGTTGGTTGGTGACCTTGGACAGCTAAGATTTGCGTCTCAGATGGAAGGGTGACCGTTAATTGTTGCAACCCTTCGTTTTGGCAGCCGTAAAGGGAAGGTTGGAATGGCATGGTTTAGGCGCGACAAGGTGGCTGGAGCGGCATGCCATTGACACATGTGGCATGGTCGGCATGCCTTGGCGCGGTTTAGGCGTGGCTTAACTAGGGTTTTGGCGTTGGTCCAAAGGTAACCATGCGTTAGTTGGTGACATTGGACGGCTAAGATTGGCGTCTCAGATGGAAGGGTGGCCATTGATTGTTGCAACCCTTCGTTTTGGTAGATATAAAGGGAAGGCCGGCATGGCATAGTTTAGGCGCGGCAAGGTGGATGGCACGGCATGCCATTGGTACATGTGGCATGGTCGACATGCCTTGGCGCGGTTTAGGCGTGGCCAAAACTAGGGTTTTGGCGTTGGGCCAAAGGTTACCATGCGTTGGTTGGCGGCCTTGGACGGCTAAGATCTGCATCTCAGATGAAAGGGTGGCCGTTGATCATTGCAACCCTTCGTTTTGGCAGCCAACGACATGAAGGCGTGACCAACATGGATTTAGCACGGTTTCGGCGTGACCAATCTAGGATTTTGGCGCGGCCAAAAACTAGGGTTTGGCATTAGTTTGGGCGCGACCAAAATTGGGGCTTGGCGTTGGGCCAAAGGTTACCACGCGTTAGCTGGCGACCTTGGAAGACTAAGATCTGCATCTCAGATGGAAGGGTGGCCGTTGATTGTTGCAACCCTTCGTTTTGGCAGCCAGCGGCATGTGTGGAGGCTGGCATGGCTTTGGCATGGAAACGTGGGTGGCATGGTTTTCCATCGGCAGGCGCGCGGTAGCATGGTTGGCATGCCTTGGTGCGAGGATGTGGCTGACATGGCATGCCATTGGCACATGTGGTGCGGCTGGCATGGTTGGCATGCCTTGGCACGAAGAAGTGGCTGGCATGGTTTGCCATTATCACGGTGGTGCGGCTGGCATGGTTTGCCATTTGCACGGTGGTGGTGCTACTGCATGGTTGGCATGCCTTGGCGCGGAGACTTGGTTGGAATGGTTTGCCATTGGCACGGTGATGCGGCTGGCATGGTTGGCATGCCTTGGCGCGGAGACGTGTCCGGCATGGTTTTCCATTGGCTTGGTGGTGCGGCTGGCATGGTTGGCATGCCTTGGCGCGGAGATGTGGCTGGCATGGTTTTCCATTGGCACGGTGGTGCGGATGGCATGGTTGGCATGCCTTGGCGCGGAGACGTGGTTGGCATGGTTCGCCATTGGCACGGTGGTGCGGGCGGCATGGTCGACATGCCTTGGCGCGGAGACGTGGCTGGCATTGTTCTCCATTGGCACTGTGGTGCGGCTGGCATGGTTGGCATGCTTTGGCGCTGAGAGTGGCTGGCATGGTTTGCCATTGGCACGGTAACATGAGAATTAGTGTTTGGTATAGATGATGTCGGTTAGTGCTAAGGGTTCTGCCGTGGAACATAACACATGTAAAAAGAAAAAGTTACCCTGATAATTCTTACGTAGGCATGCTGATTGATTCAATAAATGCGCTAGTGGTCGTAGTGACGTCATGTCATATGTGCGGTTTTACGATTTTAACCCTAAGCTAAAAACACCATCAACATCAGCATCCTCTCCATCAACATTTTCCTCGTCATCTTCGTCCTCGCTGTTGAATGGCTCCTCCTCGAAAAACTCTCCCTCATCACTAGACCCGAGTTCCACAAACTTTTTCTCAGGGCAGGAACATCGGGAAATTCCCTAATAGGAATATTGTTCTCGGAAGTAACACGATCGGCAGTATCCCTAGCAAACCTATTACATAGTATCTGCGCCTGACGACCAGCATTATTAAGTTGGGCTTTCTTGCGACACTTCAACAACGCGTACCTATCTTCCATGGTTTCCTTGTACTGCTCAGTCTCTATCCTTACGCGAGCAATCTCATTATTCGCAAAGAGAGCTTCCCAGACAAGTCAGCCACCAGCTGCCAAGAAGAACCATCACCACTCTTGAGCATCTCCAACTCTTGTTGTGACTTCTAAAACTTTCCCATCAAATAATCCAACTAAGTCCTCAAGCTTTTCTCCGTTTCTTCAAAGAACAAAATACTTCACAACACTTAAGAAAGAAGGTGAACTGCAGAAACCAAGATAGGATACTTAAAACACCTTCTTTATATATAATCACAGAGTCTAGTGTCTTCTGATGCTGATCTACCCAACTAATATACTTAGCCGCTACCACCCTATTCTCCTCAACTTCACCTAAGGCTCTATCAAAATCGTCACTGGCTTCAATTCTAAGACGAGCTCGGATCTTCTCAAGGATCACGCGAAGCTCATGATTCTCCCCCTGATAAACTCGAAGAGCCTCAACCCCCTCTTTGACAGCCTCGTTCTTCTCATCAGTCATGGACGCTTTCTCACCATTCAATTGCCTAATAAAACCTCGAAAGTGCTGAGAACGATACCTAGAAGATCATACAACTGCGAACAACTTCCTAAACTCAAGCTTTAGATGCTCATACTTTTGCTTGTAATTTTCAGCATCATCTTCAATATCACTGTCCTCATTCTCCGCCAACACAAATTCTTGTCTAAAAGAGTTAAAATAAACCAGAAGACCATCCCTATCTATGTTCGCAGCAAGGACAACATCAGACAGATAGAAGACCTCTGCAATGAAACTCGCGACCCTCAACTAAGGAATTAATCCCTAAAAAGTTAACATGAGGCAATACAAAGGAGGAAAACACGAAAACATACCTGCCAGTAAATCATTCCTAACTCGAGCAGCCTTCACCGCACTTGCAGTCGAAGATAATTCATTATCAAGCCTATGGCGTTCCTTCTTGAATAGGGAAACTTCGCCCTGAAGATCTGCAACTTCATCTTTAAGAGAAGATATCTGAAAAGACTGAGCACGAACCACGCTCGCTACTTTATGATAATATTCGATCTGAGCGATAGTGCGACATGAATTCTGAAAGGCGACACATATTATATCAATAGAGCGACCTAACCAACTAAGAGCAGAATCACCAAACAGTGAAATCACCAAATAATCAAACACGAGATGTTGATCAAGGGAGAGATTGGAGCAAAATCCCCATCCAGATTGAAAAGCACCAGCAGAAGGGTGAGAAGCAAGGTTCAGTGCCAATTCACGAACAGGAGAAAGACTGGGATCAGACATAAAGAACTGGGCAATAGAAGCTATCTTGGAAACAAAGTCCACCGCGGTACCCTCGAAAGAAGATCTCTCAGGTGACTTCGCGCGATAAGAGTGGACAAAACCACTTGAGCCCATTCCCCTTGCGGAATCTGCAATTAAGAATTTCTCAAGCGAATATAGCATGAAAAGATCATCAGTGTTGGTTGGGGAAGATGCATTGGTAGATGCCAGGGTCAGTGGGTTAACCACGTCGATAACGGTTTTATTTTTCAGCACACCCCTGGACCTATTCCTACTCTGGCTAGATTTGCTAGTTTTTGCCTTCTTGGGTTTAGGCAAAACAGGAGAATCTTCACGATCAAACTCCTTACCATCACCCTCATCACCTTCTTCGCCCTCTTCTTCATCGTCAGTCTCCTTCATATCAAAAACAGGCTAATCGCACGGAAGCAACAGTTAGCGAAAGGAAACAATGAGACGCATCCACAAAAACAGCGATTCATCTACCTTTTTAGAGCGCGAAGGCCTAGACTTCGCCTCAGCAAGCTCCTTGCTCTTCTTTGCAGCGGCAAGCTTCGCCTTTTTTCAAGCGAGAAATACTCTTGCGCCGTCTACAAATTCAAAAGAATCATAGAAAAAACCATAAGACAAAACAAAACAAGGAACAGAGAAGAATACGTACACAATCTTCCTGATCAGGCCAGTTGAACTTCCAAGGACAGTACACAAGAGTACCCTGCCCTACAAATGAAATATCTGGGGAAGCCCGAGGACTCCCATCTGGATAGCAACCCCATAAAAGTGGGCCCTTAATAATCATATAAAAATTCATCCATCTAGGTCGCTAGAATGACGAATAAGGTTGTTGCTATTGCTATGTTGGTCCACAACGTCCATAAGATTCTTCATATGGGGCTTCAACTTCGCCCTAGTCAAACGAACGCCCCAGCGCGAGCCATCTCTAAGAACCCAATTTACAACGTACTTCTAAAAGAATGGGAAAAATATCGTTTGGTCCTTTTTTAGGTGGGCTACGTACATTTTGGTCCTTTGGCCAAACGCTTGTTTGGTCCATAATTATTTAAAAAATATTAAACTGGCAAAAATATCCTTCCGTGTTAATTTTTACTTATTTTCTTGTAGCACTTCATTCCAGAAATGAAGTCCATATAAAAACCTAAAGTATCAGACTTTATTCCAGAAATGAAGTCCATACAAAAACCTAAAAAAAGCGAGACTTCATTCCAGAAATGAAGTCCATATAAAAACCTAAGAAAATAGACTTCATTCCAGAAAATGAAGTCCATATAAAAACCTAAAAAAGCAGACTTCATTCCAGAAAATGAAGTCCATATAAAAACATAAAAAAGCAGACTTCATTCGAGGAAATGAAGTCCATATAAAAACCTAAAAAAGCAGGACTTCATTCAGAGAAATGAAGTCCATATAAAACCTAACAAAAGCAGGACTTCATTCGAGGAAATGAAGTCCATAAAAACCTACCAAAAACAGACTTCATTCCAGAAAATGAAGTCCATATAAAAACCTAAAAAAACAGACTTCATTCCATAAATGAAGTCCATATAAAAACCTAAAAAAACCTAAAAAAACAGACTTCATTCCAGAAAATGAAGTCCATATAAAAACCTAAACATCATCGTCTTTTACTAAATGAGAACTTCATCTTTTAACACGAGCGACAAAATCAAGATCAAGATCTTCAACATCAAAATCAAAAAAATACATCCAAATAAGATAAAAATCTTCATAGTCTTCACCATATTCATCGTCTACATCATCTTCAACAAAAGCAGCAGCAAGAAGAAACAAACACAAAATCATCGCCTCATCATCATCTCCATCTTCTTCAACAAAGAATAAGAACAACAAATGATGAAGAAACACAAATCCTCCGCCGTCTTCATCATCTTCATCAACAATAGCTACATAGAAGAAAAAACCAAAAAATTATCATCCTTCTTCATCGTTTTCATGAGCATCAACAGAAAAAAGAAAAGAAAAAAATGGAGAGAAACTAGAACTCAAAACAGTAGGAGAGAAAAAGTAAATCTGAAATAAGATATTTTCTATTGATTTTTCTATATATATGGTCCTTATCCAAAAGGGTATTTCCGCCACTACAAGGTGACATTTACATCATCCATGACATCGGCCCTAGGACCAAACAATAATTTTTAGGACCAAACTATAATTTATATTACCAACAGGACCAAATAGATATTTGGTCGGGTCAAATGGACTAGACTCTCTCTAATATATTATTCCTAGGACCTAATGGTATTTCCTACCAAAAGAAATACTCAATAGTATAGTCCGCAGGAGAGAGATTTCTCTACACCAGTCGCACGGAGTGAAAACTCGCGGATAATAAGAATTGCATCTCCACCCAACTGATAAGCAGCCCGATCCATCTTCGCGAGAATTTGATAAAACAAGGGAACCACAGGGTCAAAAAGAGAAAATGGAAGACCAGCTTTTAATTTCCCAAAAGCGACAGGCATACGAGTCGCGCTGCATGAACCCTCTAAAATATTCTTCTCACTCAGAGGAATAGCAGGCGATGAACCAGGCGGAAAAATAATCTGGAAGCCCTTATCCTCCAGAATGGCTCTATAACAATTCAAGGCGTCAGTCCATTTCTTAGTAGGCTTACGTTTGGGGCTGCATCAAAGTATGGGGATGTTAGAACTTCAAACAACAACAATAGCAGAAGAAGAAAGATCATGAAAATTTAATTGCTAACTGAGGCAAAACTAACTCACCCAGAAGATGGTTAACTGAAGCAAAAGCAGACATATCTTGATCCCGTCATAGAGACAGAAATGAAGAACTGGAAAAACAAAGTTGAAAAGAGAAAACAAACAGAGAAAAGAGAAAGAAGAGTAAGAAAAATAAAAACTTTCTTTCTTTTACCTCTCTCCTAGATATTTATCCGAAGGAGAGCAGTAAAGACGTGCCTCTTAAAGAGGAAGAAACCGCTAACACGTGTAAGCAGTTACGCGAAAATTAGGGAAGCATATCGGGTAAGGTAGAGGAGACGAAAAGACAGGTCTGACACGAGGCATTAACCAGAGATTCTCGTATTATTCCACTTGCAGAAGAACAACGCGAGAAGAGGAAAAATGTAGGGGAGAAATATCGCACAGAGTTAATCCACAACCTCGTCTCAACTAAGACAACCATTAGCACGAAGAGGATAGGAATTAGACGAAGAGCAATCACGCGATAACAAAGAAGATGCACGTGGAGGAGCCACACGATTGATACAAAGCGACACTTACCAGGATGAGTGCGAAGTAGCAATACGAGAAGAAGTGACATATTCCTAGAGTCTGGCGAATGAGATAAACTAAAATAAGATCAGCACAGAGATTTTACATGTGATCATCAGTTGTCTTCTACTGATGTATTTTCCTATATAAGGATTCAAATAATGAAGAGAGAGGCAGGATGCTAAGAAGACAATTCAGTCAAGTAAGAGAATCAAGAACACTCATAGAAAAAAGAGAGAAGCCATTAAAGATCATTCCAAGTTATATTTCTTTAATTGTTCTATACCAAATACCTTTGTAATCGTTATAAGAACCTCATATTCAATACAAAGTGTTTGAGAAAGATCATTCTAGCGTCAAAGTGGTGCATAATCTCATTAATGTTTAGGTTGATTCTCATGACTTAGACTTTTTGTTATTATCATCTCATCGGGTGTAGCTATCAGATTTTCAGTAGTTACAATAATCATTTTGGTATTTCCATAAAAATATTAATATGCAACTGGCATCCATTTGAGGATTGCACCAAAGACGTGTTAGTTGACTTCTTCTGCATTAAATCCAATTAGGCAATCATGAAATTTATATTTGAAAAAACTTTGCATATACTGATTAGATAACGCTGAATTTGTTGTAATGGGAATAATGCAGACCCAGTCTTGGTACAAAAGACTCTCGCAAGGACATACTATATTCAGAAAACGCCTTTTCGAGTTCAAATAAGATTGTTAGAATTCTTCTACTAGCAAGTGACAGTTGAATTTTGTAATTTTTTTTTTTTTAAAATTAGCTCAGCAGGCCAGCTACTGAGAACATGGAATGAACTCTGGAAACTACGGGTGAACGTTCAATGGTGCTGTCCGTGGTTGTTGAGGCGATAAGATAATTGTCTAATGGTCGATGAAACCACGTGGCACGATGTGATTGGGTTCCTCCGTTCAGAATTCTGGCTCTCTTGATGCACATTTTCAAGTGGAGTATATTTAGATCAAGTGTTAACTTTAGGTGCTCAAACCGTCAGCAACACTAGAATAAAAATGTCGCTTTCATATCGATGAAATGTCTGCTCTGAATTCTTCAAACTGTTTTGAGTAAAATGACTCACACAAGCTATATGTTTGAATTCCGAAATTGATTTACATATTCATGGTCTTCCGAATGAAAATGTAAAACTACACTTTCATGTCCAAGAAGTCATAGAACGTTCTTTAACAAAGATGAGGAGGACCATCTTCTCGGAGATTGCTGTTTTCTTGTTTCTCCTACTGATCCAGAGTTTTGCAGAATCCAAAGATTATGATAATGATATATACTACAACGGATTTAATACAGCTTATTTGACTACTGATGATGCAGGTCATGTCACAGACAATGGCCTCTTACAATTAACTGATCACGAAAGATCATATGAGAAAGGTTCTGCATTCTATTCCAATCCACTACAACTCAAGGGTAATGTTTCCTTCACTACAACTTTTGTCATTGGAATAGTATCTGAATATCATAATTTAAGCGGTCAGGGAATGGCTTTTGTTATTGCACCTCAAAGAAATCTACCGGGAGCTTTTACAAATCAATTCCTAGGCATCTTCAATGGCAGCAACAACGGAAATTCCACGAATCACATCTTCGCAGTGGAGCTAGATTGTACCCACAATATAGAGTTTGACGACGTTAAAGGTCCCCATGTCGGAATTGATATCAATAGTCTAAAGTCTGTGAATTCCACTTCCCCTGCTTACTTCATCGATGGAAAATACAAGGAACTAAATCTTAAGAAGGAACCGATACAAGTTTGGGTAGATTATGATGCGATAGACAAGAAAATTAAAGTAACATTAGCTCCATTAAATGTATCTAAACCAGCTGTTCCACTCTTGTCTTGGACCCAAGATCTCTCAACTATTTTCTTAGATCCCATGTACGTCGGGTTTTCAGCTTCTACCCAAACTGTGCTAACATCTCATTACGTATTGGGATGGAGTTTTCAGATCAACGGGAAAGCTCAAGCGCTAAACCTTTCAATCCTTCCTGAGCTTCCTAACCTTCCTCAGCCTCCCCAAACTCCTT
>JAJJWW010013384.1:0-43229 GCA_023531295.1 Papaver armeniacum
TTGTAGAAATGGTTTGCGTACTATATACTAACATAAACCAAAGAGTTATTTCACAATTTTATGTTCTAACATTTTAGAGAAATTCATATTGGTCAGAACTAGACGAATGTTTGCTCATATTGAATTAGTCATCGTGTCTCCTTACTAAGGTACATACTCATTCGGAAATTGGTAGGATGAAACCGTTTACATCATGGCTATTTTTACATTCTCGTCCATTTAAATAGTTGTTGATGGTGGTTTTTAGTTTAGGGTTAAAATCGTAAAACATTGCATCCGATGTGACGTCACTCTGCAAGGAAACAGAGCCACGTGTGCCAGGGGTGGAGCCAAGAATCATGGGAAGGGGGTGCAAAAATTTGCTATGGGTGCAACCAATAATTTTAGGGGGTGCAAAAATGTAAAAATGGGCTTGTATGTCAAAAAAAAAATTCTTTCAAGGCTTAAAATGGGCTTTGGAGCCAGCTGGGCAGGAAGTGCAAGTGCACCCCCTTGCAATGGGCTGGCTCCGCCCCTGACGTGTGCTAACCTCTCCACTGGAAAATTTATTGAGTCGCTCAATATACTTACATGAAATTTATCCAGACCGGCGAACCCCAGATGATCTGTAAATTTCGGCGCCTCGCGCATATTCACTTAATATAAGTTCCTCTGAATGCCTTCTATGCTATGTTCTCCGGCTGAACTCTTAATGTTGATATGGCATGATGATTCGTGTTCACTCGCAGCATAGTAGCACGAATCTCCAAGTATAAAGAATAAGATCTCTGCATAAGGTATTCGATCATAAAAGCATGCTTCTCTCTGGCAATGAACTTAAAAGAGCTATGTGTCGACACATAGAATTCAATCAACCTTACTAGCTTGCAGAAGTCGGGGTTTCGCGGCTCGCGCAACATACTAGACCTTGCTTGTCAAAAAATTAAGCATAGGCAAACTAGGTAGTTAATCCGCCATGGATTAGCAGGTGCAAAACCTCTCCCAAAATCAGAAAAAAAAATGGGAGCCGCAGCGGCAAAGGGAGGCGTGGCCTTGCCATTGGCCACTCCCCATCCTAAACCGACCCTATTTCCCTCGACCAATCAGGTCGCTTTAAATCATTGCTGCAAATAAGACCGAAAGTGTGGCCACGCCTTGCTTCATGACCCCAATTCCCAGCGACTAATCAGTGCCCCTAAATGCGCCACACATTAGAATGAGGCCGGCACCATTTTGCTTACCGGCCCCCAATTCGTCCAAGGAGAATTCTTCCACGGAGCCTTGGCCACGCCAATCCCTTATTCTTCCAAGGAGAATTCTTCCACGACGCCTTGGCCATGCCAATCCCTAATTTTTCCAAGGAGAATTCTTCCACGACGCCTTGGCCACGCCAAGCCTTAATTCTTCCAAGGAGAATCCTTCCAAGGCGCCAAGATTTGGCCACGCCAAATCTTTCCAAACGGCGCAAACCCTAACTTTGGCCGCAAAGCCAATTTCTTTGGCCACGTCTCCATGCCACTGGCTGCCAAACGGAAGATTGCAACAATCAACGGCTACCTTTCCTCTCAAGAGGAAAAATCTCGACCGTCGAAGGTCACCACCGAGCTGGAAAGCCTCCCAAGCTTAACTTGCCAAACAATAGCAACACACTACAGAAAAACACTCGAGACATCAAAACATGTCACAAACTGGGGGATGCTCATTAGGGAATTGGTCTGGCGGCTTACAACGTGCGGCGTGCAATACGCCGTTACAATAAAGTGTCATCAAAGTGAGGAGGTTAGTAATGGCAAGAAATAATGGTGAAACGTATCCTTCATTATGGAAACATCAATTCCAGGTGTTACCCGTTACCATTCTCCTCCATTACTCAAACCGTTCCCACCTTTACGAGAACAGGATACGTTTTGTTACGACTTGTATAAATATGTCTCACCTATTTCCACCAAAGGACAAGTTTTTTTGGTCGGTAACACACAATATCCAGAAATCACCTGGTATCTTTTCATCCTACTTACCAGTTCTAATTTATGATACAAGTCATAAAACTCCCACGCTTCCAGAATCAACTATTCTGGTCTCAACACTTTCTTCGCTTCCCTCTGATGTAGTTTTGAAGTGGTAAGTAGAGTATCGTTCGCTTGGACTTGGGAAGTTGTTGATTTTAGGACTTACTTAAATAAGATACTAAACAAAGAAAAGATTTTAACAAAGTTGAGAGTTACTAGGACTCGTGGATTCCACCAAACTTCACAATCAATTAGTTCATACAATGATTCATATCAATTTTAGCTCTCTTTCTAGACTCTATTTCTTTGCCGAAAGTAGATTTTATAAAGCATTAGATGTAAATCGTAAGCATAGTGCATCAAAAGTTCTTAGACTAAGCATACACTATCAAACAAAATCACAAATAATCAATGAAAATCATAAATCGATTAAAAATCAATGCCAAAAGTCATAAGAACCAATTATAGTTACCAAACAATTGTGAACTTGGCTTCCTCCATCATCCAGGTGTTGGGGTTTAGCTCCGCATGCTCAAAACGCACTCCAAAAGATAGAAACATGGCTCAAAAGGTGTTTTTATTGAAGATATTGTGACAAATGTGAGATTTGTAACTTATTTGTAATGGTGTTACAAACGTTAACAAGTTACAAGTTTCTAAGGCTAAAAGAAAACGATAATTGATTGACACTGCCGGCTGAATTTAAGTCGCCCGAGTCTTTCCTCGTGTTCTTAAGAACGACATACGAAGTGTAAATCGCAACATATCTTCTTCCTCTTCACTATTTCTTCTTTGCAACTCCTCTGCCAAAGTGTGATTCTATGCCTCCAATCGACCCCAAACTCTCCCGGCCCTCTTGCTCGACCTCCCGAAGCTTTATATATACACAACAGTGATCCCAATCCCGAGAAATCTTCTCTTTTCTTACCTCCAAAGTCTCGGCTTTTCTTTCTTCTTTTCCCCAAAAGTCACGGACTTCCCTTGTATTCCTCTCCTTTCAAAAACTTCTACTTGGGTCAGTATTCACCATACCCTCTCCAAGTATATTCGAATCACAGGAAAGACATTATTTTCCATTCTTCTACATAATCTTCCAGATATAGCCGAATCCATACCCGAGATAATGCACCTCCCCTGTTTAGCTTCAACTCCGTGTAAATCAAATATTCTCCGAATCTCAAAGCCTTACCATCCTGTTTCGATGGACCTAAAAAGGATAAGTCCAACCAATTTAGTGAAAACTCGAGCAAATACTTCTCAAAATTGTGTTTAGAAAATCTCATGCAGGTGATAACTTAATCTTCATGTTTCCAAATATAAAAAGTTTTGATCCTCTTTCTTTTGCTCTATAACACGTACGTAACCCCCGTTAATAATATAACAACACAATCGACCCTTAAACCCTTGAAAATCTTCGCTAACTCCCATATTTGGAAACAAGAGCATCCGTGATAACCTTCCTCTCTGTTTCACTTCAACCCAATTATTCAGCCCATTGTAATCGATCGGTAGACATATACCGAGCTGTTTAGGTCTCGAAGCAAAAGCCAAATCAATTCTGGCCCTTTAGTCTTCCTATAACTCGATCAATATCCCATCCCTAGTGCCAGGGGGAAGAGCCGCTTTTCCCGCCAATTTGATCGTTCAAATGAAGATGATGATGGTCGCCCCTTATCTCGCCAATGAGTCCCTTTAGCAACTCGGGTGGAAATAGTAAATGAGTGCCCCTTAGTAATTGAATGCCCCTTATCCAAATGAAGGGTCACTACAAAAATAAGTCCTATTAGTGAGGGTTTTTTTTTATGAGCGTCACAAATATTGACTATTTGTGAGGGTGTCTTGACCAACCGTAGGAAATAGTTGGATTAGTCAAATAAGCTATTTTTTTTGTCGGTCTAGAATTGAGCATAGTAAATGACTCTTCACCAAAAAAAAAATTATTCATTTCTCAACCTTATCTTCTCTAAAAACAGATCTGGTTTTCATTTCTTTTCACTTACCTTGTTTTCCGCCGAAGAACCGAGAGGTTTGCTCTCGTCTCTTTTCTCTCGTTATCTTCTCGTCCATCTCTTCTATGTTATCATCTCGTCTATCTCTTTTATGTTGTTTTATGAATGGGTTTTTATTTTTTGTTTTCAAATTTCAATTTCTTTATTTTCTTAAGACCTAAGGTGGTACTTTGAATGTTCATATGCAGCTTCAAAACCAACCCGCACCGGATTTAGGCAGAATGTTTAGCTTGCATTGAGGTAGGGGATTCTCTCTTTTATTTTCATTTAAAAAGTTATTTTGAGAAAATTGTTGATATTGTTTGATGGAATTTTTCTTAATGATCGATATTCCTTTGATTCAGCGAAAAGTGTGTTGCATGCCTCTCATCTCATGTATTAATGCTTGGTTTTGTGAAATTTCAATTTGGTATTCTTTTCAAATAAATCAGAGTTCTTGAGAAATTTGGGGGTTTTCTTTCAAACTTGTTTAAACTTGAAATTGATGAAATGGGTTTGTAGTAAACATCATGAATTTCTTTTCTATGGGTTTGATTTGCATAATTTTCAACTTAGGATTTCTATAACTTTCCAAGTTCTGATTTTTATCTTCAATCAAGTGTTATAATTTAGTTTCTAAAGTAGCCTATTACCCGTTTTAGTAAATGACTCAATGAGCTATGTTTTCAAACATGCAACTCAACCCGAATGACTTTGTTCTTCTTGTTTTATCATAATCTTTGTATTTTCATTAATTGGGTATCTTAAATATCCTTCAATTGTGATACTTATGGTCATTGATTCTAAAATTAAACAAGTCCTCTATATTGTTGATTTAACTCCATGAATAGTCAAAACTGAAATTTAGGAAAGCGAAGGTTAGTGTGCAGAAGCATCAAGCAACTTGTTTAGTTGTATGTATTACAAATATGGAGTTGGCTAAAATGATTTGTTTCTTACATAGTCTTGGGTTCTGTATTGAAAGTTGATGTTGATGGACGGACATCTGATTATTCCAAACATCCGATTGATGTGTTCTCTTCTCGAGTCTTAGCTTTCTGTAGAGTTCTTGCAAAGCGAAGTTTTAATCAATTTTCAATTTCTAGTGATGCTTGTTGAGTACGATACTAAGAATGTTTAGTTTTGTGGTGACATATAGCATATCAGATATTTCTTTTCCGATTACTTTTTTTAGTGGGAGTTAGTTTTTATTACAACCTATTTTATGTTGTCATTGCGGGGAAAGGGTCAAAGAGTGGGGATCAAATAGATGTGTCGGCTGTCAAGGTTCGAGAATGAAGATATCAACCCAACAAATTGGGCTAGGGATGATCCAGCAAATGCAACATGTCTGTCCAGAGTGCGGAGGCTCAGGTATATGCAATGCCAAGCATCCAAATTCTTGTAGAGTTTTCGATTTGTTATGGTGACCATGATGGATTCTTATTTCTGTTGCTTATTTATGGTAGGTGAGGTCATCAACGATAAAGATAAATGTCAACGGTAGTGCAAAGGGAACAAAGTTACCAAGGAAAAGAAGGTCTTTGGAGGTCATGTTGAAAAAGGAATGCAAAGACGGACAAAAGATTGTGTTTGAGGGCAAGCGGATGAAGTTTGTAAGTGGGAATAGAACAAAAAGTTGCTTTCTTTTTCTTGGTGACAGAATCTTTATGTTACCTATGGTGTCCCTTTTGAAATTTTTGTCTTGAAAGTAACTAATAGTGCCCATGTTCATTATTGCAAATTGATACGATTCACAGGAGATATTGTCATGGTGTTGCAAAAGAAGGAGCACCCTAAGTTCAAGCGGAAGTTTGATGATCTCTATGTTAAACTACATTCCTTTGAGCAGCTTCGATCAAATCCAATCTGGCGAAATCATCAAGCACCGGTATAGTTTCATAACTTGTTTTACCGGTTATTATCCCGCAAATATAGATATGGCAATTGCCGGACCACATTGCTCGCATTTTTGTTGAAATATCTTGACACGGGTATGTACCCCATTCTGGAATGGCCTTTGTAAGTGGATGACACCATACAAAACTTGTATTTTTATTTTTGAAATTGTTAATGAGGTATTTCGGTTCATATATTTGTCTTATAGAAACGACGTTACTTGCTAAAATTGCACATGAACTTTGCCAATGCATTCTATTGAAACCAATCCCACCAGTGAAGTTCCTCGAATCCGATCTGTAAATACATTGGATTTTTTTCGTACGTGTTTTATGAGATGGTTGTAGAAATTTTTGTTTCATTATTTGATGATAATGGGGTTTATGATATGATATCAGGGATTTTGGAGTTGTAATTGTGTAATTGTGTTTGGCTGCAGTAGGTGGTGAATTTGTCAATTGCACCGATCTTTGGCAAAAGAAGGTGCATGCTATCGGGTGACGTGTGACTAAACATCAAGTACATTTTCTTGCTTTGTCATGTGAAAATT
The DNA here is from genome assembly GCA_023531295.1 of Papaver armeniacum. Lineage (NCBI taxonomy): Eukaryota > Viridiplantae > Streptophyta > Magnoliopsida > Ranunculales > Papaveraceae > Papaver > Papaver armeniacum. The sequence goes on from JAJJWW010013384.1 coordinate 6,426, forward strand.
ACTCGAATCTTCTCATTTTGGATATTGTGTATTTCTTACTCGTCTAGGTCATCCATAAAGGACGAAGAAATACAATTTCTATGTTATTTATGTCATAGTAAGGTTCCTTATCTTAGATTCTTTCACTTCCTTATCTTAGATTCATTGCAAGCTGGAGATGAATGTGTAAATTCCCATGATCTCGATGTTGATGGTATGCGGGATTGTCATCCAGAGACGGGGTTCACATTTAGGCTTCCAAGGCTCTCCTCGTCGGCCGTGTAGCAAAGACAAGAACCACTAGTTTGCCTGAGATGATCCATCTTTTGTTCTTTTTTTTTTTTCATGCCATCGGTGTGTTCTTATCATGTCCCAAACTTTCCCACAAGCATTTTGGATCTTAATAATCTTAGTTGCCAGGTTTTTTAATTCTCGGGTGTTGTCCATTTGCCCTTATTTGTGTTTTTTAAACGAGTTAAATATCTCTTATCCGATATGTAAGTTTCTATGGTGAAACAATGTAAAAATTTGTTATGAATGGTATAACTTTCTCAGTTCAAAGGTGTGAATGATGCGATTTTGAAAAGTTTTTTAATTTTTTTGTGAATGGCTTAAGATTTCCGAGAATTTCAGAAGTGCAGAATCTAAAATCCTGCGCGAAACGATGGCAAGAATCGAGCGGCGAGAAGAAAACAATTTATGACGGCTTGACAAGACGTCACAAATAGAATAACTATTCGTGACGGTTGACCAAACGTCACAAATGATCTCAAACCGTCACAAAAAACATTTGTGACCCCGATGTCTTTGACGGATTGTCTCCGTCATAAATAGGTTTTTGTGACGGTCTTTTTGCTATTTGTGACGGTTTTCTGTTATTTGTGACGGTTTGAAAACCGTCACGAAAGGCCCTCTGTTTTGTAGTGGGTCTGAATAGTAATTTCTCCCACGAGCGCAAATACAACTTTTCGAGCCAATTTCGCCGCAAAAGCTTATTTCTCCAAAAACACCTACAAAGACATAAAATACCAAAATAAGCGCAAAATCGAGTACTAACATTACAGAGAATTGAGACTAAAATAGACACATAAATGCGTCCATCACCCTCCCTAAGACCATCCCTTCTCCTTCACTTTGTGACCGAAGCAAGCCTGGAACGGCCATTTCTTGGTTTAGGCCAGGATTGTAAAGATTGATCTCTCGAATCAAAAGTACTCCGGTGCAGTACATTGTTTAGGGTTTAGATTTGTTTCTCACCCACACACCCAAAATTACCAAAATCAAAGAAAAACGGTTTCACCCATAAACAATTGACGACCACAGTGGGAGATTAATCTCTTGGTTACAATATCAATTTCCAATTCCAAGTTTCATTCTTCAACCCAGACATCAAGATGGTAGAAGCAAATGATCGCGCGATGTTCAATGGCTCAGTTGTCAGTTATCACACGATGAGGAAGGACTGGGGACTTCTCAAAGATACAACGACGTCGCTCATGAAGCTCAGACATACACCGGATAATTCATTTTGTTGGGAGACCTTAAAAGCGAGTAAGTCTTATTATACAGAGTACACAATCTACTACTACAGGTTTTTACATTGGAAACCGACAGCCATGTTATCCCAAAAAAAATAAAAAAAATCTCATCCCATACTTTCTACCGTCATACAACATTCACCGTTCCATGAATCTCCTGGAATATTTATGCTACTAATTAACAGTCATAATCAAAGCGGCATTATTCCAAATTCATTCTAAGGAATAATCCAAAACCCTCATAGGTAACAATCATCTATCAATCCAAAAATCAGAAAACCAAACCATAAACTAGGCGTTTCGTTTGCCTTTTAAAAAAAAAACCTAAGCAAAAGAGGTCTAGAAGACAGAAGATGTTCAAGGAAAATCATTAAGCAATGGCTTGCTCTTCTTAAAGACGACCTCCTTCGCGCTTTGGAAAGCCGCCTGTTTCAGCTTCAACTTTTTGGACAACCTTCCGATTTCCTCTTCTTGTTGATTGATCACATCCGCAGAGGGGCCTTCGGTCGCCTCAACCTGCAACTTTTGGATCTCGGTAAAACCCTAAACGAACCAGGGAGCCTTGAACTCAAAGTTTACGCACATGTCCCGGTGGAACTCCCAGCTCGAGATTACATCCTCGGAAACGGTCCGGATCAAAGAACAAACCCTGAGAACACTAACGCGAAATCATCCCGTACTAACGCTCCTTCCAGTGGCATTAATACGCTACCTGCCAATACCAACTGCGCGAAAACGTTCCTTCATGTGTTACACCGCCGATCACCAGAGCCAGAGCCGTTGCCGCCGCTCCCAACGTTTCTACAAGTCTGACACCTCCAGCCGTCACCAGAGCCGCTGCTACTCCATCACTGGGACGAGAGACTGGAGGATCCAGAGGAAGCCAACCTTCCCTTACCACTTTTGATTTGATGGAAAGACAAAAGGTTCTCGTAGGGCTCAGACAGACATGGCTACGACTAAGAAGGACATACCTATTTTCCTCAAGACACTAACAAGCAGCTACCACAAGAGTCATGTCCACCCCTTTTTAACATCTGGCACGAGCACTTCCGCAGGATGCGCCTTTATAGATGAAGAGGCTCGCGTTGCTCCTAAACGCCTAGTAGAAAGGAATCATCAATCCAATTTCATCACACGTGAAGATCAGGAACGACTTCTCCAAAATCGAAGCAAAGAAAATCAACAACCCTCCTTAGTTCACAGAGACGCTCTTCTCGTCAAGAGCTGCATGATTTCTGGATACTTCGCCCACAAAATCGTGCAGTCCATGATGAAACATTTATGTGGGATTCTATATTTCTCCAAGGCACAGCGTCAAGACATATTTGCAGCCCCCAACTGCACTGTATCAGGAAAACTGTTGTTTCCATCCAGGGAAGCCGTTCCCAAACCCCAACCCCTCCTGGAAAGTACGATTGATAGATGGAACTGGGGACTCTTAACCACTATTCACTTAAAGGATGTCGAGGTTGACAGCACCGCGGCCTCCGACTTCAACTTTGTAACCATCAAGACTCTGAGAGTTGCAAAGGAAAATCGAACAGAAGAAGCGTATTCTTTCCCATGAGGATAAAAACACGACTTGCCGACAAGCACTATTTGTGTGTCGTCTTCCCGTATGCCATATCGTATCAATTCGTTTTTCGAAGCCAAGGGTTAATGGCGCCCTCACTAGAGTTCTCTCCAGGAGCCACTTCGACGTTTCGCTCCATAAGCCGATTCAACATTCTCTCGAGAAGTCGCTCCGCTTCCAGAGCTAGAAGTCGCTCTGCTTCAATGTTTCGCTTTGGAAACCGCTTCAACATTCCTTGGGAAGCCGCTCCGCTTCCAGAGCCAGAAGTCGCTCTGCTTCAATGTTTCACTCTGGAAACCGCTTCAACATTCTCTCGGGAAGCCGCTCCGCTTCCAGAGCCAGAAGCCACTCCGCTTCAACATTATCTCGGGAAGACGCTCTGCTTCCAGAGCCAGAAGCCACTCCGCTTCAACATTCTCTCGGGAGCTACTCCGCTTCCAGATCCAGAAGTCACTCCGCTTCAGCATTCTCTCCATAAGCTTCTCCAGGATCCGAAGCCGAAGCTTCAGCGTTTTGCTATATAAGCTTCAACGTCCTCTCCAAGAGTCGAGGACGCTTCAACGATGCTCCTTCCTTCTAAGGTTCGTGCCCGTATCCACCATACTCCTCCCTGTCAAGGATCGTAATCACAACCATCCAAGGATCGCAGTTATTTTTGATCCATCTCGCCAAACTTCTTGGTCGTGGACAGTTTACTCGCTTACGCATCCATCCGATCCCTTTGCTTCAATGGACGCCCATGCAATTCCAGCCAACCTATTTTGGTTCCCACGCGACGTAGTCTCTTCTGATCACATCTGCGGCCAAGAACTGTTGTTGCTCATTTGTCGATACCAGCCAGAGCTTCACCATAGCAACAACCGCTACAAGGATATAAATATGTAAACCACACTTGGGGACTGAGGCTCTACACGGGATCCCTTCACTATCAAAGCTAAGAAGACACGGTCAACCAAAAGTCATAGCCACGATAAGGTCATCCACCCTTCAAGGGTGTAGCATAAGAATATCATCATCTCTCTGTCTAGAAGGCGCCTACAACACTTTACGAGGCCGCGACGGATCCCAAGACTACTCAGAGAAAATAACGTAACCAAAGAGAAGTGCGACTGGGGACTGCTCATCACGGTCCATCCCCGACAACAATTAAGCATTCATGAGATAACTCGGAGAGCCTTGGTGAAACATTTTTCTTGAAGAAACGAAGGGAGTCACGATTAATGGCATAACTCTCTCACCTCTACATCTTCGTTATCCAAAATGTTTCATCTATGTGATATTCCAAGCATCTCAGCATCACATCCAGGAGAGTATGATAAGATTGTATCAAATCCCATAGGAGTGGATTCAAGGTGATGCAATTAAAGTAAGCTACACTTGGGGATTGAAGCTTCCTTCATGATTAGAAGCTTAAACGCATTCACCACTTTACCAGTGAATGCACCGTGGCACATCTTCCACGAGAAAATGGGTTCGGGATAATTACATAAAGGGTACTACCAGAATAGGATGCCTTCACTGCCCTCAATCAGGTTATTTCCGATTTCAACATCATCACTGTCGAAGTTCGCAAGAATTTCTCAACATGAAGCCGTACAAGCGCATCAAAAAACCCAAAAGTACGCCACAGAGATACATTCACCTATCCGGCCACACCATTGGATCTAATAGAACTATAAGCGGGGATCGCTCACCGCATCCCATTCCATACGATAGTCCAAAGAATCGGTTGGTTTGAAGGATGTCTCGTGGAACAAAGTCCTTGAAGACTTAATAATAGCACATCGGTAAAAAAATGTCTCACAACTCATATATTTCATCATGTGTCTCCGGAAGATTTCGACCATACAAGCATCCACAACATATCAATCATCGCGATCAGAAGGTCTAGACACTGAACAACCTAAAGTCAAGGATGGACCGGAAACGCAACAACAATCTCCAAGATTAGATCTGACATGATCGTTGCCGAGCATATATTTCATCCATCCATCCCAAGAATGCAGTGGAGTTTTGGTAAATTTTGGAATCTACTGGAGAGACACTGCAGATGAAACCACGAGATCCGGAGATTGAGCAACGAAGAAGGTCGATACCTCTTTTCATGCAGACGGAGTTTCTAGAGTGTGAATAGAATGAAGATTCCTTATTGCTCCATGAACTGGAATAGGTGACTGGGCGCGACTATGCCACCTCGGGCCCGCAACATTCCTCTTGAATTCTTCCTGAATTTTACTTTCGAGCTGTTTTCACCTCCCGAACGAGCTCAAAACCTAAATATTCCTCGTAGAGGAGATATGAAATTATTTTCCATTCAGAATTGAGGGGCGGACCGTCAAAATCCGAGTCCGTACGAGAATTATACAGCGATTCTAGTAAAGGACGCTAATTAGGGTTTCAGCATGCCAAACCCTAATTTAGACAAAGTTGCCATCATTTCGCAAAGTTTCGTCGTCATCCTTACACGGAATTGAAGCCGGTCGTCATCCTTCGAGAGGAACTCAAGATAGCTCCATTCCAAGTCGACCAATCTTTGTGGCTCCATTCCAAAGTCGACCAATGTTGACGGCTCCCTTCCAAACCGATACCAACATTCAGCCGTGATTGACCAAGAAGCCTTCCAAGTGCAATTTACACCATCACCATTTAGTAGCCAAAGTTCTAGCGCCATATTTTCACCATTTCACGGACTGAAGCCAGTTTCCACGACGGAAACCAGTTTACACTAATACAGAAGAGCAAGCAAAAAAAGGAATGCTGGAATACATACCTGGAATGTGCCCTCCTTCTCTGTTACTACTGCTTTGCCGCCGACACCAAGACGTGGATACGAGACCAATAGAATAAGATGGAGAAGATGGGTAGCGCCTTTTATAAGACAACACTTTTGGAATTAGAGTGAGGAAGGTTTTTCGTTTAAGCTATGCACGGAAAAAAGGCAGCCGGGCCTGCGAAGGCAACGCTCCATGGCGCCACCAGTCCGTGGCCAAGACAACGCCAAAAGTCCGCGTTCAATCCCCAAGAGTCCGATCCTAGCCAGTACCATCTCCACGTTGCAGCCAAGCCCTAACCAGTGCCGTCGTCTCCGAGTCCCAAGCCAACGCTCCGTATCTCCACCTTCACCGCTCCACGTTGCGCCATCCGCTACTCCAAGTCATCCGCACCATCGGACTTTCCAATCTAGCTGCGTCATCCGCCATGCCAAGATAAATGCGCCATCCGTTACTCCAACTCATGCCGCACCACCGGCCTTTCCAAGCTAGTCGCATTATTCTCCATGCAGCAGCTTCATCTCCATTCGGTCAAGATTGAAGCACCATCTTCGTCGTTCAAAGCAATGCAGTATCAACCGTTCAAGCCGCGTCTATCCGCCATTCCAAGCTAGCTGCGTCATCCGCCATGCAAAACTAGCCGCGCCATCCGCTACTCCAAGTCAACCACATCATCAGCCTTTCCAAGCTAGTCGCGCTATTCTTCATTCAACACCTTCATCTCCGCTCGGTCAAGATTGAAGCACCATCTTCGCCGTTCAAAGCAACACAATATCTACCGTTCAAAGCCGCGTTGTCCGCAATTCCCAAGACGGAAGCGCCATCTTCACCACCCCATGGCTCAAATTGGAACCAATGTTCCGGAAGCAAGACTACGTCGACACCCACGGTCGAGCCGGGAAATACGCCAAGTCGTCAATACAAGATCACGGATTCCTCATTTCCTGGCAAACTCTTCACGTCTTTCCCCCTTCGATTTTTCTATTGACCGTCACCATCTCATGCTTACCCCGCAACAATGCCATTGTTACGTGCTAAGAAATGGAATTAATGTTGATGGTGGTTTTTAGCTTAGGGTTAAAATCGTAAAACCTTGCATCTCGATGTGACGTCACTCTGCAAGGAAACAGAGACACGTGTGCTAACCTCTCCACTGGCAAATTTATTGAGCCGCTCAATATACTTACATGAAATTTATCTAGACTGGCGAACCCCAGATGTTCTGTAAATTTCGGCGCCTCGGGCATATTCACTTAATATAAGTTCCTCTCAATGCCTTCTATGCTATGTTCTCCGTCTGAACTCTAAAATTTGATATGGCATGACGATTCGGGTTCACTCGCAGCATAGTAGCACGAATCTCCAAGTATCTAGAATAAGATCTCTGCATAAGGTATTCAATCAGAAAAGCATCCTGCTCTCTGGCAATGAACTTAAAAGAGCTCTGTGTCGACACATATAATTCAATCAACCTTATTAGCTTGCAGAAGTCATGGTTTCGCGCCTCGCGCAACATACTAGACCTTGCTTGTCAAAAACTTAAGCCTATCCAAACTAGGTAGTTAATCCGCCATGGATTAGAAGGTGAAAAACCTCGCCCAAAATCAGAAAAAACTGGGAGCCGCAGCAGCAAAGGGAGGCGTGGCCTTGCCATTGGCCACGCCCCATCCTAAACCGGCCATATTTCCCTCGACCAATCAGGTCGCTTTAAATCCGCCGCAACGCACCGGAAGTGTGGCCACGCCCCATCTTGCCGGCCCCACTTCCCACCGACCAATCAGGTCGCCGTAAATGCGGCACACACATTCCGAATGAGTCCGACCCCATTTTGCTTACCGGCACCCAATTCTTCCAAGTAGAATTCTTCCACGGCGCCTTGGCCACGCCAAGCCCTAATGCTTCCAAGGAGAATTATTCCACGATGCCTTGGCCACGCCAAGCCCTAATTCTTCCAAGGAGAATTCTTCCACGACGCCTTGGCCACGCCAAGCCCTAATTCTTCCAAGGAGAATCCCTCCAAGGCGTCAAGATTTACCCACGCCACATCTTTCCAAACGGCGCGAAACCCTAACTTTGGCTGCGGAGCCAATTTCTTTGGACATGCCGGCCGCGTCTCCATGCCACTGGCTGCCAAACGGAAGATTGCAATAATCAAGGGCTACCTTTCCTCTCAAGATGCAAAATCTCGACCGTCGAAGGTCACGACCGAGCTGGAAAGCCTCCCAAACTTAACTTGCCAAACAATAGCAACACGCTACACAAAAACACTTGAGACATCAAAACATATCACAAAATGGGGGATGCTCATCAGTGTATTGGTCTGGCAGTTTACAGCGTGCGGCGTGCAATACGCCCGTTACAAGAAAGTGTCATAAAAATGAGGCGGTTAGTAATGGCAAGAAATAATGGTGAAACGTATCCTTCATTATGGAAACATCAATTCCAGGCGTTACCCGTTACCATTCTCCTCCATAAGTCAAACCGTTCCCACCTTTACGAGACTAGGATACGTTTTGTTACGACTTGTATAAATAGGTCTCACCTATTTCCACCAAAGGACAAGTTTTTTTGGTCGGCAACACACAATATCTAGAAATCACTTGGTAGCTTTCCATCCCGCTTGCAGTTCTTTCGATACAAGTCATAAAACACCCACACTTCCAAAATCAACTATTCTCGGTCTCAACACTTTCTTCGCTTCCCTCCATAAGACCAACCCTTCTCCTTCACTTTGTGACCGAAGCAACCATGGAACGGCCATTTCTTGGTTTAGTCCAGGATTGTATAGATTGATCTCTCGAATCAAAAGTACTCCGTAAATTACATTGTTTAGGGTTTAGATTTGTTTCTCACACACACCCAAAATTACCAAAATCAGCAGAAACAGTTTTCACCCATAAACAACAGTATCAAACTTTACATGTATTTTTCATCCAGGAATTGTCGTTATTGGGTTAATTGACCAATTTTGTGTACATAAAACAATGGTCCTAAAAAAATACCCATGTACTTTAACATTGGATTTTTGTTATTTCAGCGGTTCGATCCCAATCTCCCCTATTGGAGCAACCCGAGTAGAGGTGTAAATTGTGTTTTGCTGGACTTTGGACTGGCTTAAGCCAGCCCAAGTCTCCGTATAGTTACGCCCGACAAGACGCTAAAATTTGAGCACAACTCGATTTAACACGTGACTTAGCTCAAAGACGGCACAACACGTTTATTTCATGGGACAGTTTGGTTTGACTAATCGGCATGATATTTCAAAGACAAAGACGCTGTGCAATTAGCATGTGGCACGGCACAATACTACACGTTAAGAAAGCACGTCATAATATGTATATAACACACACAACATGGCACAATACATCACATTTTGTGTATATTTCACAAAAGAGCCTTCATTCCATCTAGTCATTGACATTTTATTATCGTTATGTTGACTTATTTTCATAATAACACAATACCTAAATATTTGGAAAATATTTATATTACAAAATATAATATAGATGTGCCCGGCACAACACATCACGGCACAACACGTTTATTTTTCTGGAACAGCCCAACACAACACGCCTTCTAGCACGGCACGCCATAATCTCCGACAAAATACAACACGCACATAGCACGTGAAGCACGTGATTTCGTGGACTGGGCTGTGATGGGCCGACACGTTTTACACCTCTCAACCTGAGAATCATCACATCACTTTATAGATCTCAAGCAGTTGTAATATTATAGTCCATGTTTGGGCATATATGCATTATATTTCTCCAAATCCCAAGAAACCTAACACATTTTGTTTCTAATTTTTTTATACTATTTAGTGTTTATTTTCAATGTGTTCTTGTCTCAATTTGGATATTTGGTCTTAACAATGATCTTGCTTCCCAGCTCAAATAGAGAACTCACTAGCCAAGTCATGCCTATTCCCCACATTCTAGCCAAGTAGTGGATCATAGTGGTTGTTTTTGGTCCGGATATAGCCATAGGCCCATATAGAGGTGTAAATTGGGCCGGGCCAGCATATTTATGGCCCAACCCAGCACGTTTATGGCATATCCCAGCATGTTAAATTCGAGCACATCACGTGACCTGGCACAGCATGGGCACACCACATTAGCTTAGTGTGTTGTGTTGTGCCAGACAAATAGGCACATCAACACGAAACATCACGCGACATAGCACAACACGGCACGCGAAGAAAGCACGTCATATCAACTACTACACTATACATCATATTACATGTGTATTTCACAAAAAAAATGTTTATTTTAATTAGTTTTTGACGTCTTATTTTCGTTATGCTAATTTACATTTATAACAGTACATATACTAACTAAAATATCTAAAAAAATATTTACTTTGGAGATGTATCATTTTCTGGTTTTGATCTTCAAAACCTATTTTTTTCTGGTTTTAATCAGTCTTCCGGCATAGTTAGTTAATTCTCGAGCATGCCGGTAGTGCTACCAGTATAGTATTTTGCTTAAATTTCTATGCCGGCACATAATGTAAAGTATCCAAACTTCAATTTTTTTCACTTGACTACCGGCATTGATAGATTTCTATCGAGCATGCCGGCACTTAGTTATGGCATTGAATGTTAGTTACCAAGCATGCCGACACCATCTTCCGGCATGGTCTTCACCAATTCCGGCATGGTCTTCATCACTTCCGGCGATGTAAAAAAATTATTTCTGACATGGTCTTCATCACTACCGGCATGGTCTTCATCACTACCGTCACGGTCTTCATCACTTCTGGCATGGTCTTCATCACTTCCGAATGTAAAAAAATAAAATATTTTCAAAGTGAGGAGCCGACAAAGAAGGAGAAGAGAATTTAAAAGGGAGTGAGGAAAATTTCGAATTTAAAACGGAGTGGGGAGTAACAAAGCCCCTAACCCTAAAAGAGATTAATAAGAGGCGAAGATGAAATGAGGGATATGATTTTGTTTTTTGATTTTAAGTGTTGAGGGAAGGGTATTTTAGTATTTTTGCCCCCCCCAAAACTCCCCTTAACAGACCCATTTGGTTGGGAGAAGTAATGCATATCCCCCAATTATTTTTTTTATCCCCAATTTCGCGTTCATTATTAAAACCTAACGATCTTTTTATCTTCCTCTCACAGCCGGCGCCTTACTCATTTCTTCCATCTAACCCTAAATAATCCTATAAAAACCTCACGACTGCATCACTTTTTCTATGGCAAAGTCCGCCGCCTCCTCCCTAATGTTGGTCGAATCTATGAATATGAACTAGAATTTGAGGAGCTATCATAGGTAAGTTCTTATAATGAATCTTTCACGTACAGTACTCTCTTTTTCATCTTGGATGCATGTTCTTCTTTCTCAAACGTTTTCAGAGCTTACGCCTTACGGTACATCCAATGCGGTGAATGTTTTGGCTCATACTTCAATTCTTTGATGTATGATCATATGATGTATTACGTGGTATCATCAACCATCAGCTTGATGATCATATGGTTTGCCACTTACCTCACAAGTAGAAGTTTATGTTTTTGTTTTCACGGGCCAGAATGTTCAGGCTTCTCAGCAAACTTGACGGGAAAGGTTAAGATAATGGACCTCCCCGAAAGTTAAGATCGTGGGCGAATACTTTACCGAACAGGTACGACAAATTAATAGATTTAATACGAGAAACTTTTATTATTTCAACCGAGTTAATTTTTTTTCCTCAGCCATTTAATATTAATTATTTATTATAGAAACTGATATTCTTTTGGTCCTATTTTATAAGTCGGTTATGATTAAGTCAAAATGTTAAGAAGACCGGAGTAACATACCTATTAAATGTTATGTTACTATTAAAAAATACATACTTGGTAACTTTATTTATTATAATAATAATATTCATTTATTTTTATTTAATTTATTTTGATAGTCTCATCATACAAAGCTATTGGTTGGCAACCTAGCAAACAAGTCAGGCACCAACCCTCTACGAATAGCAATGCCTAATCTATGAAATATATTTCAAGAAATGTTTATAGAGAAGACACAAATAGAATGTTTTATGGATTAATTATAAGACAAAATAATAAGAAAATAAAATAATTCGTGGTACTTTTCTTTTCCTCCGACTAATTTTCTAATTTTGGTTTCCCCATGTGACACTTAAGAGGCCAAAACCTCTACCGTGTTTAGAGGGAAACAAAAGGATTCATCAGAGAGGGAAAACAAATTGAAAAGTGAAAATATAGTTTATTTCCTCTTTAAACATATACACGATCATGGAGATTTTAGATTTTATCATAAATTTTTTCAGATCCTCTCTCATGTATTTATAGTTAACATCCCTAATCCATCAAAACCTTTTATGCCTTGAAATCTCTCAATTGTCTTTCTCCGGCAAAGAAATTGCCAGCATACATTTTAATATTATCACTATTGATTGTCCTAATAAATTTTTTTGGATAGTCTAGAGTGTATGTGTATTTTTCATTTGGTGACATCATTATCCAACTACATGTGATTGCTATGGAGTAATACAATATTACTCAATAAATGTTTGTTTTTTTGCCCGACTTATATTACAGTACTAGTATGTTGTTTAGAAAATCATGTTTACTGATACACCCATTTGTTTTTGTTCTTTTGTTGTACTGAGGTCTGAGAAAAAAGATCGAAGAATCAAAGAAGTGTCATGCCACCATATTCAAATGCATTGAAGCCAGTGTTAACCGATGACAATAAAAACAAAAGGCTTTGTTTTTCGCAATCAACGCTCGAAAATTTTGAGTCTCTAGTACTCCTTTTAAACGTATGTACAATATTATATGCATATTAAAAAGTCACAGAGTAAGCGTTCACCACCAAGGTAATCTTTTTATATTCGTGGTTGTTTATCCAAGGTTCGATGAAGGGATTCTTGAAAAAGTTGTAATTTTTTATTTCATTTTCGAAGAACCTGAAAAAAATGCAATGTTAAAGCAATTTTACATGTAATCAAAGACGTTATCAGGTCATGAATGATAAAAAACGTTTTTGCCAACAATCCGGGGCGAATGGTAACGTAGATGCATCAAACGAGCCTATAGACCACACATTGACCCAAATGACCAAAAATATCTTAAAATTTCGACTGATAGATTCGGTATTCGCTTGTATATCCAACCACCGAACATTAAAATCTGGATTGTTCGATGGTTCAAAAGACAAGCAAATATCGAATCTATCTTTCGAACCAATCTTGGTCATTTGGGTCAATGTGCGGTCTCACATTGTCTCACATTGTCTTGTTGAATAAATATAGGCTCCTTGTTGACATCTTTGGTAACATGTAAAATTGCTTTAACATTGTATTTTTCGGGATCCTCGGAAATGAAACAAGAAATTACAATTTTTCCAGAAAACCCTTCATCGAACCTTGGATGGGCAACAACGAATAAAAACATTACCTTGGTGGTGAAACGCTTACTCTGTGACTCTTTAATTAGATATAACCATATTTCATCAATATGCACGTAATTTGATGCTTGGTGGTGAAACGCTTACTCTATGACTCTTTAATTAGATATAACCATATTTCATCAATATGCACGTAATTTGATGTGATTGTAGAAGTGGTAAATAAGTTTCGTTACTCCGACTTGTGAAAATTTGATTTTAAATCCAACTTTTAATACTAAAATAAAGAAAATTAAATTGAAAGTGATATCAAGATTTTAAAAGTCAAGACTCATGGATTCCCATATACTTATAATTAAATGATATTATTAAAATTTCAAAACTCTAATCACCTTTTAAGTCCTTTTATATCTTAATTCACTAATCACCTGACAAATTTTCAAACATTATATGTAAATATTAAGCATATATTATCAAATGATTTAACAAACCTATCAAATTGAATGGCAAATAAGATAGATATACCTAGTAAACTTGTAACATTTTTAATGAATAGAAAATACGCATTTGCATAGATGAAAATTTGCTGCGTTTCGATACCTAAGCCGCAGGACAGTAGTGGCCTAAACATGTTACTTGATTACCAATATCCTTGGTCAACCAATATTATATTACTAGTTGGCTAGTTGCATAGTTGTATACCTGTACTCAGAATTTGTGGGTTCCCATGTTATGTGATGGAGGATCGTGGCAACAATGAATTAATGAATTAATCAAATTATTTCTTCTTCTTCTTCTTTTTCTTCATTTTTTCAAAATCATTATCTTTTCAAATCAAGAAAATGGTAGACGCGGTGGTTAAATTTGCTGTGGATAGATTAGGTGATGCCCTTATTGGTGAAACATTTTTCTTACATGGTGTCCGTATTCAACTCGAGGGGTTACGTGATGAACTCAGAAGGATGCAATGTTTCTTAAAAGATGCAGACGCAAAGGAACAACAAGGAGATGAACGTGTTAGCAACTGGGTTGCAGAAATCAGAAACCTTGCTTACGATGCGGAAGACGTTATCGACATCTTTATACTTAAGGTTGATTCTACATGTAAAACTAAAGGAATAAAAAACTTCATTACTAGGAAGGCTTTGATGGTCAAGAATATGATACATCTCCATAGGGTTGGCAATGAAATTTTAGCCCTTGAAGCTAGACTCAAAGCTATCTCTAATAGTAGAGTCACGTATGGTATTAAAGACTTGCGCGACAATGAAGCTTCAAGTTCTGAAACAAATCAAAGGAAGACGCAACATCCTCTAAGAAACCGCTATCCTCATGTTGCGGATAATGATATTATCGGCTTCAATGAACATACAAAGACACTGCTGTCTGAGTTGACGAAAGATGAAGAAGATCGTCGTGTTATATCAATTATAGGTGTTGGAGGTCTAGGCAAAACCACCTTGGCCAAGAAAATATACGGTCATGACAGAGTGAAGAGTTATTTTGATTGTTGTGGTTGGAGTTCTATTTCTCAACAGCTTAACGTGGAAGATGTTTTGGGAGAAATTATGAATTGTATGTCTCTACCGAAAGAAGGAAATCTCATGGAAAAGCTTTACAACTTCCTCCAAGATAAACGATACTTTATAACCTTGGATGATGTATGGAAAGTTGATCACTGGAATACTCTAAGTCCCGCCTTTCCGACTGGAAAGAGCGGGAGCAAAGTATTATTAACAGCTCGGAACAAAGAAGTTGCTTTACATGCAGATCCATGGAGCCTTCACTTCGAACCTCCAATTTTAAACGATGATGACAGTTGGGAATTGCTTCGTCGGAAGGCATTTCCAAAGTATATGACCGATGCAAATTGCTACCCACCAGGTCTTGAGAAGCTGGGAAGGGAGATGGTGCAGAAATGTGGCGGTCTTCCGTTGGCGATATGTGTGCTTGGAGGGTTATTAGCAACAAAGAGGTTGGAAATCAAGCAATGGGAGCTTGTTCACATTGACGTTATTTCGCACATTAATAAAGGCGAATATGGAGGGGTGAATGGAATATTAGCATTAAGCTACCATGATTTGCCAACCCACTTGAAGCCATGTTTTCTCTATCTAGGTCTCTTTCCAGAAGACTATGAGATTCCAGTAAAGGAAGTGATCCAGCTGTGGATTGCCGAGGGTTTCATACCGCATGAAGAAGAAAAATTACACGTAACAATGGAAGATATAGGGAAGCAACAATACTTAGCGGAGTTAACTCAAAGGTGTATGATTCAACTCGGCAAGAGATATGATGAAAGTGTGTGTCGAGTACATGATCTTATGCGAGACCTTTGTTTGTCAAAGGCCAAGGAGATTAACTTCCTAAATATTTATAATCTGCAACACCGCACAGCAGGTGATATACAAACATCACATCCAGTGACTACCAGTGCGTGCAGAAGAGTGCGGAGGTATGCTACCCATCTTAACAATGCCGATAAATCAAAGAGGTACGACATTTATTTCAAAAAATCAGATTGCACAATTCGTACTCTTATCGTCGTGGTACCGCGCGTCTATTTGGGCTTTCCTCTAGCACCAATAAATTACCAAAACATCAAACTACTCAGAGTCTTAGATCTTAGAAATGTAGGAGAGTGCGAAACAGATATAACAAAACAAATTTCCAAATTGATTCACTTGAGGTATTTGAATTTGGGGAATGCATCTGAGACACCCGTTTCATCATCCATAGGCAATTTGCGAAATTTGCAAACGCTGAAGTTATATAGACACAGAGTAAACTTACCTGAAACTACATCAAAGTTGGTACAACTAAGGCACCTAAAACTAGTGCAAGGTTCTGTAGATGAGAGATTCCGAATAGAGAATCTTATAAACCTCCAGACTATTGATTTCTTAGAAGCCGGGGAATGGATAATAAAAGGTTGTCTTGGGAAGCTTTCAAATCTTCGTAAACTGAATGTGTCGAGTGCCTCGAGATTGCAAATCGATATACTTCTGGAAGAGATTGTGGCCAAGCGAAGTTTACAATCATTACTGTCATCATCTTCGTCATCTAATGACCAGTATCAAAGCCCCATTAGATCATTGTGCATCTCTACTGAAGAAGGATTTCCCAACTCTATATTTGATTCACTTTCTTGTTGTAAAAACCTTCAGACACTGAAATTCAATGGTCGAGTAGATATTGTCAACTTTCAAAAATACCCACCAAACCTCACCAAGTTATTCCTAAGTTACACTTGTTTTTCGGAAGATCCGATGGCAACTCTTCAGCATCTCCCGGCATTAAGAATTTTAAAATTGTTCAAGTTGCAGTACGAAGGTGAGGAAATGGTATGCTCTTCGAAAGGATTCCCTCAACTCCAAGTTTTATTCATATCTCGGCTTTCTGTAAAGGAATGGAGACTGGAGGAAGGTGGAATGCCCCATCTTAAGGATTTAGAGATAGAGTACTGCTCTAAATTGAGTATGCTTCCCGAAGGATTAAGGTTCATCACTTCCTTGAAAACTCTGAAGATTATAGGCATGCCAGTGATCGAACAAAGGGTAGTGGAACAAAATTCAACATGTACCATCCATCTTTAATCGTAGAAATTTTTCTGGATTTTTCAAAGTGTCTTAGTCTTTTATTTATTTTAATGTTTTTTTTCTGTTTGCCCGTCTGCTTGTGAGTTTGAATCCTCTTGGTCATCTACATGATGGTTTGGGGGAGGAATGTTTTTATTTATTTATTTTGTATCCAAATTTCTACGTTTTTGTTGCTGAAAATAAATTGCTATTTCAATTTTTAACGACTAAAAAGAGAAATCTAATTGTGTTCTAGAATCACTATTGATAAATTTGGTCATAAAGAAGGTTTGGTTTGTAGTCTTATTTGCATATGATAGGCAATGGTTTGTAGATGCCAAATGTTGTTGTGATGCCAGTCGCTGCAATGATGCTTACCGACGCGCTCGGCTAGACGGCTATAGCCTTTTCTTTGTTCTAGTATGAGGAATGGAATTTTTTTATAATCACTTTACTATTAGTGAAATGTTTTATGGATTACAGCAAACAAAACAAACTTGATATCATGAAGATCAATTTTTTTTTTCACATACACTGTTATTTTAAAGTTCTAGTAGGTTAATACATATCAAAGTACTGGCGTGACACAAAGCGAATCCTTATTATGACATGAGTAGTTCTGCCAAAGTAATAGTTCCAAAGGACTTGGGAAACGACGTGTTGCCTGATGATGATAGCTCCGCTGACACTTCTTCCATAGTCGGCCGAGAAAGTGGATCACCACGTAAACATGTTAATCCGACTTTCACAATACACATTATTTCATTCTGAATAACATCCGGTGGTGCTCCCATGCATTGGTCTAAGATGTCTCTCAACCTTATGTTTTTCCGGACGTTACTCGAAGATGAAGATGGAAGAAGAATTTGCGAGAGTAACGTGATTATTTCAGATGGATGCCTTCCCATTAGTACTTCTAATATGATCACCCCAAAACTGTAGACATCACATTTCTCGGTCACCTTCATTGTATAGGCCAGCTCTGTAATAATATAACAAAGGGATGTAATTTACTAATTAACTACAAAAAGAAAAGCTACATATAATAAACTGTAGTTTGTAATATACCTGGAGCAACATATCCATAAGTTCCAGCAAGTGAAGTCCAATTTGATGAATCTGGCTTCAAAATCCTCGCCGTACCGAAATCAGAAACTCGTGCATCGTACTCAGAGTCCAACAATATATTACTGCTAGATATGTCTCTGTGAACTATTGCTGGAATGCAATCATGATGCATGTAAGCAAATGCGTTAGCTGATCCCTTGATGAATCTTGCCCTTTTTGACCAATCGAACTCCACAGATAATTCCCCATCGCATAAAATATTTTTCAAACTTCCTCTTTCCATGAACTCATAAACCAAAAATGAGATTCTCCTTTCAGGACTAGAACAAAAACCAAAAAGTTTCACGATGTTCCGATGTCGGATTTCTTTCAATGCATGAACTTCACTTTCAAATGACTTGAGATCAAATATTTCAGAGTCTTCGTTCGAGGAGTGGAGTTTCTTCACGGCAACAATCTGACCTGTTGACAATTCTGCTTTATAGACGCTCCCATATCCTCCCGTTCCGATGCAATATTTAATATCAAAATCTTCGGTTGCTTTAACTATGTCTTCGAACACTAATTTCCCATCATAATTCCAAACCGAAAATAGATTTCTTCCGGTATTAGTTATTGCTTGATTCGTGGACGCAACTTTTCTTGCCAGTCGTTTTCGAGGGCGAAACAGCAGAGCGAAAACTATGAACGAGATAAACAATGAACCGATCGAAGGAAGAAGGATTATAAGCAAGAGTTTATGCTTGTCCTCTTTTCTTCCAACGACAAGTGAGGAATTACATGGATTTAAACCTCTGGCACAAACCTTTGTTGTTCTTCAACGCATCAATTACGAAAGCTTTGATGTTTGGAAGAGAACCACAAATCATTAAACGAAATATTGATAGTGATCAAGCTAAGCATCTGATCCAGTGAAGATGGAATTGAGCCAAAAAGCTTGTTATGGGATAAATTTAGTGTTTCCAGTTTGCTTAGTTTTCCGAGAGCTGATGGTATTTCTCCACTCAACTCGTTGTAGCTAAGATCTAAGAAAACCTGTAATGAATTCAAGTTTCCTATCTGGGGTGGGATGCTTTCATTAAAATTGTTTATGCTCAAATTCAACGATACTAAGTTTGAACATTCACCTAGTTCTTTGGGTATTGATCCGATGAATTTATTTATTGAGAAGTCAAGAAATTGTAGACTGGATAACATTCCAATTTCGGAAGACAACTTGCCAGAGAGTTGGTTATTACTCAAACTTAAATAGATCAATGAAGCCAATTTATACAACTCTTTCGGAATTTCCCCTATTAAGTTATTTGAATCAAGATAAAGTGCATTTAGATTCTTCAACTTGCCAATGGCAGATGGTATTCTACCAGTGATATTGTTCCCTGAAATATAAATGCGTATCAAGTTTTGACAATCCGCCCAGTCGTTTGAGAGTTCACCATACAACATATTGTTATTCAACTCAAGCCAAGTTAGATTTGGATATATGTGAAACGCTTCTGTTACATTATCTACCAGTTTATTACCTCCAAGCGAGAGATCTGTAAGGCTGGTGCAATTTCTAAGGCTTCTTGGTATAAGACCCGTGAAATAGTTATTAGTTGCCGTAAATTCTTCAAGCGTTCCACTTTTACATACATTTTGAGGTAAATTACCTGAAAACTCGTTGTCAACCAATAATAATATTTTCAACCGTGTTAAATTGTTCATTTCTCTTGGCAATGAACCAGTGAACCGGTTTTCAAAAAGAATTAATTTAGTTAAACTGTTCAGATTACCCAGAGAAACAGGGATTGGACCAGTGAAGTTGTTTTCGGACCAATCTAGGCCTCTAAGAGAGTGTAGCCTTCCTATATCTTGAGGAATGATGCCAGAAAATTGGTTATCATATAGGGAAAGAGTTTTCAGGCTAGTCAAATTGGTTATAGATTTGGGGACTGAACCACTGAGATTGTTTTCGAATAGTTGTAAGAAGGAAAGAGAACTTAGGCTTCCAATATCTCGAGGAATGACACCCGAGATTTGATTTGAATATAATGATAAAATGGACAAGTTTGTCAGATTGCATACAGAAATAGGGATTGAACCAATGAGATTGTTTTTGAACAAATCTAAGACAGATTTAGGCTTCCAATATTTGAATAAATTGATAAAATGGACAGCTTTGTCAGATTGCATATACAAGTAGGGATTGAACCAACGAGGTTGTTTTTCCCCAACCATAGATGAGTAAGAAAATGTGAACTGCCAATTTCCACAGGGATTGATCCATTGATTTGATTATGAGAAAGGTCTAGATATCGCAAACTTGAAAGAAAACCTATTTCTGATGGAATACGTCCAGAAAATTCATTGAACGAAAGATCAAGGTAGGTGAGCTTCGAAAGATTACCGATTTGAGACGGAATGGTTCCGAAGAGTTTGTTGTATCTGAAGTTAAGACTAATGATGTTGGAGAAAGATGAGAAGTTAAAACTATGGAGCGTACCTTGTAAGTCCAAAGTTGTTAAATTCAATTTTACGACGCTTCCTTGTTTGTTACAAGTGATTCCATACCACATGCATGGACTCGTTGTACTCGCAGCAGAATTTCTCTTCCAAGAAAAGAGGAGAGAGTGAGTTTGGTTAATAAGGCTTGATTTCCATGTCAAGAGAGCATCTACTTCTTGTTGTATGACTGCAACTTGTAAGTGTTGTTTTCTATGAGTTGAAGAAATAGAAGAACTTGGAGACAAGGCAGCAACTACATTATGGGACGAAACAAACACTAGTACCAAAACTAATAAAGCAGCAAAAGCAACGTTTATTCGTAGCAACATTTTTAAGATGAATCCCAAGAATAGATTTCGTTTTTTCTTGTGATGATCAATCAAGTCCCATAAGGGGTTTTTATATATTGTCACTTCATTTAGATTTTTTTTTGCTGTCAGAGTTCAGAAGAGTTACAGTTGCATTCACTCAAGTATCTGGTCTTATTTTTCTTCCACTCGCACACGCGACATGATTAATTGTGGTAGGAAAAAGTTTGGTCTTACACTCGCACAGACATGATTCAATTTGGTAGGAAAAAGTTTGCACCACAGCTTTCCTTATTTCCTTTAGATCTTCTGTTGATTGGCGAAATTATATATTTCCTTTAGATCTTTTGTTGATTGGCGAAATTATAATTATGCGGGAAACACGCGCCAAAAGCGTAGTCTCTCAAAATATTAGAATCTTGTAAATCTGCACCGTCTACGTACTTCAATCCGACAGTCATGATGGGTTGTTAGAGGAGAGGAGGCTGTCAACGGATCCTTCGCCTAGATAACCCTGACCTTGCAAGAAGATTTTCAGAATTAATAAAAGCTGGCTAGTAGTGGCTACATACATATTTCAGAATTAACTAAAGCTGGCCACATACATATTTCTAAAGTAATATTAAGCAGATGGTGAAGAATGTCTAGTTTCTTGTTAAGAAAACAATAAAACAACTACATCATGACTGAAAGTTGGTCTCCGGCTAACAAATTGCACACCAGAGATGGAAACTTACAATATTCTTCGATTCCGGTCATTGTTTCGAAAAGATAAAAAGTAAAAAATGTGTTGTGATGTTGTAGAATTCAGTCAAAAATTTTGGAGAAAAAAAAAGGTGTCATTTTTTTAATCAATCTTTTTTTCTTTTCTTGTTACCTCTATTCAATTGTTTTTCTTGCTACCAACCCACTATTGTTAGTGCTTCCTTATGGGAAGATGAAACCGACGGTATTTCCAGAACTTGTAAAGCATGGCTGCTGATGAAGGTGTCAATTTGCTAGGGGGTCTACTGAAAATTACTAATGGCGAAAGCATCCTAAGCACTGGATTGACATACCCCTAAACACTTTGGTACCTCTTAGGCTGGGTTTGGTAATGCTCTTTTTTCCCAAAAAACACTTTCAAAATATATTTAGTCAATAATTTTTGAAATTGTGTTTGATAAAAAAAAAATAAAGTGTTTTTTATCCAAGGAACTTCCCAAATTCCTAAACTTTTAAAAGCCAGTTGAGATTAGTTGTTTTTTAGCTTTAGCTTTATCTATTACATCTTGACTAACACAGTGTACAAATATAGCTGGCACAGACCTATGCCAGAGAGGAATGTCTTCTAGATAGCATCTTAGGCACTCAACCACCTCTTGTGCTTTATCTAACAAAATACTCTCAGATTCCATAATGAAATAAGCAATATATATCTGTTTGATTACTATATTTTCCACCTCTTCCTGTGAGTTCGACCCGTACTTGTCGTTGTCTACAATGTAGACGCCATGTAATTGCGGCTATTATAAATAGGTATTCTCATAATCCGATCAATTTTTGGCGCAGCTGCCGGGGAGCAGTTGTGGAATATTGTAATTGGTATTCTTGATTTTGTAATTGCAGTTCGATTTTTATTTTATTTTTATTTGTACAATATTTTTATTTTATTTTAAGATTTCTTTTTCCTTTTGACTCTGTTTGTGTTTTAGAATTTTGTTTCAGATACCTTTTTGAGGTTGATGAGTGCTTCTCAGGAGACGTCATCTAAGATGACACTTGGAGAATATATGCGTATAAGTTCACATTGTCATGAGACATCATCTGATATGAAGCTTGGTGAATATATATATTGGCCATGGTATAAGGAAATTTGTGCCTATAATTGTCTCAGGTATAGAACTTGGCGTCCACATCGTTTCGAATTGGGTGGTTATTCAGGTGAGTATTAAACCCAATACCATGAGGATGATGATGAACTTGGCACTAGTAGTGATTATACCCATATGACATCTGAATCTATTGTATCTTATTACTGATTATCCTATTCAAAGAACGAGAGTTTTATTAGAGACACTATTTATTCAGATGATTTAGAAGAGTTTGTTCATACCGAAGATAATATTTTTGAGCCTGATGACTTAGATGCAGTAGACGTTCATACTGAGATGCCTTCTAGTCATATGAATAATGAGATTATTATAAATTACTTTGTTGATGATGATGATGAGTCAATTATTCATGATACTCTTGCTTCATTAAGCCCATGTTTTGCTGATCCATCTACTAATTTTCTGAATGTTGTGGTAAATTTTTAACATATTGATACTAGTCAGATAACTTGTACCGATGATTTTGAACCTTTATCTGTTTGTTTAGCCCACTTTGCAGATTCTGATGACTCTATGCTTATTGACATTTTCAATGCATCGCGTCCTCCAATGATTAACCCAAGTAACTCAACAACGCAAATTATTTCCGCGGACTTAGAACCAGATTTAAGAGTTACTGATTTTGATAATCTTGAACCACTGAATGCATGTTTGGATCATTTTTCGTAGTTTGATGATTCAGTTCCTTTGGACACTGTCAATTCATTGCTTCCTCTGATTTTTAATGAAGAGAATGTGTCGACCGAATGTATTTCAGCTGATTTAGAACCTGATTTAGAGTGTATCTCCCAAATAATAACTGATATACAATTTTTGCGGCGAAATCCCACATCATAGCAACAATCCCACATCACAGCAAAATCCCACATCACAGCAACAATCCCGCATTATGTATCAACAACTAGTGCAGCTGAATACCCAATTAAGAAGTTCTCAAAAACTGCTGCCATTTAACCCAATTCATATCCATCGATGTATACAGGCAAACTTCGACAACATCAAGACTTTTTCTAGCAGGTTTTACACCATAACTTCAGGCCTTTTGTCTGCCTTCGTTGTCTTTAGAAATCAACAACACCCATCTCTGATATGAACTCCATACAGCCAATACATACTGAAACCCATCACAGCAACACCTTCTTCTTCACTGTCGTTTACTCTCTCAGCCACCACATAAAACCCCAACAGATCCATCATCTTCGCTGCTCTACCAGTCTCTTCTACCACCACCAACAATTGTTCTTCGCCATTCAACACTTATTTTAGGTCAAAACCCCAATCCACTCATGTTGTTGTAGGAATTCAAAGTATTTAGCACCTGAATCTCCCGGGCATTTCACCAAGAACAAATCTAATTTCGATCCAATCTTGGACGTGTATAATCTCCTCCGAATTCTCCTGATGTTGCTTTATTGGTTTTCAATTGAAAACTTTCGCTTAAACCCAATCTTGGATTCCATATAAACCACTCAGTTTCAACTGTTGTTACTGGATTGAAATGATTAAAAATCCGAGGATGGGAGATAAGAGGAGGGAGCGAATCAATACCTGATTCAGAGATTAATTATTGGAGAAGTGAGAACTGAGTGATTAGTCGAGAGGGGGGAGCAAGACTTAGACTGAGAACATAGTGAGAAGAGAAGAAAAAAAGAAAAGGGAAATGTCTTCTCTTCTCTCGACTCCTCGACTAGTATTGGTATGTGAAAATTACTAGCACGCCCTTACCTTATCGGATATCGGATATTAACCAATCGGATAGAGCCCAATCCGATTCCGATAGGTTAAGGAGGAAATATCCGACAAGTTATCGGACTCGGATATCCAGTATCCAATACAACGGATAAAATCCTATAGGATCTCGAATAATCTAAACGAATCCCGATCCATAGCCCTGTTATCCATCACAAAATTTCACTAATTCTCAATAACATCCGGTGGTGCTCCAATACATTGGTCTAAGATGTCTCTCAACCTTATGTTTTATCCGACATCACTCGAAGTCAAAGATGGAAGAAGAATTTGCGAGAGTATATGCCTTAATAAATATATAGTAAGTATCTAATGAATAACATATAGCTAGGGGATGGCTCATTGGTTGGAGTTATTGCAAACATTGCATCCATTCCAGTAGAGGTCATGAGTTCGAGCCCCACTTGCTAAATTTCTTCATTTTTTTAATTTTTTTCCCTAAAAAACAGTTTAAGAAACTTCAAATCGGTGGATTAAATCAGTGAATCTGACTCGGCTGAGTCACTTTCCGAATCTAAGTGGCATATTATTGGAATTCGCGAATTAGTTGGCGTATTATACGCGTACGCAGTGAATCGGTGCTGACTCGGCTGAGTCACTGTCCGAATCTAAGTGGCGTATTATTGGCGTATTATACTCGTCCACCTTCGACAATGAATCATAGAAGTGAAAAACTAACTCAGCGGACAAAATTATGCATCTGATGATCTGAACAGAACAGCAACATGTCTATATCTAAACATAACGGTCCTTCACAGTAAGAAAAAATCCAAAGTGACATGTGATTTCTCCACTTCAAATTATGACTGAATCGTTTTTGGTTTCTGCGGCTACTTAAAGATTGTAAACGAACACATTCCGTACATTTTTTTTTCGGTCGCGCTAGGCGCATCGCTAATTGCTCGCCACTTACCCGCATGCTGAGGTGGTTGGGTGACCTGGTATACTGATTTGGATTTTCCTTCTTCCACGTCTCAATAGTCAGTTTTCTTTCACTGACCAAAGTAACCAAACTGTATGCAACTCTTTCTCCCAAATCCTTTTCGTCTGTTTTTATCTCAAATCGATCAAATCTTATTTTCATCTCCATCTCAAATCGATTGATTCTTAAACATTATCCGTGATTGATATTCTTGGTATGTTTGATTTTTTGTAGATCTGTTGATTATGATTCGTAAATCAAAAGGGGAAATATACTAGCCTTTGATTTTGAATTTTGGGGTTCGATTTTATAAATTTTAATCGGAATATTTGATTGTATTTTTTGTCGCTGTCTTTTATGGTGATATTCAGGTTAAAAATGTGTGTGAGGTTTGATGGTAAAGTTTGTCCACTATGGATCTTAAATGTTAAAAATATGGATCTTAAATGTTCCACCACAAGAAAAAATAAATTCTGGATAAATGGCCACAGATACACGAGGGATAAGTTTTGTGATTGTATATACTCCAAATGAATTGTTGGAGATTTCAACTTATGCTCTGGTTATGGCCATGGAAGTTGAAGAACAATCATGGATTACTGATTACAAGTAGGGTGGCCTCACTATGGAAAATCAAAGCCATTGCTATCCAGAAATCAGTATTGAGAATGGAATGGGATTAGTTTTTGTTTTCAACATTCATTAATTTTCCAGAGAAAGCAACGAAGATTCTTCACTACAACCATTCACCGATTTGTTGTTTATTCTTTTTACTCTCTGAAGAGAAAGAAATTAAAAGAGAAATTTTATGTTTACTCCCTATCCTTCTCTTTTATTTCGTATCTCAATCTCAAATCTGTTGATTCTTAAACCATTTTGGAAGATGTACTGATTGTAATTGGTTAATTAAAAGGGGAAACGAAAATCCATTAATCTCTATGGGTTCAATAGTATTTGAGATAAGAACACCATTTCATATCTCCATTAATTCAAGAAGAAGCTCTAAAAAGAAAAACAAAAAACAAGGTATATAGAGAAAAAAAAAACAGAAAATATCACGTGAAATGCTTCTCTCCTTGGCCCAGCTGACTTGTATTACAGATATCCTCGTCACACTAGCCACATGGGAGTGCGAGCAAGTAGCGATGAAGAAGAGCGTGGTATCTATCATTTTCGTTTTTTTGGGGAAGACAAGAATTCTATGTGAGAACTCAAAAGGCAAAACTTTGTGATCGCTTTCATCCGTTTAACTAAATGATCTGAATAGATTCATAACCTACTTGTAATTGAAACGCCTATTCATCCTAAGCAAAAACTTCAAGAAAAAGACAAAGTAATTGCCATAAAACGTAATAACTCAGACAACAGGCTGAACACCAAAAGTGAAATAAAAATAATAGTACAAAATTACCTAGTAGAAAGCACGAAACCTTACTGAATCCCTTACCGTAATCACCCATCCTGCAGGTAAATCATTCTTGTTTGATATACAAAACTGGTTAAAATCATCATCATTAACAAATTCAATAACTTCTCCGGCAGGAATAAAGGTTTTCAGGGAACGGATGTTTTCAACTTGAGCATGCAGCAGATAATCCATGCACGGGCAATAAAATTTATTATCATCACCAACAACACGGTCTGGGGGCCGTGACACTTTCATCTTAGATTCAAAAGTGAAACGACTTATCCAATCGGTGGAGCATGAGGATCTTATCACCTCGAGCCGTTCTGTTTGCAAATTGTAGAATTTAAGACATTGCTCATCGAACCAGTACAATAACACCTGATCAGATAAACTCAATAACCGAGTAGGGAGGGTAGTAGGAGTAGCAGTAGCGGCGTCAAAGTAACAACAGAAGGGACCTGGTGCTACACCTAGCTGCTGAACTTGAACACCTAAAGTCTCACCCTTGATCCACACTTGCTTAACAGTGTCCTTTAATAAATACAGCTGAACCGTAAAACGACAACGACAAACAGAACTACTGTGACCATTACAATGATGACGGCTATGACATATGTTGTTTCTCCTTGCCTTTTCAGACCGTGCAACACATAGATATCCTCTATGCTCCAGAAGATGATCTTCAACTACTAAAGTCGTTGTCAAATTACATTCAGTCGGGAGTCGAATGAATTGAATCTTCTCGTTGTGAATCAAATGAGAGCAACATATCACTCTTATGATTATTGTTGATTATTCCCGCTTCATCTTCTATTACGACACTAGTTATCCTCCAGAAAAGATCACCCCCGCAAAGGGTGGTTGGAGTACGAATATTTCCCCAGAGTTTCCCGTTACCATTCGCCTAGGAAAAGGAGATGAACCTGGTGGCGATGACATATCAGCAACACTCGTAACCATCTTTCTCCATGAATTGGTTCCCAAAGTTAAGACCATGCATACAAACTCGTCGTTGGCTTTTGAAGTAAACACAATTACAACCTTATAGTCTTGTGTTGATGAATCAAAACCAAAACCATGACATAAATATTCGCATCCCACTTTAGTTTGAGGATATAAATAGTGGAGATAAAGTATCTCATGCCTGATCGGATTAACGACAACCATTGCCCTCGAACCACCATAAGACACTTTGCCCACCCTTGTAATACAAACTAAACCATTACAATACCCTACTAATTCAGATGCGCTTGAGGTAACTATGTTCGATAACAATCTGTACTTATAGTCATCATCTAAACTGAAAAAAAGCAAGCTTCTATCTCATTAGTCCAATACCATACATTAAGGAGACTTAAGAATAAATTTTTTTTGTTTTGATTTAGAGAAAAGTGAACCTGGGAAAATCTTTTATCATTATAAGTTGAATTGTTCCATAACTTACATACGCAGCTAAACTTGGCTACAATCCGAGCTGGTAACCTGGTGAGAATCTTTTCGATTATTAATTCCTGAGGAAGATAGGGAGGAAGTTGATCATCATCATCAATCTTCATCCTTTTCGACATCATCACTAAATAACTTAGGAAATAAAATCAACTTAAATTCGTTAGAATGAATCGAGGAAGTAGCTGAAGAAGAACCGGGATTAGGGAAGAAATAGATGAAAACCCTAAAAGCAGAATTAGTTATATAGAGTCGGTATCAAAGTAAAATGTCTTTTATATCCTTTGATCTCTCTCTCTCCCAAAGACAGAATAATAAGGTCCGTACTTTTACAAGGTAGAATTGAAGTTTAGTCCCAAAGTTTGTGGGCTTCGGATGTTTTAGTCCACTCATCTGAAGCCTGGTACCCTCTAGTCCAAATAAACCTTGCTTGAAACAATTTAGTCCAAACATGGACGAGTTAGTCCCAAAGTAAGACAAGTCCCGATTTTGCGACTTTTCAATATACAAGTAATTACCCTTGAACCGATTCCATTTATATAACAAGTGTTTTGAAATCGAATTTTTTGGATCTCAAACATGAATTCAAAATTGGGAGCATATCAGAGATTAATTTTGGGAGCGGTTGCCAGTTTCGAGAGGATTTAATCGTTCTTCATCCTAATTCAACTTTAGGTTATTGTTTATGGGTAATCGTTTCATGGAGTTTGCAAATTCGGAGGTGGAGAATGGTTTAAACCCCAAACAAACGTCTTGACGTGGGAGCAATTTATAGATTCGAGAGATCCAACTGCATAAGTCCCACCTAAACCAAGAAATGGCCGTTCCGGACTTGCTTCGGCATGAAAGTGGAGGAAAAGGTTGATTTAGGGAGGAAGCAAAGAAAGGTGTTGAGACTAGAATAGATTCCGGGAGAGTAGCATCCTCACTCAGTATCAAAAGTGAAAGCTTAAGAAACTTGCAAGAGATGGGAAGCTTTTCAGAAGAGGCTTGCAAAGGTGCCTTTTCTCGAGAGAGTGTTGTATTTTCTCGACCGAGACTTGTTGTCGGTGGAAACAGTGCAACCTATTTATACAAGGCCGAGATCAAACGTGACCTTTCATGAAGGAAGAGAGTAAAGGGTGAAATAATGGAGGAGGGTAATCAGATGGTGTTTATGGGTGAAAAAGTTTTCACCATTATTTCCTATTTATTTGACCGCTTTATTCCTATTCACGCTTTCTTAATATGAGCGAGGTACGTTTGCATCTTTCAGACCGCCAAAGCCAAGACCACGGAAAGCATCCCCGGTTTGTGTTGATGTCTTGAGTGTTGGTTGCACCTTGAGTGCAAGTGGCGCCGAGACGCGTGTGGCATGTGCCGATGGCATGTCATGGGAATGCGCTGTTGCGGGTTGCACCTCGAGTGCAGGTGGCAATGCAGTGCTAGTGGAGTGTGTGGCATGTGCGAATGCCTTGGTGGTAGGTTGTGCGTTGAGTGTGAGCCGGGTAAATGCCAGTGCTAGTGGCGTGTGTGGCATGTGCCAATGTCATGTGCGAATGCCTTGGTGGTAGGTTGCACGGTTTGCAAGTTAGGATACCCGACGTCTCTTGGCGGGTTTCAATCGGCACGCATGGCCATTAAGGCTACGGGTCTGGTAGAAAAGCTACCAAATACGCATGTTGGCATGTGCCAATGGTATGCCTCAGCCATTATGTCCACGTCAGTAAGAAAAGCTACCAGCTTATGCGTGTTGTACAATGGCATGCGTGACGGTGAGTCACGGTGTAAGAAAAGCTACCGTGTGCGTGTTGGCATGTGTGGCCAATTTGGGTCACGACACAGCACGAAAAGCTACCAATGAAATGCGTGTTGGCATGTACGATGGCATCGTGGCCAATTTGGAGTCCCACTACCGGGTAGAAAGCTACCCGGCCGAGCGTGTTGGCATGTGCCAATGCAGGCATGCGTGGGCCAATTTAGGTCACTACACAGTAGGAAAAGCTACCACGGCTGTGTTGGCATGTGATAATGGCATCGTGGCCAATTTGGGTCGCGGTAGGGGAGGGCTTCTACCGGCGTGTTGGCATGTGCCCGATGGCATGCTCGGCCAATTTGGAGTCACGGCACAGTGGAAAAGCTACCAAATGAGCGTGTTGGCATGTGCGACGGCACGCTCGGCCGTGAGATACGCCACAGTGAGAGAAAAGCTACCCGTGAGCGTGTTGTCATGTGCCAATGGCATGCTCAGCCATTAGGGCACGCCCGTGAGAAAAGCTACCCGCGAGCGTGTTGGCATGTGCCAATGGCATGCTCGGCTACACAGCTGCCGTGAGAAAATACAGCTGACGTGTTGGCGTGTGCCGACGGCATCTTCGGCTATTAGCCACTCCACAGTGAGTAAGAGCTACCGCGGCGTGTTGGCATGTGCCAATGGCATGCTCGGCCATTAGGGGCCACGCCACGGGTGAGAAAAGCTACCGAGATAAGCGTGTTGGCATGTGCCAATGGCATACCTTTCGTCTAGTGGCCACGCCACAGTGAGAAAAGCTACTGGAGCGTGTTAGCATGTGCCAATGGCATGCGTGTCCAATTTGGCCTAGGTCACGGTTTGCAAGGCTTAGGTGCGAAACTACTTTGGCATGGCGCGGCTAGGGCCAAGGTAAGGTTGTTTGGCTTGGCGTGGGCGTGACCAAAGATAGCTAGGGCCAAGGCAGAGCAGTGTATTTGGCATGGCGCCACAGCTTAAAAGGTGTGGCCGGCATGATTTACCCGTTGCTTGGAGTGCGGCTAGCATGGTTGGCATGCTGGCGCGTTGGTGTGGCTGTCATGATTTGCCATTGGCACAAAGGTACGGCTATCATGGTTTGCATGCTTTGCGCGTTTAGTGTGGCTGGCATGATTTGCCAGCAGGCAGCGGAGGTCGCGGCTAGCATGGTTGCATGCTTTGGTGCCGGCATTCGTGTGGCCGACATGATTTTCCATTGCACAGAGGGTGCGGCTATCTTAGTCCAGGTGTGGTGGCATGATTTTGCCATTGGCACTCTGTGCGGCTAGCATGTGGTGTGCTTTGGCGCGTTTTGGTGCGACTAGCATAGCTAGGGCCAAGGCAGTGCGTTTGGCATGGCGCGGCTAGCTTGGGCCAGGTGTGGGCGGGCAATGATTTGCCATTGGCACGGAGGAATTAGGTTTTGTTCGTTGTAACCTAATTTGAAAAAATACCCCTATTAATTACAGGACTACATGCATTAAACTTTATTATAAATGTGTCAGTGACATTAGGTTATTTGGGTGTTTATACGATTTTACCCTTTGTTTAAAAACCCACCATCAACATTAAGTCCCCGCTTAGCTTTCGGAGCAGGAGCTTTATTGCGAGGTAAGCATAAGATGGTGACAAACTATCATGACAAATCGTGAAAGAGATTGAGGAGTCTTGTCCGGATCTTTTATAAATAGGATTTGGGATGTACCTCTGGCGTTTTGCACAAACGGAGGTCAGGCATAATTGGGAAGTTAGCGTGAGAGACAGGAAGATTTAGGCGGCATTGAGAAGCCGGGACGCGAGTTAGGAACTGGCGTACTAGGTGGCGGATTCCAAGGCGCAAAATGGGAAGGCGATCGTGCTGTTTGGCGGGATCGGTGCAAGGTGGGGAAGTCGAGCGTGCTAGGCGGCGTGACTTGGGCGACGTTAGGAAGTTGGGCGCGATTGGTGGGACCAGGTGCAAATTGGCGACGTTGGGAAGTTGGGCGCCCGATTGGTGGGACCGTGCTACTTGGGCAACGTTGGGAAGTAGGCGCCCTTGTGGGATCAGTTCCTTATATGCACGATTTTGGTATAGGGAAATCCTTCCCTATTTCGTGAATCTCCACGCCCATATATATAAAATC
This sequence comes from Papaver armeniacum, assembly GCA_023531295.1. Taxonomy (NCBI): domain Eukaryota; kingdom Viridiplantae; phylum Streptophyta; class Magnoliopsida; order Ranunculales; family Papaveraceae; genus Papaver; species Papaver armeniacum. Next base: position 38,369 of record JAJJWW010013384.1, read on the forward strand.
CCTTTATCATCTTTTGTTCTTTCATCTTTTCATACTAGCTACAGTAGTCATAAAAAGAAACCTATTTCTAGTTATGTCTTCGATTACTTCTCTTGTTTCCCTTTTCATGTAGGTGCAAACCCTAAAAGTGGGCGTTTTTATAACCCTTGCAATGATATTGCGCATATGATTTTCTTGGTGTGCTTCTTGTAGAAAATATTATATATATGCACCCAAGGGAAATACTGTATATATGATTCGAACCGTAGAAAAATGCTCCATATATAATTTTGAACCCGAAGAAGGATACCATAGACGCATGTCGAGCCAGTAGAAAATACTTGCGTATATAGTCTTGAACCTGAAGAAGGATCTGCGAGGCGCACTTGAGCCCGTATAAAATACTGCGTATATAATTTTGAACCATGAAGAAGATCACTGCTGTGCATTTTCGAACACGTAGAGAATATTGTATATGTGCTTCATATGACTTCGAACCCATAGGAAATATTGCATATATGAATTTCGGACTGAAGAAAATATCGTAGACAGTTTTGAACCCGTGAAAAATGCTCCATATATAATTTGAACCAAGAAGGATACCATAGAGCATTCGAGCAGTAGAATATACAGATGTATATAATTTTGAACCCTGAAGAAAATACTGCGTGTGCAGTTTTGAACCCGTAGAGAATATACCCTCTCTCTTTTTTTTTTCTTTTTTTTTTTTATAGGTTTTCCTTTTGTTAGGTGCGGTTATGTATCGTGGAGATAATTTCGTCTTTCTCCATGTGTGCGAGATATCTCGTTACTTAAGTTGTTATGAAGAAATCCAGACAAGTTGTTACATGAACAAAATTTTGCCTCATCGAAGGATGTTCATAGTTCCAAACCAAACACGGATGATGAATTCTTTGCTAGAACCCTCGCCCTCTGTTCGGAAGAATCACCCGAGTTTCGTGCCAATTTTGTTAGCCTAGGTGGTGAAGATGAAAAGAAGACACGTTCGGTTATGCGAGAGAACACCATACGGTTCTGTCTTCATAAAGAGTATATTCTTCTTCCAACATTGATTTCGGGATGTGTCAAAGCCCATTACGTTCTTTTGATGAGATGGGTTGAGTTCATGGTGAGTAGGAGCACATAAATACCAACTTGACTCGAGCGCGATTATTGATGCTTATCTGAGGCTTCAGTAAATCTTCATATTAGGAAGGATATCCAGGCTTGGTTGCTTTCATCTCCGAGATGGTGTTCGGACACCCATACTGATCATATGTAGATGGGGTGAAATAACTTTCTCCTTGGAGAGTGTGGCTCTCTTGCTTTGAGATCTTCCAGTGCTTAGGAATCTTCATATCCAGATTGTATGAAGGTGAGGAGAAGACTGCGGGAAGACCTTGCCGCTGAGTTGGGAGATTACGCTCGAAAAGACTCCAGCTGCTGAAGTCGAAGGATTACGTGGGAAAGAGGATGAAAGGTGCTTTTACAAATTGGTGGATATCTCAATGGTTTCGGACGAGCTGGAACCTAAACGAATAGCAGTGATCTTCATGTTGCAAGCATTTTTGGCTCTCAGTTGTCTAGAGACATTTTTGATGATTGGATTACGCAAGAAGGAAATAAGACCAGAGTTGCTAGTATTGTTGTGAAAGTTAGCAAAAGGTGAAGTTCTTCCCATTGGCAAGCTATTCCTTGGTTTCGTATGTGCATCCTGGATCACCTAGTTCAGAACATGCAGAGTTTTGAATGGTTTCATGAAAGTGGATTCATATGTGCACCGTTGCTTTTCTACAAGCTTTGGATATGGGAGCACTTTGAGAAGGATGCTCAAACAGTTGCCTTCGATTCCAGCGAGTTAGGGTGGCTCCGAGTTCTTCGATGGGTGAACAAGCGTCCAAGAGTTGGCATGAGCTTGGTTAGTCTTCTCGATAAGTCGCATGAAATCGGTTTTCGCCCATGGGAGCGAGTCTATAGGTCGGTGACTCAAATTGACAACTTTGCTTGCACTCGATCATGTCTTTATCTCTCGACGGCAACTTGAGTGTTGGTGAAAACTTGTTTATTCAAAGTCGCATGTCCGAGCTATATTCAAGTCTTTCTTCATGGGGGTCTTTCAGAATAGTCTGCTTACAATGTGACCGTGCTCTGCTGTCACATGGGTTTCGATCAAGGGGTGCCTCTTGCTTACCAGCTGGTGGTTCCTAAGGATTCATTGCATGCCGTCCCTCAATGCAGTGCCCTTGAGCCAGGAGTATCCGCCTTCCCTTCTTTCGGACTGGGAAGAGTAACCGGACGACTTTTGGCTATAATGAGTTACTGCACGATGAGTTCACTATGATCCAAGATTTTGTAAATAACGTGGTGGAGAATGTTCGCTGTAAACCTTCCCGGCGAGTTTTGAAGAAGTATCCAATGTTGAGAGATCCCAGCGAAGGTTGCCCTGGCAACTCGGAAAGTCCCTAGACAAAGGAACAGAGAACGAAGAATCGTCTTGTGCGGGTTCAGGTGGTTTCTAAAGATCCTCCACGCAGCTCTCGTGTCTTTCAGTTCTTCCAACTAACCGGTATGTGTCGCCTCCTTGTTGGTTTGTCTCAAAACACTTGAATTTCTCTGAAAACATGTGTCTTGCTTTCTTCCAGGGCTTCGGTAGTGTTAATGATTTCGCTCCCTTGCACTTTGCCGTGGACGGCAATTTCTTCGAAGAATTCCAGCAGACCAGAGCCTCCTCATAGCGGTGATGAGTCGAGAGAAGAAGTAAGTTCGACAACCAATGAGTGATTCCTATGGCGCATCTGAGTTCTTTTTCGAAGTGGTTCGGTGAGTTTCGCGCTTCTTTTTCTTTCTTCTTAGTTTCCTCTTTTGAAAAATGTCTAACTCAAGTTTGCAGGAGGAATCCGGTTCAGAGGACGATTAGGGGTGGAGCCACACTGAAAACTTGCCTTTGGAAGACCATCAGCGGTGACTTGGAGATGGGAATTAGCCAATTGCCTGGGAGCGCGTGATGTGGTTCAAACGGTGGATGATTCCTCGATGGTTGATGTCGTAGACATGGAAGAAGACACTTTCGAGTGCGTGAGGCCAGATTGCGGTGCGCCATTTTTGATCCCCGTACTTGGTTCCTTATCCGAGGTCATGTGTAAGTATGAGGCGTTGTACACCGGAATCGCGGGAGAGGTACGGACATGTGGCCCAACCAAGAAGGTCACTAGTCGATTCTCGTCTGGTTAAGCTGTGTGGAAGAGGCTTTATCTTCCATCGAGGACATGCGTGAGGTGACCTGGCACACCGTTTCGAAGACGTTATTAGCCGACTGGAGCACCGATCCCGACGTGTGCGTAGAAAAGGAGTTCAACGCTTCGTGGTTTGTCGAAGGCCTTGGCTGAGATCCGTAGTTGAAAGATGCAACAATCGAAGCCTCTGCGGCAGAGGATATTGCACGAGCAGGAGGTAGAACTCGAAAAGCTTTCCAAGATGTTAACTATGAAGAGAGGCGACTCTTGAAGATGCAAAGTTGACTTTCTCAAGAAGAGCAGACTTGCTTTGGATGATTTTCCTTAAATATTTCTCTGTTAAACTTTCATTTAGGTTCTTCTTCTTCTTCTTTTTTTTTTGAAAAAACATACTCTGGATGTCCTGGATTCAAGGATTCGACTAGTTTTGATAGGCAGTGGTAGCTTTTGAGGATATTGGATTATTTCGGGATGAATGGTTTTGATAATATAACTCAGATTATGTTTTGTGAAAGGAATATTGCTTTTATGAAAGTGTGTGCTAGCAATAGGCACAAAGCAGCGACGAAGTATGACTCGGTTTTATTAAGAACCTAAAAGCAGATCGTATATCTTGCCCAGTCTAAATTTACTCACTCCATAGGTTTTTGCGAACACCGCCCCTCTCCATGTAAAAGGCGGCTTTGCTCTGGTAGCATGCACGACCAAGTCCCCAATCTCGTAGTAGCATCTTCGGCGATTCCCGGTTTTATGGTATAGTTTTTACAACCGGTAACCTGGGTTGTCCGGCGAGTTGAGTCGGATTGAGTCGCCTTCCCTACCATCTCTTGACATCTAGGTCGAAGAACGAGATCGACAGTCGGATATTGTATCCGAGTAGATCAATCCTCCATTGTGAGTCGCCAATTGTTTATGGGTAAAAATCGTTTCCACCCGATTTCGGTAAATTCGGTAGGTGAGTGAGAAACTGGGTTTAAACCACTAACACAAATGTCGTTGCACGTGAGCACTTTCTGGATTCGAGAGATCAGTCTTACAAATCCAGCCTAAACAAGAAATGGTTGTTCCAGGACTTACTTGCGGTCACAAAGTGGAGGAGAAGAGGTTGATTTTGGGAGGGAAGCAAAGAAAGGTGTTGAGACCGAGAATAGTTATGGGAGAGTAGTATCTCAACTTGTACGCAAAGTGAAAGCTTAGGAAGCTTGCAAGAGATGGAAGCTTTTTGGAGAGCTTGCAAAGTTGCCTTTTACGAGAGTGTTGTATTTTTCTCTGACCGAGACTTGTTGTCCGGTGGAAATAGAGTAAGACCTATTTATACAAGTCGAGATTGAAACGTCGCAGTGGCCTCATGAAGGAAGAGAGTAAAGGGTGAAATAACGGGAGGAGGTGGTAACCGCTTGGTGTTTAGGGGGTGAAAAAGTTTTCACCATTATTTCCTCATTTATTTGACCGCTTTATTCCTATTCACGCTTTTCTTAATATGAGCGTAGTGTACTGACGCATCTTATGACCGCCAAACCAAGACCACGGAAAGCATCCCCGGCTTGTGTTGATGTCTCGAGTGTTGGTTGCACCTTGAGTGCAAGTGGCGGTGCTAAGAGACGCACGGTGGTGGCATGTGCCAATGGCATGTGCGGTATGCCTTTGTT
>JAJJWW010013385.1:0-81100 GCA_023531295.1 Papaver armeniacum
GATGGGTTATGGTTGATAAACCCAAACCCATAGACCACACCCGTGACCAGATAGTCCCATAAAACCCAACCCTAAATCGAGAATTATTTCTCAATCATTTGTCCGAATCAAATTCGGAGAGAAGCTGCGCTGAAACAAAGAAATTTGAAGAAATTGAGAAACCGAGAGAATCGAGATTTGATGTATTTATGGCGAAATTTGAAGAGAAGATCGAATAATCCGGGTGGTGTTGATTGGTGTGAATCACAGAGAAGAAATCAAGGTTTTCATTTGAAGAGGAAATCGTAGATAAAATCAAAGGTGGGTTCGGTTGCAAAGAAGGTAGTGATTCTTTGAGAAAAACAATGGCGGTATGAGATTGAGGTTCTCGTGGTACTTGTTGATTTTGAGATTCAGTGGATCAAGATTAAGAATTAGGCGAGAGAAGAGAGCTACCGATAAAGATGAAAAAGGGGTTTGATTAGAGACCTCGGAAAGCAACTAGGGATTCGATCCGAGTATGTGAATGTTTGTTGTGTTGAAACAAGAAATCGAGATATGGGTCCGTGTTGAATCGATAGCAAAGAAGACAATCTTTGCAAAATGTTTAGCTCAGCTTTAAGAGAAGCAACAGAGGATGGGTTTTTGTTGGTGCTTAAGATGGAAGAATCATGATTGCCGCTAACAGAGATCGAGACACGAGTTGATGAATCTCGGTGCGGGAATTGAGCTAGAAGATGCGAGGCATGGAGATGGGTTTGTAGAGAGTGTAGTTATTTGAATGGTTGTCATGGGTATTGAATTGAAGCAACGAGGAGTTGCGGTGATGCTATAACAGAAAGGTGCAGGCTTGTATGAGCTAATATGGCCAGTAATGAATGGCGGGTGGTATAGCGAGGATGAGCGGTTGTAGGCCGTGAAGGATGCAAAGGTGGTACACAAAGCCATGATGTTTGCGGCCGCAAAATGAGAAGAAGCGATGGTGTTATACTACGAGCCAAAATGGCAATAGGTTGATGGAGATTAAGTTACAAACGAATGCACGGAGAATGGTAGTTGAATTATGAGTGAAAGCATTGCAGGTGAAGCTTATAAGCATACAAGGGAGTGTGTATGAAATGTGGATGGGGTTATTTGTGGTTGAATAGGTGGTGCCAGAACTAGGAATGATGTTGTGTGCCATGGATGAGAAATTGCAGCTGTTGTTGCAGTGATTGATGTTTTGACTTGAGGTTGCGCTGTGCAGCTGGGACAATAAAGGAAGGAGTTGCTAGCTGCAGTTCGCTGTTGGCACAACCATGAACAGAATTGCAATGAACTGAGCTGATAGTTGTGCTGGTGGAGAATGGCTGTGGTGGTGCTGGTATAGCAGAATGGAGATTGTGCTGAGAATGGTTGAAAGCTACAGGGATGCGCAACTGAAGGCAAGTGTAGGTGGAGTTCAAATTGGCAATTAGAATCTCTTTGTGTATGGGAGTACGGGAAATGGAGATGGCGATGAGGTTGTGTCATTATGCGCAGGCCATCTAGGTAGTGGGAGAAGGTGTGCAGGCGACCATCTTGCTGTGAACTCGCAAGGCAAGTGCAAAGTCGCAACGGCTCGGCTCGGATCGACTCGGGTCAAGCGACTTAGTTGACTCGAGTTGACTCAGTGATTTCGGTTGGCCTAAGACCGAATCGAGACAGTGACTCATTGGTGACTCTTTTCTACCTTGACTGTTGACTAACGGTTGGACCGGGACGGTTGACTAGTTTGACCGTTAGTCCTAACGGAGGACGGACGGAATATTCCGTGAATATTCCTCTCGACGGAGAAATTTTCAGGTGGCCGTGGCGACGTTTCCGCCAAATTAGGCCATAATCCCAGTTTTCAATGAGCCAAAAATTCCAGAATTTTCTATGGACTTCTCTCATGGGTGTGAAGACTTGGGCTAGGAATTGGATGGAGAGGTGGACTCAAATTTGGAAAGAGAAGGTGGAAGAGTTGAGAAAAGCTTGGATTTGGAAATTGAATTGCAAAAGGAAAAGGATTCTAATCCTTAGAAGATTTGGAGAATTTTGAAGCCTATAAATAGAGAAGTTTTCTACAACTTCTACACACCTCTCTACACACACATCACTTGTGTTTTTGCTTGCTTTTCTAAGATTTTTCTTTTAATTACTTGTGTGAATTTGAAACTTCTTCTTTTAATTATTATTATTTGTGTGAATTTCAAAAACATGAGTAGCTAAATTTCTTATTGATTGAGGATGAATTCCTAGTTCTTAACATGATTTGAGTTTTTGTTTTCAAATTCTTTCTTGAAGTTTTTCACATAATTATCGTTTGTTTTTACTAATAGGAGTGATCTTAAAGACATTCATGATTGATTGATAGATTGTTTGGGTGGCCAACTAAATTGATTTGTTAATTCGATCTAAAGCTAGTGAAAGTTGGGGATAAGTAATCGTTCTTTGACTCTTTACATAAGTAGCAAACACGAGACCTTGCGGGAGGGATTCCGTGGAGCAATTGTGTGTAGAAACAACGTTAGCAAGTAGACCTTGAGCTAAGAGTCTAACTACTAATATCAACCTAAGAAATTCACAAAACCTAATGCATGAGCCAAGTTACATCTAGGTTGAGCTAATTCTAGGTGGCTTGGTGATTAGAATCCCGAGGATCGAGAACTTCCGTGTCCTAGGTGATACAAGGGATTTGGGGTTTAGCATCGAGCTAGCTGCTTTACCTACGGTTGGTGATAATTTGTGACTAATAACAAGTAGAATAGAACATAACTTGATTCATTGTTTAAGTAACGAAGAAGGATTCCTTGATCTTCTCTCTCTTATTGCTTTCATCTTTCAACTTTCGATTTTAATTGCTTTGTTTATTTTTATTTTTCTTTTACACCCCCCTTCGTGACAACTTTTACAACTAAGATCTCTTGCTCCTCGTGGGAACGAACTTGACTTCCATTATATTATTTTTAATTGAGTGGAAATATTGAATTAATTTGATTGCACCTACGACACGCATCACTACCGATCTAAATATCTAAATCGATTTTCACCTTCAACGCCATCGTTTACAGCAGCAGGAAGAAAACAGAAGAAAAAAAATGGAGACGCCATTAACAGGGGGAAAAGAAGAAGAAAGAAAAAGAGAGAGAGAGATTAGATCTTGAAAGATGAGAGAGAAAAGTAAATCTGAGAATGATTTATTCTCTCTTATTTTTTGACTATATATATGCTCCTTATCCAAAAGGGTATTTCTGCCACTACAAGGTGACATTTACATCATCCATGACATCATCCTAGGACCAAACAATAATTTTTAGGACCAATCTATAATTTATATTACCAAATAGGACCAAACAGACATTTGACTGGGTCAAATGGACTAGACTCTCTCTAATATATTATTCATAGGACCTAATGGTATTTCCTACTATATTATTTTTATCCTCCGAATGCATTCGGTAGACAAAATAAGAAGCATGCGTCTGAATGTAGTGGGTGCTTGTATTTGAATGAATTTTGTTTTTTTTTTTTTTTCCTAGGGTTTTTGCTTTTTTCCCAGCATTCGGGAGATATTCATGATTTTAAACTCCCGAATGTATTCGTGTTCTTCATTTCTCAAGAACATCGACAATATTCGGGAGATAGAATTATAGGTTAACTTCCGATTATTACAAGTTCAAAATTTGAAAAATCTCTGTTTTTCCAAAATTATGATTTTTGGGCCACCGTATATTCGGGAGTTTATTCAAATGACATATCTTCCAAATATTACTGCGGTAGAACCTACCATGCCATGGCTCTAGGTGGTTCCAAGGGCCATTTTAGAAGGTTAGGCAACATACATTCGGTAGTAAATATAACTTCAGAATGTTTATTGGCCCCAAAATGAGATTTTGCCAAAATCCTAAAATTTTTGAACTTTGGTGCTACCATAATCGGTAGTAAAGTGTGTTACTTTAACCTCCGAATGCACTCAATTTTCGAATTTTAGCACTATTATAATCGGTAGTAAATATAACTTCCGAATGTGTATTGGCCCCAAAATGAGATTTTGCCAAAATCCTAAAATTTTCGTACTTTGGTACTACCATAATCGGAAGTAAATTTAAAAACCAAAACCTCCAAATGTATGTTGGCTATCCTTCTATGGCCTTTGGAACCAACTAGAGCCATGGCATGGTTGTTTTTGGACTTGTCATATTCGGAGGATAAGTCATTTGAATAAACTCCCGAATATACGATGGCCCAAAAATCTAATTTGGGAAAAATTGAGATTTTTCGGTTTTGAACTTCACATAATCGGAAGTAAATTTAAAAACTAAAACCTCCGAATGTATGTTGGCTAACCTTCTATAATGGCCTTTGGAACCACGTAGAGCCATGGCGTGGTTTGTTTTAAACTTGTCATATTGAGAGGATAATTCATTTGAATAAACTCCAGGAATATACGATGGCCCAAAAATCGAGAATTTGGGAAAAATGGAGATTTTTCTAGTTTTTGAACTTCACATAATCGGAAGTAAATTTAAAAACTAAAACCTCTGAATGTCTAACCTTCTATAATGGCCTTTGGAACCACCTAGAGCCATGGCGTGGTTGGTTTTGAACTTGTCATATTCGGAGGATAAGTCATTTGAATAAACTCTCGAATATACGATGGCCCAAAAATCAGAATTTGGGAAAAATGGAGATTTTTCTGGTTTTGAACTTCACATAATCAGAAGTAAATTTAAAAACTAAAACCTCCGAATGTTTGTTGGCTAACTGTAGGACCATAATATCGCAATATACAGGACTCGCGGGGTTAATAAACAACGATGTCGCGAAAATGATCATGAGAGAAACTAAAATAAAACGACGCAAAGAATGTGACAAAGTGAGACATAAAGAAGACGTGAGATCGGCGAGGGTTAAGAAGTGTCGCGAGATTGAATAGTTGTACACTGGCGACACTTCGCGAGGCATTCCCGAAAATAAAGGATAACTTAGCTGTCATCCACTATGTATTACCCTATATAAAGGGTTGAGTGAGTCTGTTGTAAGGGGAGATCTTTTGAGAATTGTCAGGCAAGTCATTAGGAGAGAGAAAGTTTTAGAGTGTTTTAACTTCTAAGTGTAATTCCATTTTCCCTGTGTAGATAACTCATGAAATCAATCAATAAACATTCTCAATTATGCGACTTTCAATGAACTAATTAACCAAAATATAGTGAGGGGTGTAGTGTGGGAAAACTCTTTACTACATATGCGCTAAACAGGGGACGAGCGGTGATTGACGAAGAAATTGGAAAGAATTTGGATTAACAGAGAAGAGATTTGGAAAAGATACTCAAGAATTCATTGAAAGGAAAGATGGCTAGAAGAAGAAATGTACAAGAGCAACCAACGGTTGTGAGGAGAAGTGGGAGACTTGCCGGAGAAAGGAGGAATGAAACAGGAGAATCGTCAAGGATGAATATGAGAAATGACAGAGAAGATCAACATCAGCCACTGACCTCCCCAGTAGCAAATGCAGCTGAGGATTATGATAGAGTAAGTGTACATACTTGGAGATCTGATTCTGAAGATGAGAGAGAAGAAGAGCAGCAGTTGGTGAACAATGGACAAGGAGGAGGAGAGCAAGAAATGAATGGAGAAATGAATCCAGGTAACGAAGAAATCTCAGCATTAGAAAGATTGAGACAAACAATACACGAGGAGAGACGGCTAGAGGCAGAGGAACGAGCAAACTTGACAAGAGAGAATCATGAATTGAGGATGGAAAATATAAGGTTACAAAATAGGAGATCTAGAAGTAGCGTGAGATCAAGTTCTAGATCAAACAGAGAAAGAAGGAAGAAGAGTCTTACCAACGGAGAATACCGAGGAAGAAAACACAAGATCCAGACGCAGAGCATGGCGAGAGAAGAAGAGAAATAGAAGATCGTTATATTCCTCAGCCCGGAAAATCTTCAAAATGAGCGAAATAGGGAAAATCAAGGAAACATGCAACTCAAGGGCCGAATGACCCATTGGCCAAGGAAGAATAATCTGCAGGGGAGAGAAGAATTGAGAAGAAACCGAGAGATCGAGGATGACATTGAGAGACACTACATTGAACAAGCGCGACTAGCCTCGAGAGAGAAAGGCTAAGAGAAGAAATGGAAAATCAAGAGATGGAGGAGGCAATCCGTGCGAGAATAACCATGACAACCGCGAGAGAAGGAGGGAACAAAATCGTACCAATAGAAATATTAACGAAGAGTATGAGAGGTGCAAATGATGAGAGCTGAGAGGCAGCCAAGAAGAGAGAACAACCGATATAATGGCGTGCGAATTAACGAAAGAGACGAAGAAGAGCGTCTGTGAGGAAAGAAGAGGAGAAGATAATGAGCAGGAAGGTCAAAATAGGCACGGCGAAGAAGGAGAGAAGCGAGCTAAAAAAGACCAGTAGAATCAAATTCGAGGCAAATGAACAAATCTTAAGAGAACTAGCTGAAATGAGAGGATTCTTGAACGATAGAAGGGAAGGAGGAAGGAGACAACTGGATGAAGCCATCGAAGCGCGAAGAATCCCTTCACGCTAGAAGTACAAATGGGAGGAATACCTCCTAAGTGCAATCTACCGCATTAACCAACATCTTTGATGGAACAACTCGTGCGATACAACATATTAAGGCTTACATGAGATGTATGTTACAATGGGAGAACCATGATGCTATATTGTGCAAATATTTCGCGTCAAGTTTAATAGGAGAAGCACTAAAGTGGTTTGAAAGTTTACCAAGGAATACAATTACATCATTTCACCATTTACAAGCCACATTCCGGGAGCATACATAAGTAACAACTCTTCACGACCAGGTATTGAAGATGTATTCGGGTTGAAACAAAGGGTTGGCGAGAGCTTAAGGCAAGTTGACAATAAGATGGAGAACCATGTGTAGCGAAATGGCGGGGACGGGTTGAGGAGAGATATCTCATCCTCTCATTTGTGAATGCTCTCTTTGCAACCAACTTGTTATACATTCAAATTTTTAGAGTCAAAAATACAATCGATGGCAGAACTGCGAGAATTACAGGAAGAATATATCGCTCTTAGAAGAAAGACAGAATGAAATGAATTCTTATCCATTGCGAACACAAACTCGAATGCCGCGAACGCAAGCTTGTTACCTCAAGTTCATCAATACGATTGGCGAGCACTTCGCAAGGACAAAGAGTGCAAGGAGAGGCGATGAGGGACAGAGAAGATAGTAGCCATGGGAAGCCATGATCAAGAAGAGTTTGAGCGAGAAAGGAACTACTATAACCGTAACAGCAATAATAAGATTCAGGAGGCTAGATCATGTGCAAGAAACTATGGTGGACGAAGGCAAAATAACCGTGGAGGGCAGAGAAATCATAGAACAAAGATGGGAACAAATTAAGATGCCTCCACTGAATGCTAGCGTTGCTGAAAAGACGGGAAGCTATACTTGTGATGGAAAATGTACCACACCTTGGAATGTTGGAATGGAACCACCGCCATGAGATAGAAGTCATGAGTTTTGTTCTTACCATCGCTTCCATGGGCATCAAACAAACGATTGTAGAAACATAAAAAGAATTATTCTCAGGATGATTGATCAGGGGAAGTGAATCACTTTCTAAAGGGAGAAGAAAGCAGGTGGACATTACCACCACCACGAGAGATGCACTGAAACAGTGTCGTGAAAGGAAAGGAAACATTTGTGATGAAGTAGGAACCAAAGCTAAGAATTTGAATTGCAACTCTATCGTCCACTCTATCGCACCATCGAAGATTTTCATGACAACGTGCTCGGTAGAGTCTTTAAGTAGAGATGCTAATGATAAAGAGATAATGAGTCAAGTAGAACAACGCAGTTAGAAAAGTGGTGGTTGAAGACTATTTCTTTTCTCTGCAGATGAAGTACCAAAAGGAAGAGAAACACACGATAGCCCGTTGGTTGTGAAACTAGAGATTAACCCGGAAACCAGTTGACGGAGAAGATGATGAGGCAGAAGCTTGTTGGGCGATCAACCGAATTCTAATCGACAGGAAGTTCGGTGAATATTCTCTTCTACCATACTTACAAGACGATGGGCGGAAAAGATGAGGATTTAATTCCTCGACATACAAGATATATGGCTTTAACGGCACTGCAAACAAACCAAAAAGGAGAGGTTCACATGAGAATACCTCTACAAGGATTATCCACCGATATTTTATTCTCGTGTGGTTGATGTGGAATCTCCATACAATGCGCTGATTGGGAGGCCATGGCTTCATGAAATTTTAGGAGTCGCGTCAACATATCATCAATGTATTAAATTCCCACATCCAAATGGCATTGGTATCATACAGGGAGATTGGAAGGAGTCGCAACAGTGCCATGAGGTTGATATAGAAAACTGCGAAGAAAGAAGTGCCAAAAGAAAGGGTTGGAAACAACATGTGAGAAATGAACAGAGAAAGGAAAAACTAATGGTAGATGCTATAGAAGTGAGGGCCAACATACCCCATGAGGTGAATGCTTAGAGACTGACCAATATTATAACAATGAAGAAGCAAAAGATATGAGGAACAAAAGGCATAAGAAGTGAATAATCAATAACAGCAGGATGCAAAGTAACAGCTGAAGTAGTGATGTGCGAGAATCTCGCAGCCAAGAGTAAAATGAGAATACGACTAAGAAAGAAAAGTGAAATGCAACAAGTGAAACAGAACTGTGCGAATACTTCGCAAACAAATATCAGCAAATAATGAAAAATGCATGATTGAATGATTTAACAAATATAAATGCGCAAATGAATGGGACGAACCTTTATGGCGTACACCTAGTTCTGAATAACATTTCGTAAGAGGCAAATGTAAGACCTAAAGTGCGTCATATAAGGGGGTATCTCTCGCCGTGGTTCAGGGGGAAGGTTACACCGCTCCTGAAACCTGAACCATGAAAATTTGGGGCCCATGAAAGCCTATCCGGAAGAGGTACCTTGGATTCCCAACTATATATGTAGGTTATACCCTGGTTGGGCGACCGAGGGTCTCTTCTTAGGAGTCAGTGTATGCTCAAGGCGCCGAGGTACACGGTTGAGCCAGAGTGCCGGGATGGATGAACCTACCCTGGCCATTCTTGGCAAGTCTTGGCATGCGTTGCACTACCGAAGAAAACTCCACTTTGGGTGCAGTCTCGTAACCATAAACCCTATAGGTATAAGGGATAAGAGACTGCGAAAACAACTGGTTGTTGTCAAGACCGGATGGGAGGAGCTAGTCTTGTATGGCCGATGTTTCGCCTCCTTGAAGGGGCAAATAGGGGGAGATGATAAGGCGGTGCTCTCCATTAGGGAGCGCCAAAGCAGACGCAAATGTCATGAGGCTTTGTTTTCGCAAGGAGACTTAGGCTTGTCATATTTGTGCAATGATCCTGAGAGGCAATAATACTAACGCGAGGGTAAGGCGAGATCAACGGGTCTTTGCACGAAAGTGTACGGACGTCTAGCGATTTCGTCGCAAGACAGCAATGTCATAGGACTTTATATTCGCAAGGATATCTAGGCCCCTGTCATATTGTTGCAACCAAAACACCTGCAGAGGCAAAAATACTTGAAAAAATGATAAGGCAAGATCAATGGGTCTTTACATACAAGTGTAAAGACGTCCTGCGATTTTGTCGCAATGAAAGGTGGCGGGGAGGACCTCTAACTAGGGAGGTCTGACTGGAAGACCACACAAATGATAAGGCAAGGTCAATGGGCCTTTGCATGAAAGTGTAGAGGCGACTGTGCGACCTTGTCGCAAAGAAAAAGAGATAGCATTCTCAAAGATATCTGCGCGACCTCGTCGCAGCCATTCATTTCAACAACATTAAAATTATTATTCAACAAAATACATGAGGATAACTAACTTCTTCCATCAGAAGACAAATATCAGAGGCAAGTATGGGAATGGAAAAGATGGAATATTGTTATTCATCTTCTGATGAAAGAGTTATACATTAATAATGTTAGCCAATTATATTACAAGGAAGAACTACCAAAAAAGGGGAGTGAAGATTGAATTCATGAAAAAAAGAGTTCACCATAATAACAAAGATTCTGACAATGTACATGATATTACACGCAGCAAAAGAAAACAAAAAGAATTATATCTTTGGTGATTCTTCTTCTTCTCGATTCTTCGTTTCATTATTCTCATCGCGAGAATCTTCTTCAGCCGCGACTTCACTATCGAAACATCGAGAGACAGAGTAGATTCTCGGGAACCTTTCAAGAAGCCGAGGATATGTATGCAACGGGATGTTCGGGTGTTTACAAACATACTCCATGGCTCCATTGCGAAAACGAACGGCATCATTATTAAAGTTCTCCTTTGTCGTTTCAAATTGTTTTTCAACTTGGAATACTTATTATTACGAAGGGAGAGACTCTTCGCGAGCTGTTGTTTTTCAGATTCAAGTTCTTCAATTTCGTTGGAAAATTCCTAAGGAGTTGTTCTTTCTCGATTCAAGATCCCTAATTCGCCTCGAAGTTTCTTCGATCGCAAATAAGTAACAACAAGTTAATAATTTACAAGCAATACTACAAAAGTAAGAAGTAGTAAGGTGTAATAAATAACCTTCTCTATCGAGATATCATATCTTTAATCAAGGAAGTATGCTGGGCGTGAAGACTAACATCAACACCTAGGTTATTTCTCGCGTTATCTAAAACTTTCGCAGCCAGGGCGAATTCATCATCATTATTTATAACAAGGAGCTGAACGAATTTGATCTTCTCGCTCACTAAATAAGGAATTCTGGCGAAGCAATTCATCTCGCTCAATTTGTAGCTCAAGAAGAGATTTTGAAATGTTGCTAATGCTTGAGCACCATTGTTAGCAATGCGGTCTTTGTCATCTATGTGATCACTAATTTTCTTCCTCAAAATTTTGATTTCTTTACGAGACTCAAGAAACATTTGTTTAAATTGGTTGGTCGCACTTAAACCAGATCTATGTTCAATCTCTAAAAGGCGATATTTGGTCTGGGTTCACCTAATGAAAGAGAGTTAATTTTGTTCGAAGAACTACTTAAAGAAGTGTTGAGATGAGCGAGAAGAAGGTTATTATCCATAGGTTCGGGAAATGTATGGAGAAGAATAGCTTCATCGGAGAGATTATATACGTCTGGAAAGTAATAAGTTAGGTGGCAATACCCGACCAATAAAATAAAAATAATAAAAGAAGGCAAAATATTATACCATAAAGTTGCTTGATTAGCATTTTGAAGGGTGGATACCCTCTCTTTTGGGAGTCAAGTTCGGTATTTAACTTTTTGAATCGTCTCGTCTTTATCGCGAGATAATGCAACTTCAGTCTCCGATTCTCTAATCTTCTTACTCAATTGCGAATTCTTCTTCTCAAGATTGTTGCGTCTTCTCTCAAGATCCGAGGCAACTACAAAAGAAGATCTTCCAACCTATGAAAGGAGATAGAAAAGCATGTTAATACATATACAACAATATAAAGTCAATGGGGAGATATGATTGTATACATACCAAGTATCCAAGCGCATTCAAAGTCGGGAGACATAGTTCTAGAGACTCCATTGAAAGAATCATTGCCTTCCAAAGAGAGTGGCATTGCACACGTTTGCGAGAGTCCCGCAAAGAGAAGCTAGGGGAGCATCTCCCATTCCTTGGAAAGAATCAGAGAAGATACTAGACAACTGACCCATAGAAGAACCGGTTAACGGGGTCCTTGTAGCGAGAGAGCGATTGGAATCATGGTCATCTTCATCAGAAAACTCAGAGTTTGAGCTAAGGCGAGAAGAGGATTGGACCTTTCGCTTCTTAGTTAAGGGGGAGATTTACCCTTGCGAGCGGCAGTTTACCCTTACTTTTAGTCTTAGCAGCAATAGTTTCTTCAACTCCAACCCGCATACGCGTAAAGATAAGAAGCGAGAGGCAACAATATTGTTTTAAATAAGAAGAAAAGAAGTGATTCTTACTTCACCCGTAAAGCGATCGAAGCAATGTCGAGTATCCTCCGACGGATCCTTTTGTAGCTTCTTTTCAACCCGGCTATCTAAAGATTTCACAAACTCGCAATTATAGAAAGAAAATTACGAAAACCAAATTTGAAGTCGGAAACATACCTCTTTCTTCTTCTCAGGGCCATTTGAATTCCCAAGGATGATATCTGCGAGATTCGCGGGAAGAATATGCGAGCCCGCGATGTAAGGACCATTTAAGATCAAGGTACGACCCACCATTTCTCGTCTTTGGAATGACGAGGAGAGGAATTACACAGGTGCCAATCAATGTCTTGCATGAGTAATTTATCTTGGAGAGACATTATCATTTTTCTTCGTACGAACGCCCAGCCCGAGATCTCGCATTCACCATAGTTATCTTTGAGTAATTTTCAAAAAGTTTTCCATGGTGTATTTTTCAACAAGCTATTTCCAAATCTGCCGAATTTGGGATTTGCAGCGATTAGGGTATAAAGATCCTTTGCACCGCGGTTCGCGAACTCAAGCATCAGCGAATACAATCGCCACTTAATTGATAAACGGCCCGAGAGAATTTTTCATGGGCCAAAATTTCATAAAATAAAGGCAACTTCGAGGATTATACAAGGGAATAGGAAGTCCGCGAGAAGTTGACCGAGCGAGACTATAATCTTTTGATCATCACATTGATGATCGGAGAAAGATTTGCAGAAAGAATGGATGAGGGTTCTTGATCGGGGAATGGTTGATGGGAGTAAAACCCTTCTCGTGCAACTTCGTTGAACTTCTTCAAAAGAAGTTTTGTATCCACGCCCGATGGAAGCCATTTATCGGTATGGGAATGGATGAAAGATTGGAGATTAAAAACAGCGCTAGAAAGGATGAAGGAAAGCTTTGCAAGAGCTACGGGAGCGCAAATTGCGGAAGGAGAGAATCAAAGAAAAGTTGCGAGAGACAAACTAAAAGATGAAAAAGAAGGGGAAAAGAAAATTATATATAGGGGAAAAAGAGCCTCGAGAAAAACAAGGTCATTTAATGCGAAGAGACATGAACGGTCAAGAAAAAGTGGTTGAAAGAGACGTGTCAAGAAATGATAGTAATAATCCAAAATCAGTGTAAAAGTACAAAATGAAGATAAGAAGTCGCGGCAACAATATTGTAAAAATCTCATGGTACTCTTCCCTGCAGGAGAGATAAGAGACGATACTTCATATATATCTCAAAGAAGCTCAAGAACTTCGCAAAAGAATAGAGGCAAGTACGTACTTTTCAAGTACAAAGTATTCTTCCGCTTGTTCTTCCACGTCAAAGAAAGACCGAAGATCATTGAATAATGCATTTTTCCTTAAAGATCGCTCTTCAAGCAATATTCAAGGAAAAAAGAGGCAAGATGTAGGACCATAATATCGCAATATACGGGACTCATGGGGTTAATAAACAACGATGTCGCGAGGATCGCAGAGAGAGCTAAAATAAACGACGCAAAGAATAACGACAAAAAGCGAGACATAAAGAAGACGTGAGATCAAGCGAGGTTAAGAAGTGTCGCGAGATTGAATAGTTGTACTTTGGCGACACTTCGCGAGGCATTCCGAAAATAAAGGATAACTTAGTTTGTCATCCACTATGTATTACCCTATATAAAGGGTTGAGTGAGTCATTTGTAGGGGGGAGATCTTTTGAGAATTGTCGTGCAAGTCATTAGGAGAGAGAAAGTTTTAGAGTGTTTTAACTTCTAAGTGTAATTCCATTTTCCTGTGTAGATAACTCATGAAATCAATCAATAAACATTCTCAATTATGTTTGACTTTCAATGAACTAATTAACCAAAATATAGTGAGGGGTGTAGTGTGGGAAAACCTGCTACTACACTAACCTTCTATAATGGCCTTTGGAACCACCTAGAGCCATGGCGTGGTTGGTTTTGAACTTGTCATATTCGGAGGATAAGTCATTTGAATAAACTCCAGAATATACGATGGCCCAAAAATCGAATTTGGGAAAAATTGAGATTTTGGTTTTGAATTTCACATAATCTAAGTAAATGTAGTTACATAAACTTAGAATGTAGAGTGGCTCAAAATCCAAACCTGCCAAAATCCTTAGGTTTTGGCATTTTGGAACGACCATAATCCTTGGAATTTGAAATGCTCAACTACTATATTCAGAGGTAGTAGTTTGATTTTATGTCTCCCGATTATATTATTTTCCACATTCGGAAGATATTTAGTTTAATAAAGAACACGCAATTGGGGGATAAAAAAACTAATTGGGGGATATGAATTACTAACTCCATCCAATAATATCCGTTAAGGGGTGTTTTTTGGGGGCGGAAATACTAAAATACCCTTCCATCTAAATTAAAATTTAAAACTAAAAATCAAATCAAAATCAAATCCTAACAAGTTCTTAAAGATAGGTTAAATTAATTGTTCTTGAGAAAGAAGAAGAAGAAGAAGAAATGGCTTTATTGAGAAGGTACATGATACCTAATCATATTTAAAGTGTTGTTGTTGTTTTAAAACTTCATTTGGGTTAGAATCATAAACTTTCGATCCACTCCCGGCTTATGTTTATGATGAATACCTTACTATTTTTTTGTTCCGGCGTAGTTTTTAGGATGAATACCATGCCGGTACTAATGCCGGCATGGTTTTTTTATAATACCATGCCGGCACTAGTTCCGGCATGGTTTTTTAGGATGAATACCATGCCGGTACTAGTTCCGGCATGGTTTTTAAGATGAATACCATGCCGGTAGATGTTATTTCAGACATGTTTTCTGTATGTTTTTGTCCTCAAACCGGCACGGTACACTTGGGAATCAACCATGCCGGCACTACTACCGGCATGCTCGATAATGAACTTTCTATGCCGGTAGTGTACTTCCAATTTTCAAAATTGGGGGATATTGTGTACCGGCATGGTGAAAATATGAATACCATGCCGGTTTGGTCACTGCCGGCATGGTATTCATACTTTTACCATGCCGGCACTGAGTTTTTCAGGCGCAACAATGGCTAATTCAATGAAAAAAAAATCAAATTTCAATACATTAATACCTATATATGAGTAATTGGAGCACTTATATGTTCGGCTAGTTTACATTCTGGGTTGGTTCTTCACCTAAACCTTCATGATCATAAATATCTTGATTTGATGTTGTTGCATCAACAAATTCAATGATAATGAGTTATTCTAATGATTATCAAACTAATCTATTAACTTAACTAATTATATTTAACCACTAAACATGATTAGTAAGGGTAGATTATTAATTAGATAAAATACTTAGATAAGGGGTGACCACGATTTGATATTTAAATCCAGTTTTGTCTTTTTCCTCTATTCCCCAATTAGTTTTTTTTTTTATCCCCCCAATTGCGTGTTCTTAATAAATCTCCGATTGTGCTTTAAAATTCGAAACCATTGTTAAATCATACACCATTCATAATCCATAAAACTAACCATTCATAATCCATCAAACAAACCATTCACAAACCATAACGTGATTTAAGAACTTAAAATCCGATCGAAACCTTAAAAACGACATAATCAACACAAACTATAAATATTGCACCCATACATTCGGATGCATGTTTTGTTTTTTTCTACCGAATGCATTCGGAGGATAAAAATAGTACATTATCTCCCGATTATGTAAGGACAATTTGGCCATTACGAATTACGCGAGATAAGGGCTGGCTACAATTACGTTTGGGTGACCTTTTTTGTTTTATTGTTGGCCCCTAAATCCTTTTGAGTGGCCCCTAAAAACGCCAGGATAAAATAAGTAATCTTACCAAATGAATTCTTATGATTATTAATACTAGTAAGGACACATGTGCGATGCACATGCTTGAATTTTTACTCATCCACCAATACTAAATCTGAAAGTCATGAAATTTTTTTCTTAAAACAAAAATTTACTATTATTATTTGTACTCGTTACGTAGATAATTGAAAAAGATTTTTAAATATATAAATTTAAAAAAAAAATCCGTTGTATATTTTGAAAGATATTAAGTTTTTAAATTTTTAATTTATTTTTAAAATAATGGTATTTATGTAAATTTGTAAAAAATGGGGACAACTAAGTAATTTAGGGGGTCTCCTACCAAAAAGAGCTATTTTCTTTATATTAGTATTAGTATAAGATATATAACCCACAAAATTAGAACACGCGATTGGGGATACTTATATTAATTGGGGAATATAAATTACTTTCCCAACCAATAGTGTTTGTTAAGGGTGTTTTTTGGGCAAAAATACTAAAATACCCTTCTCTCAAAATAAAAATCTAAAAACTTAAAATCAAAAAAACAAAAATCATATCCCCGTTTCCATCTTTGCGCAGGCATTCTTGTTAGGGTTAAGGCTTTGAAACCTAAATATTCCCCACTTTGAAAACGATTTTTTTTTTTGTTTTTTACATTCGGAAGTGATGAAGATTATGCCAACAGTGATGAAGATCATGCCGGAAGTGATGAAGACCATGCCGGTAGTGATGAAGATCATGCCGGAAGTGATGAAGACCATGCCGGTAGTGATGAAGACCATGTCGGAAATAAACAAAAATTTACATCGCCGGAAGTGATGAAGACCATGCCGAAAAATGGTGCCGGCATGCTTGGTAAACTAACATTCAATGCCGTAACTAAATGGCGGCATGCTCGATAGAAATCTATCAATGCCGATAGTCAAGTGAAAAAAAAATAAATTTTATGAATACTTTACATCATGTGCCGGCAAAGAAATTTAAGCAACATAATATGCCGTTAGCGGTACCGGCATGCTCGAGAATTAACTGATCACGATGGTGGACTGATTAAAACCAGGAAAAAATTCAAAACGGAATAGGTTTTGAATTTCAAAACCAGAAAAAATTTCTAACAGCCAGGAGGGGCTACGCCCCCCGGATAGCGGCAAACATTTATGAAAATTTCCAACAAACGCCGACATGGATGAACGACTGACAACAATGTCGGCACACTGTGTTGGTTGAATACTCCCTGTTACATGAAAATATGGTGCGCCGGAATTGATATAACTATGACTACCATGCTTAGGTTTAGGTTGTTCGGCATGGTATTCATAGTTATATCAATGCCGGCAGGATGTTTTGTAGGTGCAGCCATGGTGAATCCAAAGTTATATATGGAGAAGATTCAACATAAAAGACATATTTGTTGCTAACATGAAGACTCAGAGACTTCTCTTTGGTCACTATAGTCACTCATCTCAACCAAAAATTTTGAACCCAACATTCATACTTCTCATCTA
The DNA here is from genome assembly GCA_023531295.1 of Papaver armeniacum. NCBI lineage: Eukaryota > Viridiplantae > Streptophyta > Magnoliopsida > Ranunculales > Papaveraceae > Papaver > Papaver armeniacum. The sequence goes on from JAJJWW010013385.1 coordinate 17,244, forward strand.
TCCAAAATGATAAAGATTTCTATAAATCATTTTCAAACTAATCAATTAACATAACTAATTATTATTAACCACTAAACCTGATTAATGAGGGTAGATTAGGAATTAGTGAAAATACATAGATATGAGGTGACCTTGATTTACTATTTAAATCCCTTTTTTGTCTTTTTCTTATATCCCCCAATTAATATAAGTATCCCCCTAATCGCGTTCTAAAAATTATACATAATTTTAAATCAAGCCCAAAATAAATTATCAAATCCCTAAATCAAAAAAAATAAAATAAAGTTAATCAATAATTGTATAAAGAGTATTACATTAACTAGTTGGAAGCCTAACAAGCTAAGCTCCAACAACATACTACTACATTAATTGAACAGTTGTTGTGCTAGCTTACCACGAGCCTCATGGGTAACCTAGCCAAAGGAGCCGGGTTGATGGGGCCGAGATTGTGTCACAAGAGGGGCAAACCAACTCTACCTTCCATGTTAATTTCTCGCAATATTACGCCATTGGGGGCTCGAACTCGGGACCTCCTCGGGAACGCATGAAACTTTGGGAACGGGAATGACCACCGAGCTAGGTACCCGTTAAGAATATCCCGATTTAATATAGTCATGATTGAGAAAAAGAACATCATATAGAATTTTTTATAGAATAATGATGTTTATGGAGTTCTAAAAAATTAATTTTAGGAAAAGAATCAAAACCTTAGTTGATTTCATTTCGATTTGCGATTGGTATGGTTGTTGAGAATTTGTAAGGGAATAATTTGAATATATAGCCTCAATAGATATTACCGTAATCATGATTTAGAAAAATAACATCAATTTATAGAAAAGGTGAAAATTTGGGTTTTGTTTGTTTTGGGAGAAAAGTAAATATAAAGTTTATAGTAGCGCAATTTGTAAGAATAATGAGAACAGTTTGAATCTAAAAGAGAAGAAATTAGGGTTCATATTTTAATTTTGGAGAAAAAGTAGGATTATTAGTTAGAAAATTAAGACTTGTTTGGTAACTTTGATTTTCTGCTTTAGCTTAAAACCTTTTGGACTATAGTTAATAAAAATATATACTACATTTAAGAGAACCCAATGCAAAGCTATGGATTTGAGATATCCGTGTTCCAAAAGAAAAGATATGTGCGTGGAAATTGACTCAACATCATTAGGAAAAAAAATGGTTTTAAATCAAAATTCTTGTCGATTTAACCTTAACAAACATCAATAATTTTCATCGACCAGTTTTTTTTTCCATTAAAAAATTTAAAAAACTTGTAAACGAAAAATGAATGGGTGAACTTTTAATAAACGCATCCAAATTTAATAAAGAACAACGGAATATCTTGGACTATTTTTTATAAAGACGTCCAAGCATTCTTAAGAGCTTCTCCAATGGTTGTTGTATGTATTTCTTATGTGACAACACAAACAAGACATCTTTATTCCAAATTTTCCTTAAGTTTAGGTGAAAAAAGTTATTAACTCCAATGGTGTTGTTTGTGATCATTTTCTTATTAAATGTAAATTTTATGTTTAGTAATTTTAAGATTTTATTAGATCTAAAAATGATTATTTATTGTATTATAAATAATTTTAGTAAATAAAATATATTTTAGTTTAAAATAGTTGATTAGTATGGTAGACAATGTCAAGGGGAATGTGGGAAACTAGATATTCCCTTGACATTTTCTACCTAAAGTCATGCATACATTGATTTATGACATCCGTTTGGAGAATGATTTTAGAGAAAATGGATGTACATCCTAGGTGGATTTTGACATTTATCTCCACCCACATGCCATTGGAGAAGCTCTAAGGTTTCGCCTTTCGGACCAATTATTTATGGAATATTTGGATATTTTATCCCTTTTAAAATGGAGGAGAGACCGGGTGAACGAGTGAAAAATCCACTATGGGATTTAGAGGAGACTACACCACATTTTAAGTGTAGTCGGGAACAAAGTTCGTGTTACATTTTAAGTGTAGTCGGGAACAAAGTTCGTGTCATATCGTGTGTATCTGACGGTCTTAATGCTACTAATTCAAGAAATGCTCACACTATGGGAGCGAATTTTTTAGTTTTCAGAGTTCAAATTTTTAATAATAAAATATTGGAAAGTTGTACTACCACATACATGTATTCCGATTTTTAATAATAAAATAAAAAAAAAGTTGTCAAAACGGTGCATGATATGCCGTGTATGTCTCATGTCTTCTCAAACAGTGCGTCATACACTGGAAACTCATAGTAACATCAAATTAAGTCAAATTTGATCAAGTCTTTCACTTCGATTGATACTCTCAACCCTAGTTAGTAAGTTCGCGAATCATTCGCGAATTTTTCCGTATCACGAATTTTACCGTCTTATTCGCGACGCTTGCAACTCCAACCAAAGACGCGTATTATATGGCATTCCCGGATTATTCGCTAATCGTTCACGAACTTTACGTATCCCGAATAATACCATCCGCTTAATTCGCCTAAATTCTTTAGCTTTTACGTTTTTAAAGGCCCCACTTTTTGGGCTTTCTCAGCCCTGTTGCATACTACCCCCAATATTAGACATTGTTGTAACTTTTATGAAACAAAAATGATCAAGAGATTTGAAGGTGCATCTAAACCACTATACCACGTCCCTCTTGGATGACTAATATTGTATATATTATTAATATCATCGTATTAAGTTTATTTTTTTCTTTTAAATAACTCTCAAATATGCATAAAAATTAGTCTATGTCCTTATAAATAATAATTATTTATTATAATAGATACCTCAATTTGAGCCGAACTCACATTTATAAATCGAATTATACACGACGTATGTCGCCCGACCATCGACTTAATCACGTTTGACCGAATTTTGGACCGATTTGGGTTTTACAAAACCGCATAATACTCGTGACGCTTGCCGCCCGCACGCTTTTGCCAATCCCAATTGCTAACTAGGCTCTCAACCGCATTGCTCTTATGTGTATCTCGAATCGCCTTAGGCCTAGTTTGGTATTGTCAGCGCTTTTACAAAAGCGCTTTGTCAGCGCTATTTGCACAAGTGTTGTGAGAAAAAGAAGATTAGACGTTTGGTAAAATATTAATTAAAGCTAAAGCTGATTAACAAAAGCAATCAAAGTGTGTTTGGTAAAATATCATGTTGTTATAGCAAATGACAAAAACAGACATATATCTGAAAATAATTTTGTTTCAATTTTATTGGGTTTAAAAATAATTAAATTTTTTACTATTAAATATAAACATATATAATATTAAATTTACTTAACCACTTTTTAATATATTTATATAATTTTCGAACAAAAAATCAAAATAAAATTAAGTAATTATTTATTATTATTATCAACTGCATTATTAAACAAATATTTTATTATTTAATATTTGTTTTTATTTTTATTTTTGACAAACTAAATGAAATGGTATCATAAAATAGTTTGAAAAAAAATATAATAATATTTAAAGAATAAAATATAAGAAATAAAAATTGATTGTATACAATATATATTTAAGGGTAATTTTTGTCATTTACAAAATAAAATAAGGACAAAAAGGATAAATCAAACATTAAACTTTGGTAGGACCAAAGCTTATGCTTTTGTAGTTTTTAAAAGCTCCTCCTCCCCAGCTTTTCAAAATGAGGAATTTGGGAAGTGCTTTGGGTAAAAAGCACTTTGATTTTCTTTTACCAAACACTAAGTTAAAAAATTATTAACATATATAGGTTTTGAAAGTGCTTTTGAAAAAATAAAAACATTACCAAACCCAGCCTTAATGTTATTAGTTCAAGAAATGTTCCCGCGCTGTGGGAGCCAAAAAATTTCCTTATCGTCCAATATAAAGTTTTCAGAGTTCAAATTTTTAATAATAAAATATTAGAAAGTTGTACTATCGCATACATATATTCAGATTTTAATAATAAAATATAAAAATATTTGTCAAACGGCGCATGATATGCGGTTTATTTCTCATGTCTTCTCAAACAGTGTGTCCTACAGTAAGATCAAATTTAGTCAAAGTTGATCAAGTCATAGATCTTATTCCAAAGGCAACCGCAATTTGGTCCAGCTTTGCAAATTTTGATCCCTTAGAGCAACCACAGTCGAGGAGTATAACTAAAAATTTGGTCGAAAAACCAAGCGCTACGGAGAGGAGTAAAGATCATATACCAGACTAAAACCAAAAACCAAACTATATTTGGTCTTTGGTTTGGTTTTAGTCCAGCGTAACTCACGACTACGCCCGACATGAGGCGCAAATATTAGTTGCGTTTCGATGGGGGCGTAATTTTAATTTGCGCTTGGTAGTCGACGCAAATATTAGTTGTCCGCATTTGAAACGTAACTTTAATCTACGCCCGATGAGACGAGTTAACATTTACTTCAGTACTGTGCTGGAGACGTTTAATTGCGCCTCAACCAGCGTAGTTCCAAGTTACGCCCACTGTACGTAACTTTAAAGTCCACCTGCATACGGGCGCAATTATTAGTTCCGCCTGTTACTACATGGGGCGTAATTTAAATCTACGCCCCATCATTCCACCAATTTCTATGTATTGCACTAAGCAAGATGCATGGATTACCACGTCTAACTGCAATTTTAAGCAACGTGTAATGGCTATAAAAAAGATGCTCGGGATGAACCTGTACTAACCATGTTAACGTGGCTGCCTAATTTGTCACCTTTCCCAGCTGAGATGGTTCTGGAACTTCGAAGCTGGACAAAAGAGCTCGCGATCTCTGGCATCATCATTTTTCATTGCATACATTTCATGTTGACAACTCAACACTTTTCATTTTCATAAAGATAGATACACCGTGATGTTTCTCCGGCAATTGTCAGGCGTTATTTACGCCCCGTCGGGCGTAGTTTGTGATTACGTCTCTCCATCGGGCGGTTCTATATATTACGCTCCACACCAAACGCAAATTTAGATTCCGCCCGACATCAGGCGTAATTTAAAGTTACGTCCAACACAAACGCATTTTATACCTACGCCCCGTGATTGCATTTAACCTTTATAACTACGTTCCACCAAATTTACTCCACCACCGTAGCGTCGCAACACGGACTAATCACTAAACCCATTTCTTTTACTTTATTTTGGTTTTTAGTCTTTAGTTTTACTCGTCCCACTGCAGTTGCTCTTAGCATCCACAGTCGCAGAGTATAACCAAATTTTTTGGTAAAAAATGTATTTGAAAGTGGAGAAGGACTAAAGACCAAACACTGACTATAACCAAAACCTGCATCATATTTAGTCTTTAGTCGGTCTTTAGCCCGCGTAATTTAAAGTTACGCCCGATGGAGCGGGGTGTTGGGATTATGCTGATGATGGGGCGTAACTCAAAGTTACGCCCCAATAAAAAAAAAAAAAAAAAAAAAAAAAAAAAGGGGCGTAGTCTGGGATTACGCCTGATGGAGCGGGGTGCGGGGATTGCGCCTGATGATGGGGCGTAACTTTGAGTTACGCCCCATAACAAAAAAAAAAAAAAAAAAAAAAAAAAATGGGGCGTAGTTTGAAACTACGCCCCATGAGTTTTAGTCTGCACCATAGTGTGCAGCAAGGAGTAAACCAAATTAATTTGGTTTTTTTTAGTCTTTATTCTTTGGTTTTGCTCTCATGACTGCAGTTTCTTCTTAATGGCAACCTATGAAGCACATATACTTCAAAATTGGTGACGTATCCGTACGGCGCCCGTATCAATATCGATACTTGGGGATACCGGGGATACGATCGGGATACTCCATTTAAAGTGTCACCTTTTTTAATTATAAAAAAGGTAAGGGATACTCTGGGATACCTCTCGATACTTTATAAGGGGACACTTCCTATAATCTAACATTTTTTTTTATACTAAATCTATATATTTATAAATTTATACATAAAATCTAAAATTCTAAATATTTATAGTTATTTGTAATAACATTAAGACGGTCGGATACACATAAGAGCATGGTCTTCATATCAATCGACCATGCCTAGTCACCCCTTATGTAATTATTTTTTTAATTCCTAATTTACCCCTCACTAATTAGGTTTAGTGGTTAATAATAATTGGGGAAAATCTTATGTATTTGGGGGATAGATTAGTGTGTATTTTTATTTGTGTTTGGGTGAGAGTAGAAGGAGGGAAAAAATATTTGAGAGGAATTTCTTTTTTGAAAATGGAAGATGATTGTGATGAGAGAATTACCTAATAAAGAGGTTGAAAAATTGATTTTTTCTTCTTTGAATCCACCATTGTTGCAGCTGAAAAAAGCTTGGTGCCGGCATGGTATTCAACCAAACCATGCGGGCAATTGTTGGAAATGTTCATAAATTGTTTGCCACTATCCGGGGTTTGAGGCGTAGCCTCTCTCGCTACGATTTTTTTTTTTGGGTTTTGATCTTCGTAATGTTGATTTTTCTGGTTTTGAATGGGTGTACCGGCATGGTAATCTAGTTTTCGAGCAACAGACATGTTCAGCATAGTATTTTTGCTTAAATTTCTATGCCTAATGTGATGAAAAGTATCCGTAATGTTGATTTTTTTTTTCACTTGACTACCGGCATTGATAGGAAATTCTCGAGCATCCGAGATCATGTTCCAGATATGGTCTTCATCAATTCCCGGCATGGTCTTCATCACTTCCGTTTGAATTATTTATGTATTAATCGATCCATAGGCATGGTCAGCTGATATGAAGACCATGCCAGATTGTTTTCGGCAAGATGGTCTTCATATCAACTTACCATGCCTAAGATTGGACCGATTAATACCATAAATAATTCAAACGAGTGATGAAGACCATGCCGGAATTCATGAAGACCATATGTCGGAACATGGTACCCTGATGCCTTAGAATCAATTCCGGATGGTCATCATCACTTTTAAAGATGATCTTCATCACTCAATAAAAAAAAAATTGGTTTCCAAAGTGAGGAGAAGAGAATTTGATATAAAGTGGGGAGAGTTTAGAATTTGAAAGGGAATGGGAAATATTTGGGTTTCAAAGCTCCACCCCTAAATAAGATTAATAAGAAGTGGAGATGGAAATGGGGGATATGATTTTGTTTTTTGATTTTAAGTTTTTGATTTTTATTTTGTGGGAAGGGTATTTTAGTATTTTTCATAACCAATGGTCACCCCTTAGCCGGAAATCATGGGTTGGGGGAAGTAATTCATATCCCCCAATTAATTCCCATATCCCCCAATTACGCATGTTCCATAATAACTTGTTGACTATAAAGAAAAAGACTTGGTATTTATTTTTATGGTGCTTAAAAAAAATGGTGCTAGAAAAATTTAAGGCTTATTGGAGCGTCATGTTTTTCATGTTGTTTTAGAGAGAAATCGTAGTACATGTGATTTTATCCATTCAATTAACATAAATAAGACCTAAACCCAAAATGCTTTGAAAATTTAATATTTGCTCACTTTAATAATCAAAATAGTATCTATCGGATTTTTTTATTTTATTAATTTTTAGTAGAGTGAATTATTATTATATTAAATATTTTTTTGATAAATACACGTATCCCACCGTATCCCCATTTTATGAAAATTGACGAATCCCCGTATCAGTGTTCCCGTATCAGTATCCCCGTATCAGTATCGGTGCATCATAGATGGCAACATAAATTTAAGAAGTTTCAGAAATATTATGCGTTCCTATTGCAATACATTAGGAAGGTTTAATAGATATTTTAATTCCACCATCTCAGCATGACGTAAGCGTGTTTTGAATCTGTTTTTGCCGGTCACGAAATTTACCTAAATTCATATTCTCCTAAGTCTAATCAAGCATTTGCTCATCCTGTTCCTCAAAAATTTACAAGACACACAATTTCTAGCACCTATTCTATCCAAATATCTCAGATAACATCAACATATTCATAATAAGCAAAACCAAAAGATTCTAGACAAAACAACCTTAATTACATCAAGATCAACAACAAGCAAATAGAAAACAACAGTCAATATTCCGATTACTAGCCTACTTCATTACAACCAGTTTTCAAGCAAGTCAAATCAAAACTCAGGCTGTCAAACTACAAAAACATCAAAAAATAGGCACAGTTTCATCATTCTTCCTGACATCTCCAGTCTCGCTTCTCAAACTCCAAATGAGCAACCTAACTTCTCCCAAAATCAATGGAATTCCTTCTTTTTCTAAAACTTCCTAACAAACAAGCACAAAAACAACAAACAAACTTTATGTATGATGATGGAAACAGAAAAACCTACCTTCTTAACAATTCCGGGGCAACTATAAGTATTCTCAAAACCCTTGTAAATTTTCACTAAGATGCACCGTAAATTCTCGTGGTTAACCTGTAATATTTCTTCTTCAAAGGGTCTGATAATACCTCTATAACGATCACCAAGGACCGTCATCACTATCGCTATCAAGTTCTTCATCATCATAGTAAAAATCTCGAGCATCATCACTGCTTGAAGAATAAGCAGGACCATAACCATCATCATCATCTGTATCTTCCTCATCTTCTTCTTCACCGCCAACCATCTCATTTATCTCCATCACAAAAGGTTACCATCAACATCGAGACCAGGAATCTCCTCTCCATCGTAATCAACATTCAATGGTTCTTACATGGTTCGAGAAAATTTCCTAGGTATCTTCGTTTCGCTAGATAACAACGATACATCATATCATCAACCCTTTTCTTCCTCTCTATCTTCCATTCAGCCTCTCTTACGGACTCCTCAATATCTGTTGACGCATCACTGGTTTCCTCTTCCTCTACAAAGTTCGGTTGTTCCTCATCCTCAGTATCACTTTCAGTTGCACTTCTGGTTTCTACAATTTACATCTCCAATCACCCATTCTTTAACGCCTCTCTTGTTTTATGTGCATCAATTGCATGGACTTCCCTCAACCATAGCTTATACTCTTCATCATTCTCTACTCTTAACCACTCATATGCTTCTCGCTCTCTTTCTAGCTATTTATTGATTTAGAAAGGGTATCAATCTTTCCATCTCGATTACTTGATACATCTCCAATTGCTCTTCTTGCATATTGCACTTCCGTGAATCTTTGGTTGATCATCAATATTCCCATTTCTGGATTATTTCCAATCTCAGTCGTTGTTTTTTTTCTCTAATTTTTGTTAAAATTCTTTCTACTTTGGGTATAATTTGTGTTGATAATCTTAATATCACCCATTCCCCTTAAATAGTGTGGGTAGATTAACCATAAATGACCATTTATGGCGCATGGTTAAAAGTCGCATCTTTTGGCTGAGAAAGCTAATCCAATTGCATATGCATCTTTTCAAAGTCCATCATTACTCCTTGTCTAATCATATTCTCAAAGCGTATCTAGACCTCTCACATCGTTTATATTCTCACGGCATTGTCGTTAAGATGAGTACTAGTAAGTTTCTACCATGCATGGTCTTAAGTGTTGCACTAATTATGTTTGTTGATTTTTGTAGATTCAAAGATTGCAGCACCTGTTGAGAGGCATTATGTTCCGCTATGGCTACACATTTGGAACATGCAATGTATCCTTCACCCAAACAACTTTCATAACCCCACACCAATCTATCCATCTTGCTAGACCCATTCAACCATGCTCACAAGCCACCAAAGCTCATAAATGTCAATTTTTCCTCTCACCTAATTTTTCCTCACTTTATTGGAGTTGTCCCATATTGCTTCTTTAAGTGGACTGAAAATTATAACCACTATAAATATTTGCCTACCCTTTTATAGCATGCACCAACTTCATACGATGAGAATCTTTGTTGTTAACACCAACTCGTGCGTGCTAAACATGAATCTGTATACTTACATCAACAAATGTAGTGGACATTCCACTGATATCCCATGTGTCAAAGAGAGGTCAAAGATCGGTCCTAAAAAATGTTGCTAATTTGTATCTCCGTGCCTGCTATCCTCCATGTCTTTAGTCTTCATGCCTCTCGTGACAAACCGAACTTACACTACTTCAAATACCCGATCCATGCTCATTCCTCTATGCTACCCGTAAGAAGCCTATTTTTAAGAATGATATGGCTCTTTTTGTTCAGATTGTCCATCTAACTCAAGTGACATTTCATTATCACTTCACAAAAGACCAAACATATCATTTTATAACCTTCTCAACCAAGCTATACATTATCATCACCATTCATTTCAAACAAATATAATTTTTTGTTTGTTTAGTTTATTACCCCTCTCTTGTAATTTAATCATTTCTCAACTGATAAATACTCTACCCATCTATCCCGTATACCCATCTTTCCTTGAACAACAAATACATCCTCAATCCCCATCACCCTACTCTACTGAGAAATATATTCAAGATCTCTTTACTCAAATGTCTGAGAAACTCACCTTACCCACCAAATTTCCTTCTTCTCTAATCGAACATGTATTCATAGATAAAGTTGTGGTTATTACGCAAATGATGACAACTGAAATGGTGCATGATTGATCATATCTCGTAGTGACTTTTTGGTTCCTACTTCTCCTATCAGAACTACATCGCCAACCAATGGTCTCTAGTCCCCGACTCATACATATACTATATTTAATGGTTTATAAATCAAGATTCTTATTCGTTTTCTAGCATAGGTGGATTTCAACAGACTTAATGATCAATATCTTGGTATGCATGTGGTTATGTTTTAGTTATTCGTGTTGTTCCTCTTATCGATGGCCAAACAATCGTCATACATCTTTACTAAGAACTTATGCGGTTGGTGCTATGTAACGTTCCTAAGGAATGTGCCGAGTTCGAAGATCTAAAAATTTAACTTTTAGGCTTGGTGAAGTTATTGAAGCTCTGGAACCATATGGTGACCACCTTCTTAAGAAAAATATCAAGGTCTATGTTAGAATTGCAGTTCAAAAACCTCTTCCAACAGGTATTCCATTAGTAACAAGAGGCAGAATTTAACCTTTTTTTTATTGAATGTAGATACTTTGTGGTGCAAAGGTCCTTTTGCTACTCTTGTAGAATTATTGATCACAAAGAGAAAGATTTGTACTAAAACCAAACCTAAGCCGGTTCGGTGCAAAATCTAAGTCGTTCACTTTGGCTCAAAGCCAGCTGCCTACCAGAATCACCGTTACAAGATGGACACCACCTTAGCCAATGCCAAGTCGCACTATCATCGAATCAATAAAGGTTGGCACCCACAACCCGGCTTCTCAAATCATCAATGATATCGCTTATGACCAAGAAATCAAGTCCACATCTCTAAGGAAAGAGGAAAATAGTCATTGTGCAAGATAGCTCTTCAAAGAAGATGCAAACTCCATCTACAGAAAGTTGAACATGGGTCCCTTCACTAGTAGATCCCCTTCCCTGAAAATCAATGAAGCTGGTCAAATTGACAACAATACTGTGAATCTTTCAGAAACTGGTCTCCATATTATTCATAAACCAACCACTTTGGAGCTAAGTGGCTCTGAGCAAACACAAGATAATCATTCTTTGGATCTAAATCATCCTTCTAAGAGATTTAATATTGCAACCATACCTTCTCAATCCACTACCTTATCCAGAGAAGAAGTTGTTTTGATATCCGCTAAACATGATGCTCTTAGTAATCTCAAGAGAAAGATCAATCCTCATGATGATGCTAGAAAACGTACTAGAGTTGTTAAATCTACTCAAGCTAGCACGACTTTGGATACTCTATCTACTCCTGTTTTCAGTGAATCTCCAGAACCAGATTACAACATTCTTTATCCACCGATTACAACATTATTTATTACTAATCTCGAGCACTTTTCTCCAATTATTAAACCCAACCATGCTAATCTCTTATCGGCTTTTGTCAATCCCTATAGTACTTTCCATCTTCCAACTAAACAATCCATGCATGGATCATAATGTCAGAACAATTCTTATCATAAGGATGCTTCTTTGGATCTCAATGCAACATAATGAGGTCAAGCAAGTGGTGATTCTTCAAGTTGTCATCCTAATGGTAGTGTCATTCCTACCACTCAAGCAACTCCTCCTCTAATTCTTTTGTTTCTAATCTCTAATCGTGTCATTCCTATTACTTGCTCTTCCTGTTCCTTTACAACCAAATCAATAATCTTAACATGCTTTGCTAGAATGTTAGAGGCCTAGGAAAAAATCTGTTAATAAAGAGTTGAGTATTTAGTGAAGAACTTGAACGTCATATTGTTTTTATCTCTGAGACAAATATGTAATAGGATATTGATTCTCGAAAAAATAAAAAACTTGGGTTGACCTTGTGCTTTCAATGTCCCCTACATTAGTATAAGTGGTGGTATGGTCTTAGCTTGGAAACAGGAATTGGATCTCAACATTATCTCTTCAGACTTTATAGGAATCTATGTTACCACCAATGACATCATACACCCCAAAACTTATCACATACACTTCATATATGGTAATCGACTCTTTACATATGCTTTTGGGCCAATTAATAACCTACCTCTTATCCCTAGAGGTGAACCAGCCTTTTTTTGTCGGTGATTATATTATTTTGCTTAGTCATGATGATAAGATGGGTGGCCTAGAACTTGATGATAATGATTTTCTAAACCTTAAAACTTTCTGTGAAAAATTTAACTTACATGATCCAGGTTTTCCTCGGACCTAAATTTACGTGGTCCAATATGCAATGTAGTGGTGACTTGATTCTAGAAAGGCTTTGATAGATGCTTAATAAATAATGATGTTGAATTTTTCTTTCCTAAACTCGCGTCAATAATCTCCCTAGATATTCCTCGATCGAGTGCCCATGCATATATGATTTAACTTTGAAGGTGATTGCATGCATAAACCCTTTCACTTCATGGCCATGTGGATCACTGATCCAACCTGTAGGGACATTATAGAAAATTCTTGGTCTATTCATGTGGAGTGATGAGTGCCAAATATTGCATATTTATACATCTATTTATTGGCATTTAACTCATCTTTTGTGTGTAAATCGATATTATCCCAGCATTCTCGTGTTTTCTTTGTTATCAAGAATAAATATTTGTATTAATTAATTTTGTGTTTTTAGGTAATAAATAAGGTTCGGAGAAACTCGAGGAGCCAAAAGAGCGAAGAATTGGAGTCGAGCATCTATGGAGCAAGAAAGCCAAAGTTCACATGTGGCCTCAGCTTGCAACCCAACAAGTAGCAACTCATCTACAAGACATGGGCTTGAGCTAGCCATGACCCTGATCCGAGCCCATCCACCCCGAGCCGTTGAGATCTCACCTAGCTATATCCTACGGTCGCTCCTTCGCTCACATCAGCCCATTGCCCCGTTCAACACCAAATCACCCCAATCATCCCTCGGCCGTTCAGATCTCACCCGCCACATCCAACGCTCGTGCATCCTTCCCATCGTCCGTCGCTGTGCCGCTCGCCCACAACGAAACATCCTAACCCTATACCCTCTCGACCAACTCCCCATTCTCTTTTCCATCTTCTCTTTCTTCTTCCCCATACCTCTGCAAAAGCCATCCCCTTCTCTTCCTCCCATACCCATGGCAGACCACCTCACTACCACCATCTCCATCTCCCGTCGCCATCACCACTAGCCCCCGCAACAACACCAACCGCCACCTCTAGTTTTAGTTATCTCTCGCCTAGCCTCTCTTGTAACCCCAGAGGCTGTAGGGAGATAAATGAAACTAGGGTTTCACAAGCAGAGGAAGGTAACATCAAATCAAAGCCGCACAAGCAGTAGAGCACGATTCGGAGACGTGGGTGAGAGTATTTTGCATTTAATTTCCGTTTTATAGAGAACTAGGGTTTTGAGTTTATGCATGTATAAATAGAAGAAGAACGTGTGTGTTAGAAACTCATGCTGGGCCAGCTGCAGCACCAACCTTGTTTAATTTGTAGTTTAATTGTTCATTTGATGTTCTAATTTAGTTTGTTAGGGTTTCATTGAAACCCTAATTCCCGTTGTGTTTTAAACTCGTTGAACTGTTCTTGAATGCTTAAACTATAATTATGTCTTCAATTCAGTACCTAAGGTTTTTCTCTCACAATGGATGCCTTGTATCCATTGTAGTTAGGTTACAACTATTTTGAGTGTCCGCAGCTCAGACCTTAGATATAATTGTTAACTCCCCTTGACTAGTTGTACTTAATTAGACAACTAGTGCTCCGGTTAGTACCTCACTGATATTTGAAGTATTACATGGAGAAACTCCTTAGATAGGTGGTAGAATTGACACACTCGCCTTATCTCATTCACAGACAAGAAAGCTCAACTTAGTTGAACACATGATAGGAATTAGAGGTGGATGTGAAGACCCTAGTATCTCCATTGTCACTAGTTACATCTTATTTCACTATCTTAGTCACTAATGCAAACTCAGTCGCATCGACAAAACTTACAGTTCTGTTACTTCACTTGAATTCCAAACTTTTAGAAGTATTTTGATCAACATATCAAAGACCACAAGTCTCGTGGGATCGACTCGTATTTGCCCCGTTTCACATTCTAGACACGTGCACTTGCGGTATAACAAGTAGGCACATAAAATATAAACACATTTTCTCAGCCTACCAAGTTTTTGGCGCCGCTGCCGGGGACTTGGCGTGTGCTATCCTGATCCATTGCTTGCCTTCACTAATTTACATTTCAACTCACGTACATATTAGCTTTGTATTATTGTTTTTAGTCTTGTAGTAAGTATTACTCAATCGAAGTTTAGCTTTTTCTCGTAATTTTTCTACCATTTGTGCATCTGTTCATACTCACTTTGCATCTGTTGCCTGTTAGTCAGCTCACCTTAGTGTTAATCAGCTGTTAGTTAAACTTAGTTGTAGTTAGCTCATATTTGCTCCATCTGCTCATAACTTGGCCTGTACATATTCATATCTGCTCATCTGCATTCTCACCTGTTTTCTCATTGCATTGCATTTTTAGTTAGCTCATCTGAATTGCATCCTGTTCATCGCATCTTAGCTAGTTTACTTTAACCCCATTTGCATTCTCTTTTATCTTAATTATATCTGCAGCCAGCCTTGTTAGTGTAACTTAGTCATTTAAACTCTGTCCATAACCTGCTTTGCTAGAACCATCTCTGTTATCTGCCCATTGTCATATCTGCTAGTGATTATTGTCATTTCTGCTAGACATAGTATCACTGAACATTGTGTCAACATTATTATCATATGGCTCATTTCTTGGAACTGAGATTGTTTTGTCGAGTGAACAAAGCCGCTCTTCGAGCTAAGCCCAAGAAGGGGAAGAAAAAGGCGTAACTCTGAGTTCAAAAAGCCTCGAGCAACCCCTTTGACTTTGTGAGGCTCCGCCATGTCTGTGTGCCGACCAGATTGTTCATGTGCACAAACCCCGCTCCCTTGCTAGCCCCGAAGTCAGCAAGTTTGAGCTTAGATGTGCAAACCTCAAAGTGGAAGTCAACCGAGTGAGTTAACACCACAGAACATGTGAGCTAAGTGTTCTGCACTTAGCATACTCTTCACTCAACCATTACTCTGTTGAGCTAAGCTTGTTCATGTGAAACTCCCTTGCTAGCCTCCCAAACTAGCTTGTGAAAAATCCGATTTGAAGTCAATCGAGATAGTTGACATCAACTCGCATCGTCGATCTTGAGTGATTGCTAATCCGGGGCATCCGTAACTACATCTGTGAAGAATTGTATTGCTCGAGCATAACCCATCTACGGGGCTGGCAGTGTAACCTTAGCCTCGCATTACTGGTGCCTGGTGAGCCACCCGCCCCGCACCCTTGAGCATACTTTGGTACCATGTCAACCAAGCCAATTGACTTTCTCGTGGCATATAAGCATGTCGTAAAAGAACTAATATTGTTCATCCGATCGCCTTTGCACCCACGTGCACATGATTAGTGAAGCAATGAGTCGCATGATCACTGATGAAATCTTTGAGCATTGCTGTCAAGCATATAAGTCGTGACTTGTGTTCAGGCGTGTAAAACCGCCAGAGTGCTTGTTTCATTTTTGAAAATTTGTGTGTCTCAAATCTTGTGAACAAACCGTGATGCACCATTCCCGTCTTGTGTTGTGTTGTGACTTACCTGAGCATAAGCCAACCTGGGCTCTGCAACTAGAGCCATCTGCATGCCTTGTATGATCATCTGTTAGACCCTATTGAGCCAGGTTGTGGCCAGCCCACTTCATCTACCCTGAGCATAACCCTGGCCCTGTGGCTGCTTGCCTTGGCTAATTGCCACTGAAGCTTGGCTCTGACGGCCATACGGCATCTGTGATTACTATAAATTGCCCATCTCGTGAATTTTGAGGTCAAATTGTTCATACATTAGCTTCGTGAACTCGGGCTGTCATTTGCGTGTTGTAGTACCTATAACATCATCCAACCCGTGCATAACCCCGCACACACTCAATCTTGTGCACTCTTCATCAGCTGACAACCATCAACCCTTTGTAATTAAGCTGGTGTATATCTTGTGTGAGTTGTGCTTAATATGTGCTGAACTTGACCATGAACCCATGTATCTGCCTGTTTACTCTCTGAAGCATCATCTTTGCACACAACCTAGGCTGAACATAAATCAGCCTAATCTGTGTTGTGTGATCCATGCCAGCAATTACAAGCACCCCTGTGTGCTTAGCTTTGGGAATTTAGGTGCCAATTTTTGTGGAATTGTGTTGCCCTGTGTTGTATAGCAACAAAAAGCACATCTCTATGCTTGGTTCTGTGAAATGGTGTGAGTTTGTGCTACTTCTGCTGCTGCTAAACTGGGCTGTGCATTTGCACAACCACTAGAGCCCACAAAAACCTAAACTGTGCATTGGGTCAGCATAAGCCAATCTTGGGGGTCAATGCACCGGCTGTTAACCTATCACCCAACCTGGGCTGCTTCAATTACACACACCCTGAAGCCCACACAACTGGGATGTACAACAAAACTGTTACATACCTGGGCTCTACACACAAACCAAAGCCCACTCAAACCAAAGAAGCCCACAAAACCAAACAACTAATCCCAAAACCAAATCAAGCCCACAACCACTAGGCTTTCCATAACCTTTGGCCGTGCTTTGCATAACTTGGGCTTGCATCCTGGACTTAGTATACTTGATGTGTGCTAGGCTATAGTGCTTCTTTTGAGCCCAAATTGAGTTGCTAGACCATGTCGGATTTTGGTCTCGTAAATGGGGATATAAACAAATCCATTAGAGAGCTTGCTTACGGGCATGCTTCACGATATGAAATCCCAAGTCCATGATGATTTTAGGGATTATTATGAGCCATCTCGGGGCCCTGACCTTGAATATTCATACCTAACCATCATGAGCACATGTATCGGTCACCACGGTGGGGGAGTTGAACAATTTTATATTCCCGACTCCTTGTTTACAATCACTAATGGAAACGCTCATGGAACAAAATGCTAGGCTTGAGCTGAATGCTTGATGCATGATCATCCATATAGCAACATGTCCGATCTCCCTTCTCTAGTGAACCTCATGCACAACCATGCGGTGAATATCCATATGAGGCATGCATACCCACTATTGAAGACTCTCCTTCCATTGAACAATGTTACATGTTCTTAAAGATGAACCTTATTCATTTAGAAAAGGAAGAATGGAAGCGAGTTCATGATAGGATGATTATTGTCCCTAATAAAGTAAATCTTGAAAATAGTGTTTCTATTCCTACTCATGCAACTAACTGCCAATATGAACCTAATCTAGAGGAAAATGAGTACACTAGAAATGCTACAATTTTGAATAGGGAAATGCATTTTTGTTATGAGGATGATGATGATGATGAATATGAAGAGCATGTGTATTTTGAAAATATAGTTGAATCTTTAGGTTGAGAGACATTAAGTTTCTCTTCTGTGAACCCCCGTGAATGATGCTTCTTCTAATATTCATATATGTGATGCTGATTTGGAACTGTGGAATTGTCCCGTGAAAGTGAGCATGCTTTACCACCGTTTGTGACCTAGGAATAATTTGAATTGTTTGTTGACAGATGATTCAATGCATGTGTCTAATTCCATACCTAGGTTCTGACATGATGTCTCTGGAGGGTTATGTTGTGCATGAGAGTGATGATGATTATGACATGGAGATTGATGAATTGTTCTATGCGGGTGAACATGATTTACCCTTTTTCGACTTTAGGAAAGTGTGTGATGGTGAGATGATCTTACACATGAAAACAACTTAGATGTACCTAACCTCTCTCTGAGTCACAGATTGAAACTCCTCCACCAAACCTAGGTGTAGTTTGTAACAAAATTGCAAACCAACTTTTACGAAAATGCCTAATCTAGGACTAGAGATTTGTGCTTCCAAGTCCTCTTGGACTATTTTGCATCAAAGTATAACACTTTTAAAGAGCCACGGTTGGTATGTGTATGTCTGTTCTTGCTTATCAAAACTCACTTTGAGTTAGACCTTGTGCATGATGTACCTTTAAAATTGCAAGATTTTGTGCTCTCAAACACACCTGTTGACAAGTTTAGGTTTGGGGAAACTCATTCACATACACAGTCTTACTTGCACTCTCATATTATATTTGTGGAAAGATTTGTTGATGTTTGTACATACCGTCTTTTGGGTTGATCCTCAACTCTTTAGATTGTTGGTATATGGTGAATTTACCTTGTATATAATCCAGTAGGACTTGTTAAATTTTTCTTTTCTTGAATCGGTTGAGCCTTCTTGTACATATATTGTGCTAATCCGATATGATCTCCACTGAGAATGTTGGATTCTAGCCTTGACAAATGAAGCTCTAACCTTGCTCCCGCCGACATCTAAGGTAATCTCTTCCCTTTTCTCTTATCAAAGATAGTTCTCTTGGTATGTGACTATTTAAAATTTTATCATACGTCGACACATTGAGGACAATGTTTGATTTAGGTTTGGGGTGCATTTGCATGTAGAGTTTTTTAGCTTTTGTTTTTCATCTTTTTCAAAAAAAAAAAAAAAAAAAAAAAAAAAATTCAAAACTTTTTGCAAATAAAAACCTCCAACTTTTAGAGATTTTAGAGTCACTAGCATGCTTCTATTTATGTTTACATAGAGAGTCCGACCGAAATAACGAGAACTTGGAAGTCTTGGAGAACACAATCGGGTTCCTTAGTTGATTAGAGCGTTAAAGTTGGATTTAACCATCTTAGGAAGAGCGAATTAGGTGTTGTTTAGATATTCGGTAGTAGAATTGTGATAACCCATAGTGGAGACTACCCATTTTACATCAAGTGAGGCACCAACCTTCAATTTTTTGCAACTTTCTAGAAAAATTTGTTAGTGTGTGTCACCGTACGTCAATTCGGGTAGGAATGGTGAGCTACCCAACTTCGTACCACTTTCAGCACTACTTTTGATCTCTTGAGTGCTAGTTTTGTCAAATCATGAGGGTGACGTTTAAAGATGAAAACTTCTTCTAAATACTGATTTGCGGAGTTAGCATCACTCTCCTCTCAATCAATGATTCATAGAAACACGTCATCATCGGCAAGCGGGCATTATCGAATATTTGAAGAAAAAGTTGATATAGTCCAAAGGTTTACGTGCAACAAAGAAAAGAAAATAGGATGAGAATTAATGAAGTTTGTGAAATCAAGACAAGTGTAAAAAAAATTGAGTCTTATTGTTTTATTGTTATTTTCATTCCAAGTTAAAAAAAAAAAATGTTTGTCAAGTTTTTGTGAAGTTCAGAAGTTCGTCATCAACATTTGAAGACCGAAGACCGAAGATTGAAGACGTTTCTATGAATCCGAGAGAGTGATATTAATTGCCGATCGGGTGAGAAGGTAAGTGAGTACTCCCACCCTTGCTAATGGTTGATTTTCTTTCTTAGAGATCATGTGAGAAAAAGATTCTTTTTGTCCACAACTCGTGGAGTCTCCAAATTATTTCGGAAGGTTATCCTTCTTACCTACAACGTGTGCGGGATTTCTCTCTTTATTCTTTGCACACATAGAGACTAAGCGATCTTTTTGAGTGCAATTATCATAAAACCTAATGGTGAGAGGCGAAGTCGAGGCTTATGATCTGTCCAATCAATTCTTTCATATGGTATGGTTACTTCTTTCAACACTTAAGGATGAGAATGCGTTCTTTGATAGTTCTAACTTCATGTTACTAGCATGCGAAACTCTATGTCCTCATAGCTCCTTGGATGCTTGAGACTGCTTTTACACTACGAAGTTGGAGAAGGTTTTGTGGGTACACCTCTGGTAAACCCTCATGAGACCACAACTCTCAGTAGGGACACCTAGGGGTTTAAGGCTTAGTGCATACGCTAAATGCGTCGAGAGACTGCGACGGTGGTATAGTTAGGATTTCTTCATTTGTTTCACTTGAGGACAAGTAAAATTCGGGTTTGGGGGTATTTGATGAGTGCCAAATATTGCATATTTATACATCTATTTATTGGCATTTAACTCATCTTTTGTGTTGATAAATCGAGATATTATCCAGTTCTCCCGTGTTTTCTTTGTTTTCAAGAATAAATATTTGTATTAATTAATTTTGTGTTTTTAGGTAATAAATAAAGGTTCGGAACCGAGGAGCCAAAAAGCAAAGAATCGAGTCGAGCATCTATGGAGAGAAAGCCAAAGTTCGCGCGCAATGCGGTTGCAACCCAACAAGTAGCAACTCATCCCTGAAGACATGGGCTTGAGCTATCCATGACAGGATCGAGCCGTTGAGATCTCACCTAGCTACATCCTACGGTCGCTCCTTCGCTCACATCGGTTCTCGCTGCTCCCGTTCAACACCAAATCACCCCAATCATCCTCTGCCGTTCGAGATCTCACCCGCCACATCCAACGCCGCCGCATCCTTCCCGTCGTCCGTCGTTGTGCACCTTCCCAACGAAACATCCTAACCCTATACCCTCTCGACCAACTCCCCCATTCTCTTTTCCATCTTCTCTTTCTTCTTCCCCATACCTCTTTGCAAAAAGCCATCCCCTTCTCTTCCTCCCATACCCATGGCGGACCACCTCACTACCACCATCTCCATCTCATGTCGCCATCACCACTAGCCCCTCGTAATAACACAACCGCCACTCTAGTTTTAGTTATGTCTCTCGCCTAGCCTCTCTTGTAACCCTAGAGGCTATGTAGGAGATAAATGAAATAGGTTTCTAAACAGAGGAAGGTAAAATCAAATCAAAGCCGCACAAGCGAGTAGAGCACGATTCGAGAGACGTGGGTGAGAGTATTTTGCATTTTAATTTCCGTTTTATAGAGAACTAGGGTTATGAGTTTATGCATGTATAAATAGAAGAAGCATGTGTGTATTAGAAACTCATGCGGGCTAAAGCAGAGCACCAACCTTGTTTAATTTGTAGTTTAATTGTTCATTTGATTTTCTAATTTAGTTTGCTAGGGTTTCATTGAAACCCTAATTCCCTATTGTGTTTTAAACTCTGTTGAACTGCTTTTGAATGCTTAAACTATAATTATGTCTTCAATTCTAGTACCCAAGGCCTTTCTCTCACAATGGATGCCTTGTATCCATTGTAGTTAGGTTATAACTGTTTTGGAGTGTGTCAGCTGCCTCGGACCTTAGATATAATTGCTAACTCCTTGACTAGTTGTACTTAATTAGACAACTAGTGCTCAAGAGTTAGTACCCTCGGATGATATTTGAAGTATTACATGGAGAAACTCCTTTGATAGGTGGTAGAATTGACACACTTTGCCATTATCTCATAGGACAAAGAAAGCTCGACTTAGTTGAACACATGATAGGAATTAGAGGTGGATGTGAAGACCCTAGTATCTCCATTGTCACTAGTTACATCTTATTTCACTATCTTAGTCACTAATGCAAACTCGATCCATCGACAAAACTTATGATTACATTTCATCAATTCGGTTTAGGAAGTATTTTGATCAACATATCAAAGACCACAAAGTCTCGTGGGACGACTCAGTATTTGCCCTGTCTACATTGTAGACACCGTGCACTTGCGGTATAACAAGTAGGCACATAAAATATAAACACATTTTCTCAGCCTACCATGGAGGGATCCCTTGCTTTCAAACTTAAAACCAAATTGCTTAACACTAAAAAAGGTCTGAGGACTGGAATAAAAATTCTTTGGCAAATCAATATTTCCACTACCGTAAATGAACTTAAAGAAGTTCAAATTTCAGAATCTTTTCCGATACCATGCATGTTTCCTAGACTCAAATCTAGGCTAACCTACATGTACTCTTTTAGAAGAGCCTCTCTTGGAAGGATAAGTCCGAGAGAGAGGTTTGGCTATTGGAAGAGATATAAATACTCCATATTTTCATTGAGTCACCTTGTTTAAAATAAAAAAGAATGCCACTTTGGATTAAACATAACTCTCGGAGACATCTTCTTTGTATTGTTGCCTCATTTGTCATTACATTTCAAAAATCTTTACTCCTCCCATCTCAAAATTTCCAAGAGGAGGTGTTGCTTGACCTCCTTGCAAATTTTCTATAGATGATAACAAATTGTCCGAATATTCCTTTATCTTTTGAAGAAATCGATAATGTTGCTTTTCATATTGGGGAAAAAAATCTCCTGGCCCTGATGGTTTCACTGCTTATTTTTTCAGAAACATTAGGATATTGTAGGTGAGTCTGTTATTGACATGGTGCTAAAGAGTGTAGCTAAATGGAATTAACATTGAAGCTTGAACTTCTTATGTATTTTTACTTCTTTGGGTTGTTTCATCTTTATAACTTCTTGCAAATGGTGTACTTCAGTCCAACTTGAAGTGTATTTACTCTTTTATTATTATGCTTTACTTACAAGAAAGATAATGCTTGTTGTTTAATAATTCTCATCGCCTTTCATTATCTTTCTTGCGATGAATGATCTGCATAAGTAATAGTTAATTCTTATAAATTTTTTTGCATCATGTGGTCTTATTTTCCTTCCTAGTTAAAGGTCTTATTTCGCCACCCCTTGTCATTATGACAAAATCATAGGGCGTCTTTGCATTTGCATGCAAAAACCCATTGATCTTGCCTTAACTTTTTAGTTTATTGTTTTTGTTGCGACAATATTGGTGTGCCTAAATATTCTTGAGAACATAAAGCCCCATGACATTCACCGTCTTGCGATGAAATCGCGGACGTCTTTACACTTTCATGTATTGACCCATTAATCTTCGCCTTATCTTTGTCTTTGTATTATTGCCTCTTCAGCATTGATTATCGTGACAAATATGACAAGCTTAAATATTCTTGTAAAATAAAGCCTCGTGACATTTGCGTCTTAAGACACTTATGACTCCCTAATGGAGGGTGCCGCCTTTATCTTCCCAAGTTTGCCCCTTTCAAGGAGGCGTGCCTCTACCATACAAGGTTGGCTCCTCCCTATAGGTCTTAACAACAACCAGTTGTTTTTGTGACCTCTTATCCCTTTTCCTATATGTCTTATGGTTACAAAGGCGCACCCCTAAGTGGGGTTTTCTTGGGAAAGTGCAGCATCGGTAAGACTTGCCAAGAATGGCCGAGACGCTTCAAACGCCCGAGGGCACTCTTGGCTCAACCGTGTACCTGGCGCTTGATCGGATGCGCGCTCCTTAGAAAGACCCTCGTCGTCCAACCTAAGTCATAAGCTTAGGTTAAAAATCCAGGTACCACTCACAGGATGGGTTTTACGACCCCAAATCTCCATGACTCGGAGTTCCGGGGGCGGTGTAACCTTTCGTGAGCCATGTAACATGTACCCCTCTATGACGCACTTTAGGTCTTACATTTGCTTCTTGCGAAATTTTGATTTAAGCGAACTAAGTGTACGCCATAGTAGGTTCGCCCTTTCTAGTATGTCATTAATCTTTGATTATCTCTTGTCATTATTTCTGCGAATTTTCATGCCTTCTTTTCTTTGTTTTGGATATGTATAATCTCATGATGATTGTTTCATAAGATCTTCACATAGATTCATTTTGTTTCACTCATCATTTCATGCAGCTTTTACTCTTTCCCAAAACCTTTTGCGGGTACATCTCTTTAAGTACAACTGTTCCACGGTCTATCAAGTCTATGACCCACATCTTTACCCTAAGGATCCATCAATCTATATGCCCGTATTTCCAACTATATCCTTAATTATGTAAGGTCCATCCCCATTTTTTGGCTAGTTTTCCAAACCACTTTCTGTTGATATATATTGGTGTTTCTCATGAGCACCAAGTCACCTAGTTGAAACTCTCGTGTTTTAACACGTTTATTATATTCTCGAGCTGTCTTCTTGGTAGTTTTCCATATGTTGTAGAGTCCTTTCTCTTTCTTCTAATTCATCTAACTTGGTTAAAAATCATACCCTTTTCAGATTTTTCTCCCAAGCCTCTTTTGTGGGAATAATAACCTGTTGGTATACGGCCTCCAACTCCATATGTTAAAATGGGTAGGCGAGCATTCGGTAGCTTCACTTCAGGTTGTGTTGTAAGCCCATCTTGCATTATGCACTGTTCACCATGCTCTATTATACTTTCCTAATTTCTTCTTCAATATATCGTGATTGTCTTATTTGTTGCTTCTTTGTCCATTGGCTTGTGGACATAGAGGGGTTGACTTCCCACATTTTATCTTAAATGCTTTGGTATTTACTTCTATATTCGCCCTTCAAACTTGTTCCATATCGAAGTACCAATTGTCTGCGGGAATTCCAAATCTCGAGATGATATTTTCAAATACGAATGTAAAAATGTCTTTGTCATGAATGTGTTGTACTTCCTTTTACTTCGCCCATTTAGTGAAAATAATCAATAGCGACAATTAGATATCTTATTTGTCCTTTGCATCCTATATAAACGGGTCCCTACAAATGTATAAACTCCATTTTCCAAAGGCCATACACTTGATGATAGATAATGATGCTCGTGTGCATGATTTTCTTTCCGTGCCTTTGACAATCTTCTAACGCCTTTATACTTGTTTCAGCATCTTCATGCATATATGGCGATAATAACCTTGCATTTTCATCACACGCCCAAAGATCTTCCGCCATTGTGATTGCCAACATCCCCACAATGTAATGCCTTTAACACTTCTTTCTACCTCTTTTCGTGTCAAATCCGAGAGATGGTCCGTTAAAATATCTACGATACAATACCCCGTCTCTTAGTTCATAATTTGTCGCATACGGCTCTTTAATTTGTGTGCTTGCTCAATCTATTTCTTGGTGTTTCTCCTTTTATCGAGATATGCATGAAGTCCGCTCTCCAATCTTCAATATTGGAGCACTTGTTCTCCATCTTCCCCATTATCATTATGTCACCTCCTTCTTCTTCTTCTTCTTTATTGATTGATGGTGATTGAAGTGTTTGTATCTTTATGCATCATGATTCTTTTAATCATCATACTTGAGATAAAATAAAAAGCATCAGGAAGTTCATTATCTTTTCGATATATGTCTCCATTTTATTTTTGGGATTTTTAGTGACAATTCTTCTAAATAAGTTTCTTGTATTTCTTCATGGATGGTTCATTTTAGTGTATTCTCCTTTTATTTGATTGAATGATTAGCTGCTAATCACTTGTAATCCTCACATTTTCCAACTTCATTTCTATAGCGAACTTGGGGGCATGTATCCTAGCCTTCATATTTTGTTTCATTATTTGTGGATGTAAACTCCAATCGAAGGAAAAAGCTAGTTTGGTGCCTTCGAGAAATCAAAACAATTCCAACTCCGTTACCTTCCCCATTTGATGATCCATCCACCAATATTTCCCATCTATCTCAGCTCACAATTAATAGATCTCTTGGATTTCCATGGTCTTCTTTACATCCATCATTTCTTCCATGACTTCATCATCTTCTAAAGGAAATTCTGCTTAAGAAATCTGCGACAACTTGTGATTTGGGTGAAGATAATATTTCATATTTGATTTTGAAATGTCCTACTTTGCATTCCATCTCAACTCGCCCGATCTTTTGAATTCTTCATTCGACTCAATTGGTACCTTTGTCAACACCCTTATGTTATGTGCCCGAAAATATATGCGAAGTTTAAATGTTGCGTAAACTAATGCCAAAATTAGTTTTTCAATTTTTGAATAATTTTTCTCTCGCGACATTGAAGGTTTTGCCGATGTAATAGATTGGTTTCTCAACTCCCGCATCTACTCGTAATAACACAAAGACTTAATGCGTGCGATGTTGTCATGAAGATAGATTAACAATTCTTCTCCGGTTCTGCTTTAAATAGATATATTCGTCAGATGTTCTTTATTCCTTGAAAAGCTTTCGCATTCATCCGTCCATTTAAACTTCGTCCCTTTTTTGAGTATGTTGAAAAAATGTTTACATTTGTCGATGATCATGAAATGAACCTTCCTAACGAAGCTAAGAGCCCATTTAACTTTTGTACATATTTTACTTGTTCTTGAGGTGTTGGCATGTCACGAATTGCTTGCACTTTCTATGCTGGGATCAACTTGTATTCATTATTTTGATACAATGTAGCCTAAAATTTTTCCTGACCCAACCCCAAAGATACACTTTTCTGGATTTACTTTGATGTTAAAATGCCTCATTTGTTCAAAAATTTCCCTCAAATCTTGGACACGATCTTTTGCTTCTTTACTTTTATTAGCATGTCATCCACATACACCTCCAACGTTTTGTGTACCCATTTCAAAAACAACTTCTCTACCATCCTTTGGTATGTTGCTCCAAAGATTTCACAAACCGAATGGCATTTTCGTATAACAATATAACCTCTCGGAATGAAAAAAGGCAGTATGTTCTTAATCTTCTTCCGTGAGAGGGATTTGATTGTAGCCTTTGTATCCATCTAGAGAAGATATTCTATCATTTCCCGCTATTCGATTCAACCATTTGTGGAATATCCGGTAACGGGAAAACATCTTCCCGGACAAGCTTTATTTAAATCGGTAAAATCTATACAAATTCTTATGCCCTTATTCTTCTTTGGGACCACAACCATGTTTGCTATCCACTCAGGATATTTAGCTTGTCTTATGATTCCTGCATCAAGCATCTTCTGCAACTCTTATTCTATTTGGGGATGATATGTTGTTGCGATATTTCTGATTCTTTGTTTGAATGGTCTAGCATTTTGTCAATCTCCAACCTATGACACGCCACAGATGGATCTATTCCCAGGCATCTCATCCATGTTTCATGCGAAAATATCTCTATATTCTCGCAACAGACTAATAGTTCTTTCTTCTTCATATGCCTCCATTTTAGTCCCAATTTTAATATTTTAGGTTCTTCTTTGGTTCCAACATACACTTCCTTTGTTGGTTCCGCCGCAGTGTAACTGGTCTCAGGTTCTCCCATAGGTGTTGGTTCTTTTATCTCCTTCGCAGGTTCATTCCCTTCTTCCGAAATTTCGTTGGGTATTCCTTTTCCTTCCTCTGCTCTTATCATGTAAGTTCTAAATTCTTCTTCTTTCTTTGCCTCCTTCGCCATTTTCCATGATTTTTTCGCTTCTTTGCACGTCCTTCATACCGCTTCACTTCAATTTGATAACATAATTTCGCTTTATCAACATCCCCTCTAATTTCACCAATCCCACTCCAAGCATAGCAAATTTAATGCATTGATGTAATGTTGACGCTACTGACTTTAATTGCATGTATCCATGGCCTTCCCAACAACATGTTGTATGGCGATTCCATATCCACCAGTGTCACTCGTGTTTCAATCTCTCCTAACAAAATTTGCATCTCTATTTCCCCTTTTGGTTTTGTTGTAGATTTGCCAAAACCATGAATATGATATGTTGAAAGAGACATCTCTTCGTCTTTGTACCCCATTTCTTTGTATGCATGGTAAAACATTATATCCACCGAACTCCCAATATCCACCAAAGTTCTATTTACCTCCCATTCTTCCATAGTTTTTGCTGATTTCCCTTTTATTTCCGTGTGGTTACTGTGATTACCAAAGGAGATGTGTGACTCAAATTTTCTCTTGGTATCTCTCGCTGTTGGAATGTAATTTTCGGGTTTTTCCCAATCTTTCAAGGGTGATACCTTCTCCACCGTCATGATTTTCTTTCATTCAAAATCTCGATTTTATGTATTCTCCCTCTCGATGTTTTCATGGAATTCATTAATCATTTTTTTTGTAATCAAACTACAATCAGCTTCTTACGTTGCATTCCTTGACTTTAATTCTACTCTTCCTTAATTGATTTATCGATTTGTTTCATCATTTTCTTGATTTGAACAGTCTTAATAATAATCTTTAATCTTATATGCCAATCCCTGTTTCTAGCGCCATTATGTAGTTTCAGGAAATCCCACAATACATCCCTCACAAGAATTCATAATAATCAGCACATCTTTAAGATCAACAATCACACTTTTTATTAATTGGGTTTAAGAATTTTTACAAGAAGGAAATGAAATCAAGAATACAACTGCTATCTTAAACTTTCTCTCTCCTCAAAACTTTCTCTCCACTCTAAAAAGATCTCTCCCCCTCCTTAAGCCTGTTCTCTTTATATAGGATATTACATAGTGGATGACAAAAAGTCGTCACTTTATTTTAGGATCGACTTGCGATATTCTCTCAAGTATACAAGTGTTAGATTTGCAACACTCATAAATCTCGCTAGGTCTCCACATCTTTCTTGTGTTTAGGGTTGTAGTCATTGTTGCGTCATTTTCGTAACCCGTCTCTCGCGATATCTTCGCAAAGTGTGTTATAAAGGTTTCGCAAAGGTATTGATGTTGCGATATTACGATCCTACGAATATCTTGTCCCGGTATGTCCCGATTGGCTTTAAAAAACTTGGTTGGAAGCCATCCGCCTGGGCTCCCATTGGTTTATATTTGATAGATGAGCCGAATCTCTTCTTCGGTGGGGATTTCGACAAGGAAATATTTTCTTCAACATTGATGCAAGGATTTATGATGCTGGATAGATCAAAAACAAAATTGTTGCTTTGGAAGTGCCTATTTGTTGAAAGGTTAACCAAAAAGCGAATCAATTTGATCTCTATCCAAAGCCAAAGCCCGTAAGGTTCTCTAAGAGAATTTATCGTATTGATTCTTTTTCTATTCGAGGCGGTGGCATGGAAATATTCGTGATTCTCGTCATATTCTTTGAAGAACTTATCCCAAGAAAGTTGATGATAGTAGTCGTTTTTGATTTTGTACCATTTTCCTAGCTCCGCTTGAAGGTTTTTTAATTTATCTATGTCTTTGGAAATGTTGTTTTTGGGGAGTAACATAAACCTACTCTTTTGTGCTCAACTCTTATTTAAGAAAAAATCAAGTAAAAGCATTTTTTTTATTACAAGAATGCGGGCACCGCACTTTACGCGTGCGTGCCGTAATATCAAATATTTTGTTAAGGTCTTTTAAAGGTGTTTGCTTGTTCTCAAGACAGCAGGGCAATGCCCTAATTTCTCAACTCTAAAAGCTTTTTTTTTTTTTCTCTACCGCTTTCTGCCTTTTGTCTCTTCCATTCTTTCTATGGTTCACTTTTTCGCTTTTTCTACAGACAAGTACTTGAAGAACAATTAATACCCATTGCTTTGAGCAGTCAAGATAATCAAATTAGTTGAATTAAGTGTCCGAAGAATTGGGTACTTTAGTTTATGTTCACTTATATGGAATTGAAGTATAACTTGAAATTATTATCTCGAAACGAAATTGAGACAAATCAATCAATTAGATGGAGTTTTAGAAGAATGGGTGTCTGTTAATTTTGATTTTGACTATGGAGAAGTGGTTATTTTTTTTCTTGTAATCTCGGATCCCAAATTTATTATCTTTAAACGAAATTAGGACAAATCAATCGATTAGATGGAGTTTTAGAAGAATGGGTGTCTGATAATTTTGATTTTGATAATGGAGAACCCGGTTATTTTTTTCCTTCTAATCTCAGATCCCAAATTTTGATGATTCATATTCGAAATTCAATTCCTGTAAATTACTTTTTATACCCCATTTATTTTATATCATGGATTATTCATATTTGAACGATAAAAATGACATAAAGGGCAAACTCGGAATAATGAAATTTGCAGCTTTAATCACTGTAGCAATACTATAGAAATGAGAGTTTCCTTTATATAATATAAAATATATATAATTAGTGTATAAAAATTAATTTAAAATTTTATAATTTTTTTTTTTTTTTATTCAATAATACTATCATCATACAATAAACTTGTTAGAAGCCTAATCACGTACAAGTTGGGCACCAACACCTTTTTGAATCGCAATCCCTATTCTAGTAAAAAGAATATTGTCAATCTTAGAATTAACGTAATGGCTAGACAGGCAATTCTTCAATTTCTTCAGAAAGATAAAAAAAAAAAAAAGATTAACGTCTCCTAGCATGAGATCTTTGCCCTCTCCCAGAGTCTCCTTACTTTCCTTACAGAAAAGTCTAATCATACGTATTACTTACGCCGAAAACAAAAACTTTAGCAAAAAAAAATGGTGGGGGGGGCTCAATATTTAAAGGCTTAAATTAAACTACATTATGGTTGACTTTGTGTGCACGAACGGTAATCGCAAAAGATTATGTTTTGTTTTTTGGTAGGCCGGAGAAAATTATTCAGTAGCCTAATTTTATATATTTTATTATTGGATAAAGACTATTATTACAAGAAACTAGTTGGAAGCCTAGCAAGCTAAGCTCTAACAACACAGTACTACATTTCTTTAATAAATTGTATGATAGTGTACCAAATAACTCATGAGCAAAGTGGCGAGCCACGTTGTACAAGGGAGGACAGTTGTCCTCCCTAGTTTTTGCTAAGCAAAAAATTAGTGGAGATTATTTAGTTAAAGTGAATATTTGTCCTCCCTAAATTTAGATGTAAGTAGCAAAAGTTGGATATCTGTTATGAGAAAAATTGTAAATTGATTAGTTTATCTTATAGATCTTAGCGGTAACAGAAAATTATTCACTTATAGATCTTATTTAATCACAATTCGTTACTTAATCATCTCGTTTAGTTAGTCTATGAGTTTCACAGACTTAAGAATTTTTTATTAACGCGTATAATACACATCAATTGTGGGCTTAAAAATGTCTAAAAAAATTTTATACCTTCGCCGCTATTGAAAAAGGGCTGCAACAACCTCACCCAATAATTCGCTTTAGCAACTGAAGGACTAAATCCAATATACTTTTAAGAGAATCAACTAGACAAATGACTCAATCTTAATAAAATTATATCAAAGAGTTATATCTCACTTTCTCGGTTTAATACTTACTCAAGCAAATAGAAAATTACGAGTCTAATTGAATACAAGAGAAATCACTTGAATTTACCAACGAACAATGTTCAAGGATCAATCAATTTCAATCAACAACCAAAGGTTGGATTTCAATTGATCGATTCAACGCACAACCTCGTGATATTTCAATTATATAACAAAATATAATGCGGAAAAGAAATAAACACATACACCGTAAGTTTTGTTAACGAGGAAACCGCAAATGCATAAAACCCCGGGACCTAGTCCAGATTGAACACACACCGTATTAAGCCGCTGAGACACTAGCCTACTACAAACTAACTTCTATCCTGGACCGTAGTTTGAACCCCAATCAATCTCACACCCATCCAAGGCATGCTTACGCCTTTGCCTCTCCGATCCCTACAGGATACTACGCACTTGATTCCCTTTAGCTGATCTCACCCACAACTAAGAGTTTCTACGACCCAAAGTCTAAGACTTTAATAAACAAATTTGTATCACATTTAAAAGTCTACTAAGTAATAGATAAATTTGTGTCCCATAGAAATACCTACGAGTTTTTGTCTGTCTTTTGATAAATCAAGGTGAACAGAAACCAATTCGTAACCCGGACTTATATTCCCGAAGAATAGCCTAGAATTATCAATCACCTCACAATAATCTTAATCGACTAGCGAAAGAAGATATTATGGAATCACAAACGATGTGACGAAGTGTTTGTGATTACTTTTCTATCTTGCCTATCGGAGATGTAAAATCTCGAGCCAATTATTCCAATTGTACTCAACACGATAGAAACAGAAAGATCATATCTGCAACTACAAAGATAATAGTTGGGTCTGGCTTCACAATCCCAATGAAGTCTTTAAGTCGTTAACCTACGGGATCTCGAGAAGTAACCTAAGGTTAAAGGAGAATCGACTCTAGTTATGCAACTAGTAACACAGGATGTGTGGGGATTAGGTTTCCAGTTGCTAGAGTTCTCCTTTATAGTTTTCAAATCAGGGTTTGTAATCCAAGTTACCTTGGTAACAAAGCATTCAATATTCACCGTTATATGAAAAAACTGATTCAACCAAGCTAATATCTTTCAACCGTTAGATCGAACTTAGCTTGTTACACACAAATCGAACTTAGCTTGTTACACACAAATGAAATGTACCCTCATTTAGGTTTATGTAACCGCATTCTAAACGTGTACACCATGTTGGTTCACAAATAGTTAACCGAGGTTAGCCATATGATTACTCTCATATCAACCTTATTCATCTTAACCATAACCAGTTCAAATGACTCAAATGAAACTAGTTAAAGAGTTGTTCAATTGCTATATTCTCATGCTTTATACAAGAACACAATTGAAGCAGAATCGGTTTGATTCACTCGAATAAATACATGAACATTATAGCCACGGTTTGCAAAGATTGCATTCCTTATTGATAAATATTTAGGTTCACGTATAACCGATTTTAGAAAAGTAACACACTTAAGTATGCGTACGGGTATGTGTAATTAAGTAAACCGGATTTGAGTTTGTTTAAGTTTTCAAACTCACAGAAATTCACTGGACGTGAACTTTTCGCAGCTAAGACGCGTGACGGCACGCGCACTTTAGGTAACCAGATGAGTTTGGTTTTGGTTTTCAAACTCAGCAGAAATTCAGGGACGTGAACTTTCGCCAGTATGTGATCGGTTGTCACGCGTCAAAAATAATTTCACTTTCCTAAAGTATGTGATAAGAAAGAGTTCGTATCCACAGGGAGGCGATTGTAGTTATTTCGTAATCAATTTCTTAAAGTAACCAATTGGGGGGATTTCTTATTTCTATTTAAACAATAAAAACAAATTAAAAGCAAAGTAAATTGTAGAAAGTAATCAATGGAGAGAGATATTGGTCAAGGAATTCATCTTCAATCTTAGACATGTGTTTGCATATATGAATAGAATTACGATTTAATCTCTTGTGTTATC
The DNA here is from genome assembly GCA_023531295.1 of Papaver armeniacum. Classification (NCBI taxonomy): domain Eukaryota; kingdom Viridiplantae; phylum Streptophyta; class Magnoliopsida; order Ranunculales; family Papaveraceae; genus Papaver; species Papaver armeniacum. The sequence goes on from JAJJWW010013385.1 coordinate 50,347, forward strand.
AAAAGCCTAGAGAATCAAGAAAGCAAGATAATCTATTAATTTCTCAAGTTCATCAACACACACATTAGGGCTGCGTATGTGAATTCTACCTAAAGAATAACCTAACGCCTTGCGCTAATCAAGTTCAATTCCTAGGAGCATTAAGTTTGTGAAATAGGCTAATCAATGCAATTGTCATGCGTTGCGCAAAATAATTCGGACAATGGTCAAACTCTACATATGATTACGAGAGTGTATCACTACAAACCGTAAACATATCATGCTACTTGTATTCAAGGTTATCGCTTGATGAAAAACCCTAAAATAGCTATGGATTAAGATGCAAGTTCAATTAATTGGCCACTTAACTAATCAAACACCATAATCCTATCACAATACTTCAATCATGTGATCATAGAAACCGCAGAATTGAACGATAAACAAGAGAGAAAACTAATACATAAAGCAAACACAAGTTTTAGAAATCGGACTACATCCTTAACCAATAAAAGAGAATTTAGCTACTCATAGCTATGGAGTTCATCACAAAAATATCAATGGAATAAAGAAGAAGATGAACAAAAGCAAACCCTAGTTGTGTAACCCAAAAACGCTCTCCAAAGTTCCAAGAAAAGATATGAGATAAGATGATTTCCAAAAGTTGTAGAATTCCTCTTTTTATAGCCTTTCTCTCCTTCCAAAACTAGGTTTTGTCTTCAAAGTCCATTAGATGCAAATCCACCAAGCCCACGAGAGAGAGAAACCCGTGTAGAAAATATGTCCAAAAATCGTCGCCGGAAAACTGGGATTGTGGCCGGAAATCGGCCGGAAAAGTGTCCGGAAATCGGCTCCGGTGACCGGCAAAGTCCGCCCGCTCACCGGTCAACGAGTCAGGACCGCCGGGTCAACGGGTCAGATCTAACCGAGTCAAAATCGGACGAGTCAAACCAGAGTCAGACCTGGTCAGGGTGAGTCAGACCAGAGTCAGATATCTAGTGTCTAATCAATTTGAATTGTTTTGGCCTCGAGCCATTGCAGTGGCCAAATCCCTCAATTCACAATCCTTGTGCATTAGCCTTACACTTCCAGCCCGTTATGGCGTGCATTCTCGCATCATTCTCAACTCTTTTCAATACCAGCACCCTTTCACGACCATACCATTCCACACTCGCCCGCACCATCTCATCATTTTCCTTCTCACCTGGGTGCTTCACTCCTCAACACCTCGCATGACTCCATCCTTTCTTGCCCCGAGCCACCAAAGAAACTCCAACCCAAGCACCATTTGCAACAACAATGACTATTCTCACCGCAATACAACCTCTTCCCATTCTCGGTTGCACATCCATTTGCTCAGCTGCCTCAACCTGCACTATTAATCCATTGCAGCACCAACAATGCTAACCACTAGCCCATTCAATTCATTCATCAGGCCAACTCCAACTTAAACTGCAGTTTAACTGCAGCATCACATCTGCAAGACCCAATTCACAGGGCAATGACCAGATTCGCGCTACACTGCATCATAATCAATTCGGCTCTCATGACCCAACACTAGCCGCCATGTTTGTGCACACCGCACGATTCGAGTGTCACCACCGGCTTCACGACACCGGCCTATGCACCTCGGCCATTCGGACCTACCCGCAACATTCCATTCCATGCCTTGAGCTCCATCACGGACCGCCTTCAATGCCTTAGATTCCTTGACTCACAATTCCGGCTTGTAGTCTTCACGGCCTCCCACCATTGCCTCGCTTATCACAACAACAAGATCAACCATATCCTCGCTTCTGTGCAACATCAGAGACACATTTTCTTGAGTGCACTGTGAGCCATGGCTTCCACTTCCTTAAGCTTCTCCCGAGTTCACACACCCCGTTCGCCGCTAGCTCAACCGCAACATTCAACCCATTTCAACTCCACTTTACATAATCACCACCACTGGCTCACCTTGTTATTTGACTCGCAATTTGTACCCAGTTTGCTAAGAATAAGACTGTAAATGTGGATCGCAACCACCAATCGAGTTCAGTTCTCATAGTCGAACCACCGGCTTCATTCCATCTCCATTTCAAGTCACCACCAGTGCATAGCCATCTTCTCATTCAAGATCATCTCGAGCCATCCTCACAAAGACCTGTGACTATCAACTCCAACATCAACACCAACCCATATTAGTACCTAGGCATCCATGTGACTCAGAGACAAGCTTCTAATCTTCCACTACAGATTCAACCACCCGAAATCTCCATGTAACAATTGACACAAACCAGCACCACCAACTTCATCTCTATGAGCTCCTGAAACTGCATCTTTCCATTTCAAACACCAGACCTTCATCTCAGCCCCAGTTCCAGCTGCTGTCATACTCGAACATCATTAACAGAGAATGACAGAACCCACAAACTTCTCATCAATTCCCTCACCATCAGCAGCTCTCGAGTTAGCATCTTCTCGATCTCTCGAATTTCCCTGAAACCCTAACCTGAGCTCTAGTTTCTCTCTGCATTAAATCTGAGCCAGACCCAAGTCCTAAACAACTTCTCTCGACTGATTCATGCTTCAGAATCTGAAATTCCTTTCAAACAAACTCAGCTCAAATACCAATCCACCAATCAATTTGAAGTTCAGCTCAATAATTGACCCTCATCTCTTCCGATTCGAACTAATCCATCCCTGAATTCAAACCAGTAATCACAGCTTCAGATCCCCTTATCTCCTATTGCTCTCAACCTCTCGTCGATTTTAACAGTTGTGACCATGGTCGCTTCTCCTCTTTAGTTCAGGCGAAAAATAGAATCGAAAGAGAAAACTCTCTTCTCTGATTTCTAGGTCGTGTAAGAAATGAGGCTGGATATAGCCACCCAGGCAAAGTGGATAAGGGGTTATGGGGGTAGGGTTATATCCAGTGTCTGTCACCTTGATAAGGGCTACCCAGCTGGCAGCCCTTTAACATTTTCTGGCTGTCATTTAACACTCCTCCTAATAGAGTTGCCCCTTAACCTTGGGTCAGCTCCATGTATCACTTGCCTGTGAGATGACAATTTCGCCCCTTTTGCTCAAATTGGGTAACTTCTCCTTCTTTTCCTCCGTGTGACTCCATTGCACCTATAAAATTCAAAAGCACGCGTAAAGTACATAATTCACAAGAAAAATAGCAAAGAAAGCATAAACTCTATATAGTAAATACGGTGTATTCTACACCTATCAGATTCCCCCACACTTAGACTTTGCTTGTCCTCGAGCAAATCAAACAAAACAATAAAATACAACAACTCCGTGTCGTCGAGGCTACGGTCACTTTTAGCATAAATAACAAGCCTTTAAACCCCTAGGTGTCCCTAGTGGACGAGTTATAGTCTCGTGAAGGTTTACTAGAGATATACCTACAAAACCTATATTTCAAACTCCGTCTATTCGTGACAAATCAATGAACGAATCCAAATTGACTACCTAGGAGGAGGTACCTTGCAAATTCAATTCAATTATTAGTAAATAAACTCTAATTAGATAGTCGAACAAGCCACAATACTCGGAAACTAACAACCACAATCACAATGAAAAGATTAAGAAGATGGATAAAGATGTAGATGTTGGCGGATATTCACAAGTGTTCGATGTTTCCCATATCTCGTGTTGAAGGTCACTGCTAAGATGAACCTAATCCTATTGGATTGAGCTACTTCGTGCTGAATGCTACATCAAATCAATTGGCATATACAAGGGAACCAAAAGTGACTTTATTCAACACAATAATAATTTCTTTTTTTTTTATATGATTGGATCAAACTGGATCCAATTTTTTTAGACGGCATGATTAGATCTTTTGGATCCAAGCGCATGCTTCTTGTCAGCAAGTACATGATAGTTGCCTTGGATCCTGCATTCCACGCTTGTTTAGGCGACGGAGACAGGGACTACGTTTCACATACCGCTATTCCCAAGTGTCTTTTTATTCCGTTTTGGTCTAATTGATCGGTCTCTTTTTTTTTTTTCTTTTCATATATTTTTCATTTTTTTTTTTTTTTTTTTTTTTTTTTTTTTTTTTTTTCTTTTTCTAGTAACTCAACCACTCTATTTCATCCTAGCAGTAATAACACGTCGATGTTTAGTGACCCACCAAAGCACTTAGAGAACAATAGATAAATATGGAAAAATAAAAATAGAATGTGATATGGTGATATTCCGAGATATGGTAACAACTATCATGGTATTTATGATTTCTGAGCTATGTTCGTCCCCTTTTTGTTAATTGGTTCCTCAACTCTCTGCATTCAAAATGGTTCCATCCACTAATGGTGTCATCCTAAAGGCACAAGTTTCTAGATTTTGAGTTCAAAAAGCACAATTTTTTTTTTTTTTTTTTTTTTTTTTTTTTTTTAAAGGCATAAAACAAACTAAAACATATAAATGCTCCCCACACTTAAACTTTACATTGTCCTCAATGTAAAATTGAATCGTCCAAAGAAAGTTCAAGGTGGGAAATTCCGCAAATAATATAAAGATAAAAGCAAATACATAAAAGTAAAAAGATAAGGATAAAGATACAAAAACCGGTGGGTTGCCTCCCACTTAGCGCTTGTTTTAAAGTCGACGGCCCGACGTACTCCTTGTTTGCTAAGACTCCTCCAGAGGGAGCACTTCCACAAGGTTAACTCCTTCCACGATTTCCGAAGAGAAGTTCTCATAATATGGTTTCAACCGGTGCCCATTCACTTTAAGTTCATTACCTGTAGCTAAACTACGAATTTCCACTGCACCATGAGAAAACACATTAGTCACAATAAAAGGTCCAATCCAACGTGACCTTAATTTACCCGGAAATAATTGCAAACGAGAATTAAACAAAAGCACTTTCTGCCCTATGCAAAATTGTTTATTAGAAATCATATTATCATGAAAAGCTTTCGTCTTTTCCTTGTAAATCCGTGAGCTTTCAAATGCATCATTACGAATCTCCTCCAACTCTTGAAGTTGTAACTTCCTTTGCTTTCCAGCACCATCCAACTCCATGTTGCATTGCTTAATAGCCCAAAACGCCTTATGCTCAATTTCCACGGGTAAGTGACAAGGTTTACCATAAACAAGCCTAAAAGGGGACATCCCAATAGGTGTTTTATATGCGGTTCTATACGCCCACAAAGCATCGTTGAGTCGCATGCTCCAATCCTTCCTTGTAGGATTCACCGTCTTTTCAAGAATTGATTTCACCTCTCGGTTGGAAACTTCGGCTTGTCCATTTGTTTGCGGATGGTAGGGAGTTGCAATCCTATGCGACACATTGTACTTCCTTAACAAGCTTTGCAAGAACCCGTTTTTGAAGTGGGAGCCTCCATCGCTAATTATAGCCCTTGGAATTCCAAACCTTGCAAATATATTAGCTTGCACAAAATCAAACAACTTTAGAATCATTAGTTGGGGCGGCCTTAGCTTCCACCCATTTCGAGACATAATCCACACAAGCAAAATATAATAATTCCCATTAGAATTGACAAAAGGGCCCATAAAATCAATTCCCCAAACATCAAAGACTTCCACAAATTGAATAATAGTTTGTGGCATTTGATTTCGAGCACCTAGATTGCCGGTTCTTTGACACCTATCACATGTGATACAAAAGGCATGTGCATCCTTAAACAAAGTTGGCCAAAAGAAACCACATTCTAATACCTTGAGAGCGGTTCTCTTACTCCCAAAATGTCCTCCACAAGCATATGAGTGGCAAAAAGACAAGATTGAGTTAAATTCAATTTCGGGAACACACCTACGTATTACTTGGTCACTACAATGCTTCCATAAGGATGGATCATCCCATATGTATTGGTTTGCTATCTTCTTAAGTTTGTCCCTCTCAAAGACGAGACAAGTTCTTTGGGATTTGTTTAGACACTAAGTAATTAACAATATCGCGTACCATGGTTCTCCAAAGGCAATGGAGAATAGTTGCTCGTCCAGGAAACTTTCACGCAACGGGATAGTCTCCTTGTCCACAACAAGTCGGCTCAAATGATCCGCAACGGTGTTCTCAATTCCTTTCTTGTCTTTGATTTCAATATCAAACTCTTGCAAGAGTAATATCCATCGTATGAGCCTCGGTTGCCGCCTCTTTCTTTGTAAGCAAGTATCTAAGTGCTGCATGATCGAAAAAGACAACAACTTTTGTACCAATTAGATAAGAGCGAAACTTTTCTAAAGCAAAAACAATGGCTAATAACTCCTTTTCAGTGGTTGTGTAGTTTTGTTGAGCCTCATTTAACGTTCTAGAAGCATAATAGATAGCATGAGGAAGCTTCCCACACGCTGCCCAAGCACCGCACCAACCGCATAGTCACTTGCATCACACATGAGTTCAAACGGCTTACTCCAATCCGGTGGTTTAATGATAGGGGCTGAAATCAAAAGTTCTTTCAAACGATTGAATGCCGCCACACACTTCTCATCAAAGTTAAAAACCACATCTTTTTGCAATAGGGTACAAAGTGGTGATGCTATCTTGGAAAAGTCCTTGATGAACCTACGATAAAAACCCGCATGACCAAGAAAAGAGCGAATCTCCCTCACCGTAGTGGGAGGGGTTGAGCACCAGCGAATAAGGTCTATCTTAGATTTATCGACTTCCAAGCCTTTAGAAGATATTATATGGCCTAAAACTATGCCATGAGTTACCATGAAATGGCACTTCTCCCAATTTAGCACAAGATTTGTTTCAACACATCGTTCAAGGATTAGAGACAAGTTGTTCAAGCAAAGGTCAAATGAATCACCAAAGACACTAAAGTCATCCATGAACACTTCGATTATGTTTTCAACATATTCTCAAAAGATACTTACCATACACCTTTGAAAAGTAGTGGAGCATTGCATAAGCCAAAAGGCATCCTTCTATAAGCAAAAGTACCGAAAGGACAAGTGAAAGTGGTTTCTCTTGGTCCTCCTGTCTATCACAACTGATTATAACCCGAATAGCCATCAAGAAAGCAATAGTATGAGTGTCCAAACTAAACGTTCAAGCATTTGATCAATAAAAGGTAAAGGAAAGTGATCTTTTCTAGTGGTGGCATTCAATTTTCTATAATCAATACAAACCCTCCAACCGGTTTGCACACGAGTTGGGACAAGTTCATTCTTATCATTCTCCACCACCGTTACTCCCGATTTCTTTGGTACCACTTGTACCGGCTTACCCACTTGCTATCGGAGATGGGGTAGATAACACCCACGTCCAAAAGCTTGAGTATCTCCTTTTTCACCACTTCCATCATGGGAGGATTCAAACGACGTTGCGCTTTCCCTTGTAGGCTTTGAATCATCCTCCACACGAATCTTATGCATACAAACAGGGCTTATACCCTTGATATCGGCGATTGTCCATCCTATGGCCGTCTTGTACTTCCTTAGCACCCGTAGAAGTTTTTGCTCCTGTAATTCATTAAGCTCGTTAGAAACAATCACGGGTAAATCTTCGTTGTCACCCAAGTACAAGTACTTTAAGTGACTTGGAAGAGGTTTCAATTCTAAACTTGGAGGTTTAACAATAGATGGCACAAGTTTTTCATTATTGCAAGGTAAAGAAGCATATGAAATATTCTTAGTTGCTGATTTTTCCGGTAATGAGTTAAGAGAACCAATGGTTTCTTTCATCTCATCACTATACGCATAACCGTTGTCAATAGGTGTAGTGAGCACGGTTTCCAAAGCATCAACACCATTCAACTCAAACATTTGTTGCGCCAATGTGTCCATCATATCAATGGAGAAACAAGAGTGGACATCGCTAGGATATCTCATCGTCTCGAAAATGTTGAAACGTATTATTTCTCCATCAAACTCCATAGTTAGCGTTCCCTTGTCCACATCAATTATGGTTTTCGCCGTTTTCATGAAGGGACGCCCAAGTAGCAATGGAAGAGACGAGTCCGGTGCACCTTCATCCATCTCTAACACGCAAAAGTCCGCTGGAAATACAAGTTGATTAACCTGCACAAGAACATCCTCAACAATACCCATCGGGTAGACATTAGAACGATCGGCTAATTGCAACACAATTCCAAACCTTTTTTAAGAGGACCAAGATCAAGTGAATTGTACATAGACGCAGGCATGACATTAACGGAAGCACCTAAGTCCAACATAGCTTTGTTAAATGTTTTGTTACCAATTGTGACGGGAATATCAAGCTACCCGGGTCCTTGCACTTAAGTGGGAGTTTGTGTTGTAAGATTGTCAAGCATTCTCCCCCCACACTAAGCACTTCATTACCTTTGAGCCTTTGCTTATTGGTACACAAGTCCTTCAACACTTTTGCATATTTTGGAACTTGCTTGATTGCATCTATGAGTGGTATGTTCACATGGATCTTTTTGAGAACGTCTAAAATCTCCTTTTCTAGTTCCGCCTTCTTAGAACTTGCAAATCTGCGAGGGAAAGGTAGAGGAGGAACATAAGTAGAAACCGGAGTTTTAGAGTTAGGAATAGGTACCTCAGAAGTTTGTGGAGAATCCTCGGTTTTCTCCTCCAAAACAGGTTCCTTTGGTGTTTCCACCGTGCCCGAATCAGCAACTTCGGGTTGCACAAGTTGTGTACCACTTCTCAATGTAATTGCATTAACACCCTCTTTTGGGTTGATAGGTTGAGAAGGGAGTTTCCCACCATTTTGTGCCTTCAATTGATTCAACTCCATAGCCATAGAACCAACTTGAGTCTGCAACTCCTTAACCGAACTCTCCGTTCTTTGCATAAAAGATTTCAAAGAACTCCTCCATATTGGACCCCATTTGAGGTTGTTGTTGTTGTTGAAATTGTTGTCTCGGTTGGAATTGTTGTTGTTGAGGTTGAAATCCACTCGGGTTGTTGAAACTAGGTTGTTGAATTGCTCCTTGCTTATTGGCATAGCTAAAATTGGGGTGATCTCTCCATCCCGGATTGTAAGTGTTGGAATAAGGATCATACCGTCTTTGTTGGTTTGGAAAGATCGCATTAGCTTGCTCGTCCTCATAAGATTGAGAGGAACTTGGTATAACCGCGGCTGCAACTTGTTGAAGCATTGCGTTCATGTTACCCATTTGTTGACGAAGCTCTTCAACCTCGCTCACTTCACTAACCCTTCTTAGAAGCACATCCGAACCACGACTCAAGAATTGTTGTGAGTTCGCTGCCATGTTTTCAATCAACTCTCTAGCTTGTGCCACCGTCTTGTTAACTAGTGCACCACCACCGCAGCGTCGAGGAGATTCCTATCACTTGATTGGAGTCCTTCGTAGAAATATTGAATGATCATAGCATCACTAAATTGGTGGTGAGGGCAGCTGGCCACCAATCTCTTATATCGTTCCCAACATTCATATAGAGATTCTCCCACATTTTGCTTCATCCCACAAATCTCCTTGCGAATTTGAGTAGCCTTTGATGCAGGAAAATATCTCTAAAAAGAGTTTCTTCAACCCATTCCATGTTGTGACACTTAGGAGGTAAATAGAACAACCAATCCTTAGCGCTATCCATTAAAGAGAAACGGAAAACTTTCAACATTGCACCATCCGCCGCAACATCCGGCTCGGGGAAGCATGTAGTGACAATAGTGTGGAAGTCCATAAGATGTTTGTTTGGATCTTCATTCACCATGCCATGGAACTTTGGTAATTCTCTAAGCAACCCCAGGTTTAATTTCAAAAGTAGAGTCCGTTTGAATACATCCCTGTTGTATATCAAGCCTATGAGAAGCTAAGTCCTTGAGTGAACGATTTGCATCACCCATTGCTCCTTGTTCTTCCACGTGTGTTTCCTCTACGATTGGAACCTCTTTTCCTTCTTCTTGTTGTTGGAAAATCTCTTCTCCTACTTCCTCCTCGTGCTCGTCCGTTGTGTTTCGACTTGGTTGGAGTATTGTGCCTTTTCGAGTAGCTATCCCGCACCTTGGATAATTCCAATCCTTAGAAGCGAGAGATTATGCACTGAAAACAATTCTCGCAAACAAGTGAGAAACAAGACAAGGAAAAAAGCAAAGATGAAAGCGTAAATTGTAAAAAGAAACTAAAAACTTAATAACTAGCCGTGTGCCTCCCCGCCGGCGCCTAAAATTTGATCGGTTGTCAGCGACAAAAATAATTTCACTTTCCTAAAGTATGTGATAAGAAAGAGTTCGTATCCACAGAGAGGCGTTATGTAGTTATTAAACTAATCAATTTCTTAAAGTAACCAATTGGGGGGATTTCTTATTTCTATTTAAACAATAAAAACAAATTAAAAGCAAAGTAAATTGTAGAAAGTAATCAATGGAGAGAGATATTGGTCAAGGAATTCATCTTCAATCTTAGACATGTGTTTGCATATATGAATAGAATTACGATTTAATCTCTTGTGTTATCAAAAGCCTAGAGAATCAAGAAAGCAAGATAATCTATTAATTTCTCAAGTTCATCAACACACACATTAGGGCTGCGTATGTGAATTCTACCTAAAGAATAACCTAACGCCTTGCGCTAATCAAGTTCAATTCCTAGGAGCATTAAGTTTCGTAAATAGGCTAATCAATGCAATTGTCATGCGTTGCGCAAAACAATTCGGACAATGGTCAAACTCTACATATGATTACGAGAGTGTATCACTACAAACCGTAAACATATCATGCTACTTGTATTCAAGGTTATCGCTTGATGAAAAACCTAAAATAGCTATGGATTAAGATGCAAGTTCAATTAATTGGCCACTTAACTAATCAAACACCATAATCCTATCACAATACTTCAATCATGTGATCATAGAAACCGCAGAGAATTGAACGATAAACAAGAGAGAAAACTAATACATAAAGCAAACACAAGTTTTAGAAATCGGACTACATCCTTAACCAATAAAAGAGAATTTAGCTACTCATAGCTATGGAGTTCATCACAAAAATATCAAAGGAATAAAGAAGAAGATGAACAAAAGCAAACCCTAGTTGTGTAACCCAAAAACGCTCTCCAAAGTTCCAAGGAAAAGATATGAGATAAGATGATTTCCAAAAGTTGTAGAATTCCTCTTTTTATAGCCTTTCTCTCCTTCCAAAACTAGGTTTTGTCTTCAAAGTCCATTAGATGCAAATCCACCAAGCCCACGAGAGAGAGAAACCCGTGTAGAAAATATGTCCAAAAATCGTCGCCGGAAAATTGGGATTGTGGTAGGAAATCAATAGGAAAAGTGCCAGGAAATCGGCTCCGGTGGACAAGCAAAGTCCGCCCGCTCACCGGGCCAACGAGTCGAGACCGCCGGGTCAACGGGTCGATCTAACCGAGTCAAAATCGGACGAGTCAAACCAGTCGACACAGTCGGGGGTGAGTCGGGACAGTCGAGATATCTAGTGTCTAACAATTTGAATTGTTTTTGGCCTCGAGCCATTGCGGTGGACAAATCCCTCAATTCACAATCCTTGTGCATTAGCCTTACACTTCAGTAGTTATGGTCGTGCATTCGCATCATTCTCAACTCTTTTCAATACTAAGTACCCTTTCACTGGCCATACCATTCCACACTCGCCCGCACCATCTCATCATTTTCCTTCTCGTGGTGCTTCACTCCTCAACACACCTGCTCAGCTCCATCCTTTCTTGCCCCCGAGCCACCATCAAACTCCAACCCAAGCACCAGCCTGCAACAACTGAGCTATTCTCGGCTGCAATACAACCTCTTCCCATTCTCGGTTGCACATCCATTTGCTCGGCTACCTCAACTTTGCACTATTAATCCATTAAAGCACCAACAATGCTAACCACTAGCCCATTCAATTCATTCATCGGGCCAACTCCAACTTAAAGCTGCCGGTTTAAGCTGCAAAGCATCACATCTGCAAAGACCCAATTCAGGGCAACGGCTCGATTACGCTACGCCCGCATCATAATCAATTCGGCCTGTCCACGGCCAACATTAAACTGCCATGTTTGTGCACCCGCACCGATTCAGTGTCACCACCGGCACCACAGACCGACCTATGCACCTCGGCCATTCGAGACCTACCATCGCAACATTCCATTCCATGCCTTGAGCTCCATCATGCAGACCAGGCTTCAATGCCTTAGATTCCTTGACTCACAATTCCAGCTTGTAGTCTTCACAGCTCCCACCATTGCCTCAGTTATCACAACAACAGCATCAACCATATCCTGCTCTGTGCAACATCAGAGACACATTTTGCTGAGTGCACCAGAGCCATGGCTTCCACTTCCTTAAGCTTCTCCTGAGTTCACACCCTGCTGCTGCTAGCTCAACCTGCAACATTCAACCCATTTCAACTCCACTTTACATAATCACCACCTCGGCTCACCTTGTTATTTGACTCGCAATTTGTACCCAGTGCCTAAGAACAAAGACTCGCAATTGTGATGCAACCACCAATCCCGAGTTCCGGTTCTCATAGTCGGAACCACTAGCTTCATTCCATCTCCATTTCAAGTCACCACCCAGTGCATAGCCATCTTCTCGGCTCAAAGATCATCGAGCCATCCTCACAAGACTGTGACTATCAACTCCAACATCAACACCAACCCATATTAGTACCTAGGCATCCATGTGACTCAGAGACAAGCTTCTAATCTTCCCTTCAGATTCAACCACCGAAATCTCCATGTAACAATTGACACAAACCAGCACCACCAACTTCATCTCTATGAGCTCCTGAAACTGCATCTTTCCATTTCAAACACCAGACCTTCATCTCAGCCCCAGTTCCAGCTGCTGTCATACTCGAACATCATTAACAGAGAATGACAGAACCCACAAACTTCTCATCAATTCCCTCACCATCAGCAGCTCTCGAGTTAGCATCTTCTCGATCTCTCGAATTTCCCTGAAACCCTAACCTGAGCTCTAGTTTCTCTGCATTCCTGAGCCGGACCCAAGTCCTAAACAAACGATCGATTCATGCTTCGAGAATCGAAATTCCTTTCAAACAAACTCAGCTCAAATACCAATCCACCAATCAGCTGAAGTTCAGCTCAATAATTGACCCTCATCTCTTCCGATTCGAACTAATCCATCCCTGAATTCAAACCAGTAATCACAGCTTCAGATCCCATTATCTCCTATTGCTCTCAACCTCTCGTCGATTTTAACGTGACCATGCCTATGCTTCCTCCTCTTTAGTTCAGGCGAAAATAGAATCGAAAGAAAACTCTCTTCTGCGATTTCTAGGTCGTGTAAGAAATGAGGCTGGATATAGCCACCCGGGCAAAGTGGATAAGGGTTATGGGGGTAGGGTTATATCCGGTGTCTGTCACCTTGGTAAGGGCTACCCAGCTGGCAGCCCTTTAACATTTTCTGGCTGTCATTTAACACTCCTCCTAATAGAGTTGCCCCTTAACCTTGGGTCAGCTCCATGTATCACTTGCCTGTGAGATGACAATTTCGCCCCTTTTGCTCAAATTGGGTAACTTCTCCTTCTTTTTCCTCCGCGTGTGACCTCCATTGCACCTATAAAATTCAAAAGCACGCGTAAAGTACATAATTCACAAGAAAAATAGCAAAGAAAGCATAAACTCTATATAGTAAATACGGTGTATTTCACACCTATCGGTATACGTAGACTATCGCATACTCTACCACGATCCTCTACAACCTTTTTGTATACACTCATTAATGCATACTTAGGCCCGGTTTGGACTTATACACTAAATGTGCTTAAACACACTATGCTTATATCCAAAGATGGTTACAAGATTCTAAACTCTTTATTCCAATCATTGAAACATTCTTAATGATAATAAATCGTTTTTCACACACTATTAGCATCAAGCAATTTTCAAGATATTGAAATAATCATTATTGAAACATTCCAAGCCTAGCATCAAATGATTGTATCACACAAACCATGTAAGATGTTACTCGGCAATTTTCTCATGATATAAGATGAACAATTGAAGAAAAAGCTTACCAACACATATTTTCGAGAAATATGTGCTTGTGATATACTCAGCTCCTAAATCTCCAAATGTGTATAGAAAACTATATCTTAATACCTACTTTATGTCTCAATATAGGAGATAGTAGAAATAGACTTTCCAAGTGATAGATGAGTTCAAGTCTCCACATACCTTTGTCGGTTAAGTTCCACAAGCTCCCTTAGTAGTTCTTCGTGCTTCAAACGATGAACTCGCCAGGAATCTAGCTCAACTACACTATCTATGTCCTAGTTGGAGACATCTATAAATGAGGTAGAAATCAAGACTTATAGTTTTGATCACTAACATTGACAAACATGCTTGAGATAGCTTTGTCTTTTTGAGTTGACCAAGCGATGATCTAATAATTTACTATTGGTTTTTGTTTTCCGATTTACCTTAATAAAATGAAAGAGTTATAATGGGAAAAAAATGTTGGAGAAAAAGCGGAGATTGTTGGGAGGTGGGTAGCCCTTGAGTGTGAGATGAAATTGGGAGGTGATAGTAATAATAGAGGCGCTAATAGTAGTAATGGAGGGTAACAATGTAACTTGGCAATTTAAGTTGAGGATAGGAAGGCCAATTACCTGACCCTCCCGAAACTCCTCGTAGCAGTATACCAATTATTGCAACGATTATCCAACTTTACAAAGTTATCAGTCGATGGAAACGACGTTACTTAAAAATATTCGTTACAAAAAAGATTAAGGCAAATTCCATGATTTAGGTGTAGTGACGGTTACAAAGTAATAGGGAAGCCAAGAGTGAAAAGAATATGAAAGAATGGTGGTGAAGAGGAGTGTAAGTGTAGTAGTATAAATGAATCAGAAATCTATTTTACAACATGAAACTTGTATCAACCAATTTGTTATTTTTATTTGATTAATTCATGTTAATTAATTTAATTAATTATTAAATAATTGTGTTAGATGTGAAATTAACTAATGTTAATGAATCGTCAAAAACATAAAAATTGAATTTTTACAAGATCATCAAAACCGGAATCGTATGTAAGATGGTCTCAGACGTGATTCTTGTTTGGTGTTCATCATTAACGAAGAGCATAGGGAATCATAGTCCCACGTAAGTGTTTTCAGTTTAATTCTCTTGGTCTACTTAAGAATACAAGGATTCGGTTCACGAAGAATATAAGGAGTCGGTGAATGTGGGTTCCCATGTAGGCCGATTGTACATTTTTTTCCCACATATATTTCGTCATATTAGTCATGACAATCGAGCTTGTTTTTGGTTCTCATATGATGCATTTGTGTTATATATATTTTCATTAAGAATTTTTGATCTCTTAGTTTTAGTAAATCGAGCATTACGTGGCGTAGAGTTCAAAATGTAACGACTGGGCAGAGATGGAGCCGACTAGTTAAGTGAAAGCTGACAACTCAACTTCAACAAGTGCTTGGTGCAGATTCAAGCAAATCGAAAATACAATTACAAGGTGAGAAAGAATCGTGACTCTGGATTGTGGATACAAGGAAACAAATCATGTCGCGTACGATTTAGATGACATGATGGGAGTGAAGACAATTAGAAATTGTTCGGTTATTCACAGACAGAAAAGATCACAGCTACGATCATATTGGAACTATTATTCTTCACGGTGGTTTAAGTGCTTGATAATATCCTTTATGTGCCTCGGTTAAGTTGCAGAACTTGATCCGTCCACCTGATGATTGATGAGTCTTTGTGTTATGCGGTTTCTTAGCAGTTATGTGTTATAAAGGACCAGTGGATGAAGAAGGTGATTGGAGTGGGTGAGAGACAATATGGACTATATTTCTTTCGTGGTGTTCCTCCAGATAAAGTGTTAGCAGTTAGTAGGGATTCATATGAGTTGTGGCATCAACGAATGGGACATCCTTCAGAGAAAGTTTTGAAGATACAAGTTGTGAGTGGTTCTTTTAGGAACAATAATAAAGCTTGTGATATCTGTCCAAGGAGCAAAGCATCGTAGAAGTAGTTTTCCATTGGTCAAATAAAGATGGTTGGTCTGTTTGAACTGGTTCATTTTGGGATTTATGGGGGCCTTACAAGACACCTTCGTGCTTACTGGAGCTCACTACTTCTGACAATAGTAGATGGATTTTTCAAGAGGTGTTTGATTTATTTGATTAAAACTAAAACATGTTGAATCAATGTTTCTAGTTTTATTGCTCTTATAAAACGCTTTCAATTTGACAAGGAAATCAAAATGTTAAGTGGACATACTGAACTAATTTAACTCTCATGGTACTTAAGTATAAATGCATAATATTTGAGACATCTTGTGTTGGTACACCCTAACAGAATAGAAGAGCTGAGAGAAAACATCAATATTATTAATGTGGCAAGAACATTAAGATTTCAAGTTAACTTACAATAAAATTTTGGGAGAGTGCCAGACGATCACAGACAGCTTGACACAACACTCAACGCTTGGCTTGGAAATAAGATAACCATATGAGATTATGTTTGGAAATTGCCTCCGTATGATCACTATGTGGTGTTTGGGTGCTTGTGTTATGTGTATAATCAAAATAGCAAAGGTGACAAATTTGCTAGTAGGGGAAGAAGATGTGTGTTTCTTGGATATACATTTGGTAAAAAAAGCATGGCAAGTGTATGATTTGGACACACACCAATTTTTAGTGTCCAGGGATGTGGATTTTTATGAACTGCAGTTTCCATATGTTGGGATAAAAGATGAACAACTTCCCAATAATGCAACAACAAGTAATGAAGCATGTTGGAGCGATGATGAGGATGTGGAGGAGTTAATGTTACCTAGAAGCGAATCTGAACTTCCGTAAAATGGTAAAGATATACAGTGACGAGTCCTTCACAACCAATAGCAAGAATTGAAGAAAATAGTAAAGAAATAGACAGAGGAGAAAGAACAAGAGGTAATATCTGCATTACTAGTGACGACGTGAATAGTAGTACGCCAACGAGACAGTGGTAGATAACAATGTCAATGAGATGGGTAAGGGACAGGTAAGAAAAATTCCTTCGACTAGACTCAAAGGTTTTTGTGACACATACAGATTCTATAAAATAGTCCATCGTCTACTCAATCTCGCACAATCATTTACCTACAGTACACCTTATCCTTTAACATATTATGTTAGTTGTGAACATTTTTCCACTCGTGCATAGAAAATATCTTGCAGCAGATTAATGAAGCAAATGAGCCAAAGAGCTTTAAGGAAACTATGAAACATCCAGGTTAGTGAAAAGATATAGATAGAGAATCCGGGCCTTCAAAGAACAAGGAACATGGGAATTGGTGGAGTTACCTCATGGAAAGAAAGCATTAGGAAGTAAATGGATCCATACGGAAAGAGAGATGAAAATGGAAATCTGTACGCTTGAAAGCAAGGTTGGTGATCTTTAGGAATCACTCAAGTTGAGGGTTTAGATTATAATGACACATTTGCACATGTGGCAAAGATGACGATACGACGAACTATTCATCAGCTGATACATTTGTTAAAAATGGTAAGTGCATTAAATGGATGTACATAATTCATTTCTTCCGGTGATTTGGAAGAAGAGAAGTGCGCTGAAGATGCCTCGTGGTTTGCGAAGGGAAATCCTAATATGGTATGTAGAATGAAGAAATCAGTTGTATGGCTTGAAGCAGCAATTCCCGATGTTGGTTTGCAAAGTTATCAACAAACGCTCTTGAAGAATACGCTGGATTTGCGGGTCCTATTCATATATCTACTTCACTTTTTACAATTGACTTAAAGGGAAGATGCAAATCTAACGTATTGGTTTATGTTGATGATTTAATTGTAAGGTAATGATTTGCTTGAACTTCATAATTTATGACATACTGATATAATTTGGATGTGAAAGATCTTAAGTTAAAATATTTTCTTCGATTAGGTATGCATGAGTAGACAAGGGTTTTACATATGCCTTGAAGTATGCCGTTTGACATTATCATGAGACCGGATTATCGGGGCAAAGCCCGGAAATTTCCAATTGAAATCAAATCATTTTCTATCTTTAGCAAAAGGCAAATTACTAGCGGATGTGGATAAATATAGATGTTTAGTGGGTCGCTTGATATACTTGTCGACTCACGAGACCGAGATCTTGCATATTCAGTGCATATATTGTCACAATTTATGCAACAACCCTGAGTAGAACATTGAAGCAAGACTCGTGTGGTTAGATATTTGAAGAAAAATCTGGACAAGGTATACTTTTACATTCTGATAGTTCTCTTCATTTGAAAGGATGGTGTGATTTAGATTGTGCAAGTTGTCCATTGACAAGGCGTTCATTAACTGGTTGGTTTGTAATTCTTGGTTTCTCACCTGTGTCTTGGAAAACTAAGAAGCAACATACAGCTTTCGTCTGTCTGAGCAGGTATTATAGATCTATGTCGGTTATGACATGTGAGTTAAAATGGTTAAAATAATTACTTGGTGATTTAGGGGTTCATCATACTCAAGGAATGAATCTCTATTGTGGATAGTCACACAAGATTATATATTGCATAATATCCATTGTTTCATGAAAGAACAAAGCATATAGAGGTGGATTGTCATCTTGTCGGAGATGCAACAGCAAGTAAGCTCATATCACCATCATACACTCATACAACGATGCAATTGGAAGATATTTTTACAAAAGCTTTGGGAAAGCTCTAATTTAACTCTCTCTTGTCCAAGATGGGCATTCGTGATCTACATGCTCCATCTTGAGGGAGGGTATTAGGAGAATATATATTTCTATAGTTAGGAGTTTGATATCTATGTAAACAGAGTTATTCTATGAAACAAATTCCTTAAGAATAAAGGCAATGCGACTATTGTAAACATATAAATAGTTTGATATGAATGAGAAAAGGGATATACGATCCTATTGATAATTTAACAAGAATGCAAGTATTCTAAATGAAAGATAAATTAGAATGCAAACAAATGATAAGATGGGAATAAATATGTCGAATTACTCACTCTTTCATTATGATGAGCTTAGGGGTGATGGTCGTTCACCATGTGTTGAATTTATGGTACTTTCGCATATCTATTTTGATGTTGTCGAATCTAAAGACTAAGTCTCTCCATTTGTGGCGTTTAGGATTCTTAGTGCATTCATCAAATACTTCTTTAACTCTCTTCCAAAATATAGAATAAAGTTGATTTTTTTTTTTTTTTTGCTCGGTAAATAAATTTATATATAGAATGTTGCATACATAAATTTGATGTACGAAACCCACATACAAGTTATAGAAAACCCACATTGATGTACCCACATACAAGTTATAGAAAACCCTACATAGATGTAAACCCAAACAGATATACCCATAAAAAAACCCAAAATGGAGATCCCGATAGAGATGGACGGAGGCCCATCAAATCTCGACTTAACTCCTACCCGAGCCCAAGGCCCAAAGAAAGAATCCCTACCTTTTTAACCTAACCTAAAACCAAAGTGATATCATCGAAATGTCGTCGCCGTACCCAAGAACCGAAATGGACGCCGGAAGGATCGAAATTTCTGCCGCCACTGCGACCCAAGATCGATTGAAACGACACCATAATTCAAGAAGGTGAAACCAATCACCACCCAAATAAGGAAAACCCATCAACGAGAAAATTCGCTATCAAGATTGAACATCACCACCATCTCACGTGTATTTACAAGCTTTCTTGCAGTCTCATTAGACTTCTCCATCATCGTAACCACCTTCTACAAACCTCACATCCATCAACTAACATTGAAACCGCTTTAGAAAGTTAGGATAGTTTTACACAATAGTTTTGACTGATTATGATGTCCGAAAAGAAGCAAAAATAGATGTAGAAAAAGAATAAAGTTGATTTGGACATTAATAGAATGCGGGAATGAACGATTTAACGAAACTCATATCTTTTTCATTTTCCCTTATCATTTTACGAACTTTATTTTAGTAGTGGATGAAGTATGAGCGAATATAAAGATGCAAGTTTGGGAGAAATTGGATATGGGGAAGAGGTCCTCTTTATATAGAGGAAAACCCAGTGGCTATTTATTTTTTGAAAACTTTAAAATTCAGGTGAAATGATTTTTCGTAATCAGGTTTATAAGAATGTTCAGTATCAACATTATTGTAGCCTAGTAACCATCAAACTTTGGTTATTAAGTTAATTTGGAGATTCATCGTTAGTTCAAACTCTTTTTAAGGTTCACCGTGAAAGGTAAAATATCTTAAGAATAACAATTTTTTGAGTCTCAAGAAACCTCAAAAGTGCTCAAGTACTTGGAATACAATGTTAGCTTTGATCCATTCTTGTTGAAAATAGTCTTTGGTCCATATTGGTGACGGTACTTCTGTAAGAATATATGGTTTGGTCCCTGGATTTCTAGCCTTTCGAGTTTCAAACCATCTATGCCAAATAACTTTCCAGATGAAATTTCAGAATTTAGTGATTTGATAACTCAAAACGAAGGTAAATGGAATGAGCAACTGGTACACGATTTTTTTTAATCCCTCTAAAGCTAACGAATTCATTCGTATTTCCATCTACAAGAATCTAACTCTAGATAAGATCATTTGAACCTTAACTTAATCATGATGATTATACTTCAAAGTCTTCTCAAAAATTTTGATCTCTTCATATGATGGTGAATTTTCATTTTACAATGACACCTCTTTTCTCAAGTTAAATTTGGGAAGAAGAAAAAACTTGCACCAAAGATCCACACCTTTCTTTGGAGGTTTTTACGTAGCAATATTGGTGTCTTTTACAAATAGGGAAGATTCATTGAGGGTATTCCAAATAGCGTCACTTTTTCTCACTCATATTTGGAGACAATTGATCGATCACATATTTTTCAATTGTCTTATTGCATAAGAAATCCGGTTTGCTTCTCCATTAAGTTGGATAATTCAAAAAGTCGAGTCAGCTGGTATTAATACTTGTACCCTGAGGTGGCTTACCGCAAATGATGAAGATTACTCTTTCTACGTTTATGGGTTTTTACTCATGGGTCCATGTGGAAAGCTCAAAATAAGTTAGTATTTGAAAAGAAAGTCATTAGTATTATAGATGATATTTTTCGTAGTAATCACTAGTTTAATTCTTTCCATCACTATGGAAAGTGCTAATCCTATTTCTCAAAGTTTATCCCATCGAGTTATTGAAACGGCTTCACCTCAATCGGGTTTTCACCGAGATGTGAAGTTAAAATAAACACTGGACGCCATTATGAAAGATAGGGGAGCAATGTGTGCAGCTTGTTGCTAGAGATTGTGCAGCTTATCTCTCGCAATAAAGCCATCTACTGCGCCAAGGTCATCTTGTAATTAGCAGAGGCTCACACTTTTGTATTAGGTATATGCTTAGATTAAAGATGAACCTATGAACAACTACATGGCATTTGAAGAAAGACCGCTAAATTATGGTGAGAGCCTTATCTCGATCACACTTTTCACATTCCATGGAGAGTTGCTCGCCTCATTTCCAAGTCCTAACTATTTTAGTTTCAACTTCACTCATAGATATATATAAATTGTGTTGCGTTTTCAAGATCATATCCGGTAATTTATGGATATCTTCTCAAACCCCCTTCTGCATTACTTCTCATGTTGATGCAATACCTTGTTAGTTGTTTTCTCCTGTTACTTTTTGTTTGTTTTCTTTTTCCTACCTTTCTTCTGCCAGTTTATCAAAAAAAAAAAGTATGAATAATGAGAATGGTTGATTGCTCGCATAAAATAAATGAACCGACCTATTATGTTACATATATTCCAATTATTTTTGAGTTTTAAATCTCGCTCCTTACTATATAAAAACCAAGGATTAGTGAAGTGAATTACCTTTCCTATTCAAGCGCACTCCGTAGTTGTTTTTTTTTTCTTAAATATTATATAAATAAGTTTGGAGCATAAAAAATTTATGAAACTTGAGAGATAGCGGTGACTTTGATATACACATCGAGCATGCGCCACGATCCAGTGAAAAGAAAAAAATTAACGTAAATGCAATAATTTCTCAGTTGTTAATAGTAAGTGGGTTTTCATCAAGAACACGCAATTGGGGGATATAAAAACTAATTGGGGGATATGAATTACTTCCCCCAACCCATGGTGTGTGCTAAGGGGTGACTTTTGGAGGCTAAAATACTAAAATACCCTTCACTCAAAATAAAAATCAAAAACTTAAAATCAAAAAACAAAATCATATCCCCCATTTCCATCTCCACTTCTTATTAATCACTTTCAGGGTTAGAATTTGAAACCCAAATATTCCCCATTCCCTCTTTCAAATTCTAAACTCTCCCACTCCTTTCAAATTCTCTTCTCTACTCGCTGGTCCTCACTTTGGAAACGAATTATTTTTTTTTTAATTAAGCGATGAAGATCATGCCGTGTAAGTGATGAAGACCATGCCTAATCTGATGGAAGACCATGCCGAAACTGATGGCCGCATGGTTGATAACTAACATTCAATGTCAGAATCGAGTACCGGCATGCTCAATAGAATTTATCAATGCCGGAGTCATGAAAAAAATTGAAGTTTCCTCGGATACTTTTCATCATGTGCCTAAGATAGAAATTTAAGCAACATACGATGTCTGAAACCATGGTCGGCATGCTTGAGAATTAACTACTTGTGCCGGAAGTGGACCGATTAAAACCTGAAAAACTCAAAACGGAATATTTTTTACATCGCCGGAAGTGATGAAGACCATGCCTGAATTGGGTGAAGAACCACGCTGAAATGGATGCCTGCAGTGCTCGATAGAAATCTATCAATGCCGGTAGTCAAGTGAAAAAAAATTGAAGTTTCCCTGGATACTTTTCATCATGTTCCGAGCATAGAAATTTAAGCAACAACCATGCCGGAAGTAGTTCCTAGGATGCTCGAAATCACATAATCGTGCTTTGGAGTAGACTCATTAAAACTATGAAAAAAGGTTTCTAAGATCAAAACCTAGAACTTTGTAAACAATTTATGAAAATTTCCCAAAGAATGCTCGGCATGGTTGTTTGGTTGAATACAATGCCGACACCGAGGCTATTTCACCTACGCAAATAATGTGGATTCTAAGGAAAAAATCAAATTTTCAACCTCTTAGCACAGCAATTCTCTCTTCACGATCATCCTCCACTTTCACCAAAAAAGTTCCCCTCAAAAAATTTCCATCTTTCTACTCTATCTCATTCACCCAAATACAAATACACACTAATCATTTAACAAATACTTAAGATTTTTACTAATTATTATTAACCACTAAACCCGATTAGTGAGGGGTAGATTAGGATTTAAAAATACTTAGATAAGGGGTGACCCCGAATTGATATCTGGATCCAGTTTTTGTCCTTTTCCTATATCCCCCAATTAGTTTTTATATCCCCCAATTTCGCGTTCTTTCATCAAATACCTTCATAATAACGTGTTATTTTTTTCCTAGTATTTCTCTCAAAAGTAAATAAATAACAAAAATAATTATTCATGGAATTTTATTATGATTTTTTATATAGGGAAAGCTGATCCTGGTCATAAACTGTTGATTTTTGGTCAACATGGGGAAATAAAAAATTTTATTCTTCTTTAGTCTTTCGCGATTTATCAAGATCACCATGATGAATTTTCATCCCATGTCTTTAACGCTTTCTTGTCTTTCATGTATCATGGATATATTTATATAAGTTTAAGACTAATCTAATACTTAGTCGTTTATCCAAGCACATTCTAAACGTTAATTTTGTTTTGCATCATCGAAATAATAATCCTAGTTTTATGAGAATCACCATTAAAACGATAAAGCATACAAAAAGACAACAATCATAAAATTTGATGATTGGTGTAAGAAAATTAATTAGAACTTGAAAGCATACTTGTAACTGTTTTTTATTTTTTATTGATTGATGCATTGATACTTTGGAGAAAACTAATTGATGTAAGAAAATTGATTAAAACCTCAATCGTTTTCCACAGTCAGTTGCAGAAGTAACAAATTGAGATGGTTTCGTACATGAAGGAAACATAAAAAACGGTTTTGAAAGTTTTAGCTGTATTTTTTTAGCAATAATGTTAGAGCACTGCTCGGTCGAACTCGCAAGCATTGCTATCTCAAGCTTGTTTGTCAATGTTAGTGATCAAAACTATAAGTCTACATTTATAGTCTACTTATAGTGATGTCTCGGACTAGGATAGATTGCGTAGTTGAGCATTAGACTTCACGACATCCATCAATTGAAGACGAAGAACTACTAAGGAGAGCTTGTGGAACTTCATCAACAAAAGGTATGTGGAGACTGAAACTCATCTATCACTTTGGAAAGTCTATTTCTACTCTATCTCCTATATTGAGACAAAAGTCGTATTACTATATAGTTGTCGATTGTGCACATTTGAGATTTCGAGCTGAGATAACTCGCTAACATATTTCTCGAAATATGTGTCGGTAAGCTTTTGTTTCAACCAAGTTCATCTTATATTCTTGACAAAAGTCAAAAGTTGATCATGTGAAAATTTCCGAGTAACATCTTACATGGTTTGTGATACAATCATTTGGTAGACTTGGAATGCTCTCATATGATTATTTCTAATAACTTGAAAATTGCCTCATGCTAGTGTGTGAAATGAAGTGGCTGTCATCCCTCTAAGAAAGTTCTAATGATTGGAAACAAAGAGTTTAGAACTATTGGATTGGCGAATTATTAGTACGCATTCGCAATGATGTGATCCATGGCCATAATTCAGAGTATGCATACCCGTATGCCGCATTTCTTAGCTGAAATCTGTACTAAGCACACATACCCGTACGTATACTGTGTAAGGGTATAGGTCCTGTGGAATTTCGCCGGGTTTTTGAAGTATACCGAGGTATGCGTGCACGTTCGCATACCGGCGAACCCAAACTCGACGGGCCATTTAAGTATGCGTAACCAGATACTTGAGTGGTTAAAGTTTTAAAATCGGTTGTGACATGAACTAATACATTTATATATTAAGGAATGCATTCTTTGCAAAACCATGGCTATAATGTTCATGAATTGATTCTGAAAGAATCAAACCGATTTTGCTTCAATCATGGTTCTTGCATACTTCTATGAGAATATAATAAATTGAGGAAGAACTCTTTAACTAGTTTCATTTAAGTCATTTGAACTAGTTATGATTAAGATGAATAAGGTTGATATGAGATGTTCATATAGAGGTTAACTACCGTTGAGCCAACATGGTGCATACGTTGCTAGGTACTCTGCCACTAAACTTAAATGAAGGTACATTTCATTTGTGTATAACAAGCTTGGGTTCGATCTAACAATTGAAAGATATTAGCTTGAATCTAATCAGGTTTTCATCATCTAATAGTGAATCGAATGCTTTGCCAAGGTAATTAGATTTGCAAACTCCCGATTTGAAAACTATATAAAGGAGAACTCTAGCAATCGGGAAACCTAATCCCCACACCCCGTGTGATACTAGTCGCATAAGCCAGAGCGATTTCCTTAACCTTAAGTTTTTCAATAAACCTCAGAGGTTAACGACTTAAAGACTTCATTGGGATTGGGAAGCCATACCCAACTATTTTCCGTAGAGCTGCGTGTTCCGATCTTACTTCTATCAGTGACTGAGTATTATCTTTCTAAAATTTGCTTGAGATTTATCTCCGATAGGTAAGATTAAAAGTAGTCACAAACATCTTCGTCTCATCTATATCGTTTGTGATTCCACAATATCTTGTTTCACTACCATACAATTAAGATTATTGTGAGGTGATTGATAATACTAGGATGTTCTTCTAGAATATAAGTCCGGTTTATCAATTGGTTCATGTGCACCTTGATTTATCAAAAGACTAACAAAAACTCACAGGTATTTCTGTGGGAGACATTTATTCATTCCAATAGACTTCGTGTGAGACAAATTTGTTTATCAAGTCTTCGACTTTTTGGTCGAGTAACTCTTTGGTCAGGTGAGATAAACTATGGAATCAATTGCGAGATCCCACTGGATCGGAGAGGTAAGGAGCGCAACCATACCTTGAATCAAGGTGTGAGATTTATTGGGGTTCAACTACATTCCAATCCAAGTTCATTGGTAGTAGGCTAGTGTCCGTAGCTGGATTAATACAAGAGTGGTGTTCAAAGTCGGACTAGGTCCCGGGGTTTTTCTGCATTTGTGGTTTTCCTCGTTAACAAAACTCTGGTGTTTGTGTTATTTCTTTTCCGCGTTATATTTTGTTATATAATTGAAATATCACAGGTTGTGCGTTGAATCGATCAATAATTGGTACATCCAACCTTTGGATTTTGATTGAAATTGATTGATCCTTGAACATTGGTCTTTGGTACCGTTCAAGTTACCTCTGTTATATTCAATCTGGCTCGCAAATTCCTATTTGTTGATTGCAGATTGAATTGAGATATTGAGATACAAAACTCTTTGATATACTTTTATATAGATTGAGTCTGACTCTCTAGTTGATTCTCTTGAAAGTATATTGGAGTTTGTCTATTCAGATTACCAAACGAAATATTTGGTGTGGTTGTTGTACCCTCGCTTTTTCAAATAAAAATACAATTTGGTAGCTTATTTCGACCGGGTTTATATACTAATTTTTTTCTTTCAGGATGACATTAATGGTGATGTTTTACATTTAGTGGTAGTATGATATGTAACGGAAATTACGAAACAAAAACATAAGAGTATGCGACCTTGTATTTGCTCTATAACCCCCCCTTATTGACTCTGAGTCAACTTACTTCGACCAAAATCTGTTTTCCCTCTGAATCTTTGGCTTTCCCTATAACAATAATCTTTATTATTTTTTAGAGAGAAGAAGGAAAAACTAGATTATGATATCAGTCACCAAACAGTGACAACCACCAAGTGCAAAGAGAAACAAATCTATGAATTAATTATTGATGGTAACAACACTCTAATATATCAATGATTGTGCTCAAATAGTAACCATCAAAAAGCTTAGTAGATAAAGCCTAATTAAACGACGTATATTTTACAAAGATATTAAGTTGTTCCAATTTCTTCTTCTTCTATACATATAATTATTTTCGCCCCACCAGATTGCTAAATAATGATATCTTCTTAGCCATTGTACCTATCTTGATTTCCATGAGTCTAATCCCCAAAAGTCCTAAAAGGTGTTGGCACTTAGTATCACTAATATTCGGTGTGTCACTTGGCTCATAGGCTCACTTCGGTTTACAAGAGTTCAGAGTTCAATTTCTTCTATTTTATCTAAATGTTTAGTTTGAAAGCTAGGCAACAGAGGACAAAAAATAGAGACATGTTCTTCTTATTTGGCCACTCTTATATAGTTATCTTAACACTACATGCAAAATCCCAACTTTAACGAAAGATATTAAAAAAGTAATTCCACAACTTTGCACCTTTTTTACAAAAAGAAATGCATGTTAGATCTTACTTCTTATTATAAACACAAGAAAATATTAGTATTTGACTTAACAACTTTATGTAAAAAATCTGGAGCTCCCTTATAACATATTATCCAGAGATTCCAAACTAATAATGACAATTTAAGAGAAATTTTTTGATTCTACAACTGCTTATGTGGGAAAACCATCTACATCAAGTGAATTGTAACAGTTTGTTACATTAAACTCGTCACTTGCATCCCACTTTCTCGTTTATCTGTATTAGTTGCACCCAACACAAAAGAACGATTCCTCAACAATTGAAGCAATGAAAATTTCTTCACCAAGTTCAGACTCATTCAAATTTTTTTAGAAATCAAAATCCCAAGCGTAATCAGAAGAAACACATCATTTTTGACAATAACATTTTTTCCTAGATAACTTGAAAAGGTAGATGATAGAAAACTACAAATTATAAGACTCATTGCAAATCAAATTAAATTAACATACAGTGACGAATGCGCTGTTAGGTGACAAGCCAAATCAGTCATATTAAAAATAGAATTAGGTGTGAATAGTTTTTTTCCTACCCATTATACATTCTTTAGGACATTGTTATTGTATGACAAGTAAATAAAACAATAAATTAATGATCTTAATTTTGTATGCGGTAATATTTTTATAAATTTGGAGTACAGTTTATTATTTCCTTCAAGGATAGAAATGTTGCCAACTTCTCACTTATTATCAACTTCTCACTTATTAATTTGGAGAATCTAGAGCAAAGCCGCATGTGTACTAGGATGTTGGTGGAAATTGAATAGTGCCTTACGAAATATTAAGAATAATTGACACGTATAAGAGAATAAGTTAGCCTGGTAGAAAAAGAGAGGGAGGTTGTGTTGGTGCTGTCTCAGGAGGTTTAGGAGTAGCAACCAACTACGTTACTGAATGTATGGACTTAGTTTGAATGGTCAGTTAGAAATGAATTTTGGGATGTTTGCTTTAGTCTGGATTCTAAAGCTGTACTGATTGCTTTTGCAGTTAACAAGATTCCCTGTATTGTTATTCGTAGATGGCAGAGAGTATTAAGTCAGCTGAAACTAATTACATATGGACACTCATACAGAGAAGTTAATTTATCTGCAGACAAACTATCTAAAAATAGGTACACTTTGCACATTGGGGAGATGATACATTTTTAGGTGAAACCAAATTTTATATTGATGCTATGGAAAAAGAGAATAAGTTATCGTAGTCCATTAAATTGTTGATGAAGATTAGGGAATGAAAGCAAGCAGAACGAATTTACAAAAGTTTGCTTTACTTGCTCGTCAAACTTTTTATTCCTTTTTTAATTTGTACTCTATAGTTTATTGCCCAGCTGAAAAGATTATTTATGCTTACATAACGGAAACATCAAAAATAATTTTTCTGTAACCTAAAAATTGTTATTTACGATTATCTACTGTTAATTCTCTTTTCTTTCTTTTTTTCATATATTCACTGCTAATTCTGAAAAAAACTAAATGGCCATTTTCCACTGATGAGAAGTTGTAAAATGCAAGCTTGCCCTTAGCCGGTTATTTATTTTTTTTAATTTACTATTCTCATGTTGCAACTTAAAACGATAATGGGATGAGTCAAATGACCACACACTATTACGTTTTAGACAATAGTCACTAATGTGAAGTTTGATGAGTCCTTGCCATAAAAAACAACCAAAAGAAACTCATAAACGACATGGTCGCACTTCTACTTGCAAATTGCAAACCCCATTGTGATGGTCTCTGCGCTTCTCCATAAAAATATTAACGAACTTTAATGTATTATTAAAAAAAAAAACTGACGACCACTATTGGATTATACCCAAACTTTTTTTAGTTGCAGAAAAATATGAAGTATACAATCTACCATAGAGTTTATAGTAATAGATATTAAATTCAAAACAATTGAGTGCAAGATCATAAAATAAAGTGTTATTTTGGAAACAATCAACAATTCAAGTATAGAAGAGAACCGTACATTTGATAAATTCATAATGATTAAATAAAACTAGGGCAATGCCGTTTGCAAAGGTTCTTACAGAAATACAAAACTAGCAAACACCTTCGTAATATGGTGATATTAAAAATGGTTTCTCTTAAATATAACCCATGCATTTATTAACCATAACTCATTCATAGCAAGTGCTTAAGCTAACCAAACAGATTTTTATAATCATTCCATAGAACCGAAAGTACATAATTTATATATATATAGCCCAAAATAATAAAATAATCATCAACTAATCCCA
Organism: Papaver armeniacum; assembly: GCA_023531295.1. Taxonomy (NCBI): domain Eukaryota; kingdom Viridiplantae; phylum Streptophyta; class Magnoliopsida; order Ranunculales; family Papaveraceae; genus Papaver; species Papaver armeniacum. The sequence goes on from JAJJWW010013385.1 coordinate 79,883, forward strand.
AAATCAACAACGAAAGAAAAAGAAGTTCAATTTTGTATAATTAAATTTATGTAAGATACAAGACATAATTAATTGTTTTGACGAATAATCAACACCCTCAATCAATTTTCGTGTAGTCATGGTTGAGAAATAAAACGTCATCTTAGAGATTTTTTTTTTAATATATTATGTTTAGGGATATCTCTTTGAAAAAGCATAAGAACCTTAGTATAATTCTATTTTAATTGATGTTGTTGTGGAAATTTTTAGGAAACAACTAGAGTACACACTCGACTGATTTTAATGTGGGATAATTGGTGTTTGGTACTCGGGTTTTTACCAACACTAGGCTTTGGTCTAACATTTGTCCAACATTAGGGATTGGTACTTGGACTCGACGTTGACCGTCTACGACCAGACTTAAACTAATTTTATAAAATAAAAATACTACAACATATTGGGTTTACAGTTTTGCCCTTCAAGGGGATCTGATCCGACGATTATAAGTCTACGGTCATGAATTCTCTATTCTTTTCTCTCTTATACATTGGTTGTTGTCTCATTCGCAACAAAATGTCTTCTCCCTGCTATTGCCGTCTCCATCTTATAGAACCTCCCCTGTATATTTTTTTCTTTCTTTTTGTTGAAACCTCATGAGTTGAAGATGATTATGTTAATTTGAAGATGGTTGTGTTAATTCGAGAAGGAATCAACATGGTTTGAATCGGTGAAGAAACAGAAAAGAAAAAATTAGGGGTTTGCATAGATTAGAGATGGGTATTCATGGAGAGATCAAGGATGAAGATTTGAACAAGTAGGGGATCTGTGGTGATTTCGAGGTAATATTTAGATGAGATTTGAAGGATTGTATTGTAGTTGAATCGAAGATGTTGGTTGATTTAGGGTTCTGATATGGGTAGGTAGCAGTCGAGTTCAATTGCATGTGTTGATTCTTTGTTCTGGGGATTAAAAAGTTAGGGTTCTTGAAATTTTTTATTGAATCACTATAATCATACAAATTGGTTTTGTCTTTTGAAAGTAAAATCATTTCTGTTTGGTGATCTTGTTTTTGGTTAATTGGGTTTTTTTTATTGATGAATTTGGGAATTTTAAGCATGAGTAAAATTGAGATTGATTTTTTAATGGCTGTAGTGATTGATAAAATTGCAGGTTTTGTGAAGAGAGAAAATGGATTGAATCATCAATCGACTTAGGGAAAGTGTTAGGATTAATTTAGAT
>JAJJWW010013386.1:0-212459 GCA_023531295.1 Papaver armeniacum
AGCTAGTTTTAACATTTTATGTTGGCTTATTTATAACCTTATATAATACCTTACATATTTGGAAAATATATTTCAATATCGTTGTTATAATGTAAGTCACCTATATTTAACTAGAACGTTAATTTACGTGACAATAATCGAGTTTATATTTGATGGGCTATTTTATTTATTGAATAAACTTGTTAATTTTATTTAAAATAATTTCAAATGATATGTTGTCTAATTAAATTCTTGTGATAATGTCTAACTTAATGTATACATTAAGTGATTTCAAATTGTTTATAGCACGTGTGCCAGCACGGCATACGGCACGACGCGTTGTCCGTGTGTGGTGCACGTTGAGGTTTTACATCTTTGTGCCTAACTTTTGACTAGTAAGCACGGCCACAGGCTGTCAACGTTCATCGTTGGCACGGCACGGCACATGGCACGTGAAGCTACTTGCGACTCAGGTAAGTGCTTGGGATGTGCTTGAGCCAGACACGTTACCACCTCTAGTTTGTAGACTTGATAGAGGACATTAGACTCCCAAAGTGAGTTGAGTTAAACTTTTACTTTTTTTTTTTTTTTTATAATCTAATACATAGAGCGGTTCCATTTATAGACGGACTGCAAGTAACTAGTTGTCGGCCTAGCGACAAGGCCGGGCTCCGACCCCCTTTTGGGGATCATGCCCCTGCTCGCTGCGCATGAGGTAGGCATCGAATTTCGATCACCGGTCTCGTGCGTGACATGTTTGCGGGAGTATGTGTTTCCGTGCGAGGGGTGCAGGCTAGAAGAAGTAGATCTTGGGTTGTTGGCGGATGATGGGGTTCTCTCCGCCCGGTGATATTTTAGTCCTTAATTGGGAAAATGGGTGTGACAAGTGTTTGGATGTGGCAGGTTGTTTCACCATTCAGGAGGAGGGTGCACGCATGTCGTCAGGGGTTGACTTGAATAGGGCAGTTAAGCGCTTGAGCATAAGAAATACTTGGAAAAATGCTTAGCCCATGGATTCCTGACTTAGGCACTTTAGCATTTACTACTTTTGGTGAACTTTGCCTAGCTGAAACAATGGATTTCTTGAAAAGGCTTAATAATCAATTATCTAGATTTGATGGTAGTGCCAAGAAATGCAACTTTTACTTGAAAAAAAAAAAACAAGCTTCAAGGAACCATAATGGTAGAGCAAATTTTTTTTTACCCCTTAGTGTATGAGTCCTGGCTCCGATTCAGCCACATTATAATTGCCTTCTTGATAAGAATTTTTGTAGAGAATGATCTTTCGGTAGTAAATTTTTGCCTTGCTTTAATGACTTTTCAAGTGGTACATGTTTTCAGTAGTGAATAAAATAGATTCGGATGTCCATCAAAATCGAAATTTCCAGTGTAAGTCGCGGGAAAAAAAAAGTTACGAACGGATTGAGAATCACATATTCAAGATATGCATATTTAGCTAGTATAGCAGCCCTCTTGTTTAGTTTTTATGTACATAGATACATTCCCGGATCAAAAACTCGGAGAAGATATTTACAGTCCAAGATAATGCCTGGTTACTCCATAAGACCTTATTTATAGGTAATTGCCGACCAATTACGTGATCTCATTTAACTTTAACTCCTTGCACCAATTAGGAGCTTCCGGCAATTCTATGGCATGCTCATATATATTCGGTGTTCAAGACTAAGATGGTGAAGGATGCGGCGTCATAGTAGAGCACGCCTTGTAGAATCAAATATTAGTATTCCACTCCAACAATGCGAGATCTGAGGTAATTTCGGCATGAAGTGCGAGAACAACATGGCGAGTTAAGAACAACATAGCGCTATAAGCATGCCTTGATCTTGTAAAAATTGAGCCTCGTAGGATAAAATGTCACCAAAATCTAAATAGTTAGCTGCATTACAAGTCATGTACTAGTGCGGATGAATGCCCAAAAATACAGATAAGAATATAGGCGAAAATGCGTAGAAGCACATCCAAACCGACCACGGCAATGCTCAGGCTCCGAGGAGGAATCGTTAGAAGTCGGAATGAAGAGCTTGGCCCCAATTTAAAAGCTAGAAAGAACCTACCTTCAACAATCATTTTGAAAATTTGAATTCCGAGTTTAAATGGTTGGTAAGAAGTGCACGCAAAATAGGTCGCAGAAGCTGCGAACCTGCGATTTCAAAGAGTTAGTGGTGCTTGTAGGTACAAGTATGCCTTAGCGATTGCTCAAAAAAATACCACATTTCTCTATGATAGTTCCCAAGAAATTTTCAAATGTTTACTACGAGTTCTTAAGAAGATGTTGATAACCTATTACAGGCTTAATGCCAAAAAGTGATCAAATATTAAAATTGGAGTAGTTAAACTCAATCGCTTTTGTACCCATATAGCTACGGAAAATCAAAGCCAAAAATACATTGAAAAATAAGTTAAGCTGAGTTGTATTAACGATACAAAGGTGACGAACACAACAACAATAACGTTCTTAGAATCGAGAATATGCAAGTCTAAGAAGAACTAAGCGGCAGGCACAAGTCGTATCGAGCACTTAACATTTTATTTAACTCTACGGATCATGGATACAAATAATAACTCCATTTCATGCTCAGGGATAAATGTTAGGTCGTATGCATTGTCTTAGAAAAACATAAATAACAGAAAGCCCAATGCGAAAATACTCACGGTATTAACATCAATTTCTTTCGAGTATATCTCTCCACGCCCAGGAGCATGTCTTCCAGTGGGTCTGTCTTTAGCTTCTCACTTGCTTTGCTTCTTTCCCAGTATCACAAAACAAAGGGCCCTAAGTATTCAACGATGCTTTTGTACAATAACCACCGTGGGATTTATGGTAGAAACTAGCCTGCATGTCCAAGAGCCTAAAATTAGGCTATATTAAAATTTATTTTGAAAAATTATTTGACACGCCGGCACTGAATGTCATATTGAAATAATGATGCTATGATTGGACTAGTGTACTATTTAACTTCAGAGTAAATGGTACAACCACGGACAAATCAACCATAACCATTGAAAGTTTTCAAATAGGACTAGCCTTTGCTCTTGCATTTTCAAAAAACAAAAAAACAAAACAAAACAAAAAAAAAAAAAAAAACTTCGACATTGAGAGGCGATCTGACCTCTTTTGTTAAAGTAACCATGCCAGGTGCGAGTCATAGATTTAGAAGTTGCGAGCAGCGAACCTACGAGTTCGGTTTTAAGTGTTATATCTCAGAGGGCCAAATCTCCTAAATGAAAAATCAAAACACCAAACCCTTAAACCCATTGTAGGAAATATATATGAAGATTTCCCAGCAGAAAATATGGTCTAAATCCACGCAAATGGTGCAATGCGAGCACATTAATATTCCTGGATATTCAAAATCCTAAACTATACTAGTATCATAGTTTGCGAACTCCATTTTCATACAATTCGGGACATTAAGAAAATGCGGGACATTAAGAAAACAATTCGATATTTGAGTTTTTCATACAATATGGATTCGCGGGAACCCATTTTTTGAACTCAACAATTCAAGTATTATATCTCCAAGACCCAATCTCCTAAAAAGACTTAGAATGTTTACTACTTGAGTTCAATTTCATGATGATAAGCAATCACATCACATCTAAAATAATGCAACCTAATTAGATTTACTAGATTTGGACAAAGATCCAGCTGACTTATGCAGTGAAATGGATAAAGATTTTAAAGCAAAGTTGGGCCAGAAATCTTGTCCATAAAATACCTTAAACCCATTTTATAAAAAGATATAAATTTAATGCAATTTAATTTCAATTTCAATTTGAAGTAGATATCAATTTCAATTTCAATTTGAGTGCGGTATCATTTAATGCAAACTACCCATTTTACGAAAATCAAAAAATTACTGTAATTTTTGAATTGAGCATGACTCGAACTAAATGAAATAAAAAAACCTCAAGAAAAATGATTAGAATTTAATGCAATTGTAGTTCAAAACAGCAACTTGAATACATGCTGAAAAAAAAAACTAATTCGAAAAAATTACTAAAATTAGATGCAGTTCTGAGATCGGAACTACCTCAACAGACCTTTGGGAAATTGGTGGAGTGATCTTCAACTTTGTGTGGTGATGATGAAGTTGGTGAAGAAATCTCCCAAGATGATGATTGATGAATCCGAGATCGATGTAGTTGAAGACGATGGTAATAAACGGAGCTATTGGAGTTGGATACGATGAGGTTGCCGGTGGTTTGAGTGATGGTGGTGATTTTAGTGAATCTGCTACTCCGACGAAGACGATGTTGCTTAGGGGGAGTGATGTTGCTGCCGTGAAGGCGCGATGGGACATGAGTTGAGGGAAAAAGGAAGCGGATAAGGAGGAATTGGTGAGAATTTTGTTAAAGGAAAAAAAGAAAAAAATGAGCGGTTGTAGATGAAATAGGATTGCTCAAAAAACATTAAAGAATCCAATGAATGGATGGTTATGATGTTATGATAGTTATATAAAAGATAGGAAGATGATGATGATAAAAAAAATATATATATATTTATTAAAATAACAAAAGAAAAAAAAACTTTTAGATATATTAAATATAGGAAAATGATGATGATAAAAAAAATTATAATTTATTAAATGATAATTGAAGTCAAAATGCCCAAATATGACAGATTTACGTCTCCAGTTCATCCTAATGGGAGACTCGGGTCCAACTCCACGATGATAATTAAAGTCAAAATGTCAAATATGAGGATTTCGATCTCGAGTTCATCCTAATCGAGGACTACGGGTCTAACTCCGAGTGATTATTGAAGCCAAAATATCCAAATATGATAGATTTCATCTAGTTCATCCTAATCGAGAGACTCGCGGGTCTAACTCCAGTGATTAGTGAAGCCAAAATATCCAAATATGATAGATTTCGTCTCAGTTCATCCTAATCCGAGACTAGGTCTAACTCCGGTGATTCTCTGACCAAAATATCCAAATATGATAGATTTCGTCTCGAGTTCATCGACGCAGAGACATCAGAGTCCTAACTCCAATGATAATTGAAGTCGAGAATGACCAAGCTATGACAGATTTTGTCTCTAGTTCATCTTAACGAGAGACTCGGGTGCTACACAAATGTCAAAATATGAGATTTCGCCTCCAATTCATCCGCTCATGAGACTCGGGTCTAACTCCGGTGATTAGTGAAGCCAAAATATCCAAATATGATAGATTTCGTCTCCAGTTCATCCACAATCAGAGCTAGGGTCTAACTCAGTGATTATTGAAGCCAAAATCCAAATATGATGATTTCGTCTCCAGTTCATCGAGCGAGGACTCGGAGCCTCACTCCAATGATAATTGAAGTCTACCATGACCAAATATGATGATTTTGTCTCTAGTTCATCCTAACGAGACTCGGTCTACAAAATGTCAAAATATAGAGATTTCGCCTCCAATTCATCCTAATCGGAGACTAGGTCTAACTTCAGTGATTACTCAAGCTAAAAATATCCAAATATGATAGATTTCGTCTCTCGATTCATCATAATCGGAGACTTGGGCCTAAATCCATTGATTACAAGCCAAAATATCCAAATATGAAAGATTTCGGTCTCCGAGTTCATCCTAACGAGAGACTCAAGTCTAACTCAATGATAATTGAAGTCGGAATGTCCAAATATGGTGATTTAGTCTCCGAGCTCATCCTAACGAGAAACTTCAGGTCTAACTCAATGATAATTGAAGTCAAAATGTCAAATATGAGAGGTTTCGTCTCCAGTTCCATCCTAATCGAATACTCGGGTCTAACTCTAGTGATTCCGGAAGCCAAATTATCCAAATATGATAGATCTCATCTCCAGGTTCATCTAATCAGAGCTCGGTCCAACTCCAGTGATTCTTGAAGCCAAAATATCCAAATTTGATAGATTTCGTCTCCAGATTCATCCTAATCGAGAGACCGGGTCTAACTCAGTGATTACTGAAGCCAAATATCCAAATATGATAGATTCGTCTCCAGTTCATCCCTAACGAAAACTTCGGGTCTAACTCAATGATAATTGAAGTCGGAATGTCCAAATAGTAATGATTTGGTCTCCAGTTCATCTCACGAGAGACTGCAGGTCTAACTCCAATGATAGTCGAAGTCAAATTGTCGAAATATGAGAGATTTCATCTCGAGTTCATCCTGTCAGAGACTCAGGTCTAACTCTAGTGATTATTTGAAGCCAAAATATCCAAATATGTTAGTTTATTCTCCGGATCATCACAGAGACTCAGTCAACTCAGTGATTACTGAAGCCAAAATATCCAAATATGATAGATTTCGTCACTAGTTCATCCTAACGAGAGACTCGGGTCTAACTCAATGATAATTAAAGCCGTCAGAATATCCAAATATAGCATGATTCGTCTCCATTTCATCCTAATAGAGACTCGAGTCTAACTCCAATGATAATTGAAGTCAAAATGTCAAAATATGATAGATTTCGTCAGTTCATCCTAACGAGAGCTTGGGTCTAACTCCAATGATAATGAAGTCGAATGTCTAAATATGACATATTTCGTCTCCAGTTCATCCTAACGAGAGACTCGGATCTAAGTCCAATGATAATTGAAGTCAAAATGTCAAAATATGAGAGATTTCGTCTCCGAGTTATCCCTAATCGAGACTCCGGGTCTAACTCCCTCAGTGAATGTCGAAGCCAAAATATCCAATATGCATACATTTTCATCTCCATTCATCCCCAATCCGGAACCTCGGGTCTAATTCTAGTGATTATTGAAGCAAAAATATCCAAATATGATAGATTGCGTTATCCAGTTCATCCCTAACAAGAGACTCGGGTCTAACTCCAATGATAATTGAAGTTCAAAATATAAATTTCGTCTCAGTTCATCCTAATCGGGAGACTAGGCTCAACTCCGAGTGACTACGAAGCCAAAATATCCAAATATGATAGATTTCGCCCGCCCAAGGTTACATCTGTGATGAGACTCGGGCCCAACTTTCCGATGATAGTTGAAACTCGAGAGATGCCAATATAGTGACGCCCTGCACTTCTCAGTGCATCCCAACTAGAGATTCGTGGTCTAATCATTGACACACTGAAGTCAAATTGTCAAAAATATGGGAGACTTTATCTCCGCTGATTTCCATCACCAGAGCTCCGGGTCTAGCTTTCTAGTGGTCTGGCCTGAAACGTCCAATATAGTTGGAATTTCATCTCGGGCTCATCCACAGAGACTCGGGCCCAACTCGAGTGATGCTGACCGCCAAAATATCCAAATATTGATAGGTTTCATCAGTCTCTAGCTCATCTAGAGAGACTGGAGTCTAACTCCAAATGATAATTGAAGCTTCGGAATATCCATATATGACGATTTCGTCTCCATTTCATCCTAACGAGAGACTAAGGCTCCACACACAACGATGGCAGTGAAGTCAAAATGTCAAAATATGAGTAGATTTCATCTCCGGGGCCTATCCTAACGAGAGTCTGGGGCTAACTCCAATGATAATTGAAGCTTCGGAATGTCTAAATATGACATATTTCGCCTGCTCATCCATCTCACGAGAGACTCAGAGTCTAACTCCAATGATAATCAAGTGAAATATGGAGATTTGTCTCGAGTTCATCTAATGAAGACAGTTATAACTCTAGTGATTGCGGAAGCCAAAATATCCAATATGATAGATTTGCGTCTCCAGTTCATCCCAATGCGGGACTGGGTCTAACTCCATCTGCGAAGCCAAAATATCCAAATATGAAAGATTTCGTCTCGGTTCATCCTGGCAGAGGCTCAAGTCACTCGATGATAGTGAAGTCGGAATGTCCCAGGCTCTGTGATTTCGTCTCGGCTCATCTAACGAGAAGCTCGGGTCTAACTCCAATGATATTGAAATTAAATGTCAAAATATGAGAGATTTCGTCTCCAGTTCATCTGTCAGATACTCGGGTCTAACTCTAGTGATTACGAGCCAAAATTATCCAAATATGATAGATTTCATCTCCGGTTCCATCCTAATCAAAGACTCGGGTCTAACTCAGTGATTACGGCAAAATATCCAAATTTGTGGGTTTCGTCTCAGTTCATCCTAATCGAGACAAGGTCTAACTCAGTGATGCGAAGCCAAATATCCAAATATGATAGATTTCGTCTCCGGTTCGTCCTAACAGAAACTCGAGTCTAACTCAGTGATAATTGAAGTCGAATGTCCAAATATGGCCGATTTGGTCTCCAGAGTTAAATCTAACGAGAGACCGGGTCTAACTCAGTATTAATTGAAGTCATTGACCAATGAGAGATTTCATCTCAGAGTTCATCCTGTCAGAGACTCGGAATTCCTTTCATTGATCTTGAAGCCAAAATATCGAAATATGTTAGTTTTATTCTCCAGATCATCCTGAGACTCGGTGCTTGCATTGATCTGAAGCCAAAATATCCAAATATGATAGATTTCGTCGTTAGTTCGTCTAACTTGAGGGCCTGAGTCCCAACTCAAATGATAGTGAAATTCGAGAATATCCAAATATATTGATTTCGTCTCCATTTCATCCCTAATGAGGGCTGGTCTAACTCAAATGATAATTGAAGTCAAAATGTCAAAATATGATAGATTTCGTCTCAGTTCATCACTGAGAGACTCGGGTCTATCCCAGTGATAATAATTGGAAGTCGGAAATGTCTAAATATGACATATTTCATCTCGAGTTCATCTAACGAGGGCTCGGATCTAAGTCAATGATAATTGAAGTCAAAATGTCAAAAAATATGAGATTTCGTCTCCGGAGTTCATCCCTAATCAGACTCGGGTCACAACTCTAGTGATTCTTTTAGTAAAATATCCAAATATGATCATTTCATCTCCGATTCATCTAATCGAGACTCGGGTCTAATTCCGGTGATTATTGAAGCCAAAATATCCAAATATGATAGATTTCGTATCCAGTTCATCTAACGAGAGACTCGGAGTCTAACTCCAATGATAATTGAAGTTAAAATATGAGAGATTTCGTCTCAGAGTTCATCCTAATCAGGGCTTCGGGTCTAACTCCGATCAAATTCTTGGCTTGAAAATATCCAAATATGATAGATTTCGTCTCGAGTTCATCTAACGAGAGACTCGGTCTAACTCCAATGATAATTGAAATCGAATGTCCAAATGTAATGATTTCGTCTCCAGTTCATCCTAACGAGAGACTCGGGTCTAACTCAATGATAATTGAAGTCAAATTGTCAAAATATGAAATTTTATCTCCGAGTTTATCTGTCGGAGACTGGGTCTAACTCTAGTGATTCTTGAAGCCAAAATATCCAAATATGTTAGATTTCATCTCAGAGTTCATCCACAGAGACTCGGGTCTAACTCTAGTGATTCTTTTGAAGCCAAAATATCCAAATATGATAGGTTTTCGTCTCTAGTTCATCCTAACTTAGGGCTCGGAATTGGCTCCCATTGATAGTGAAATCGGAATATCCATATGGCAGTTGCGTCTCCATTTTCGTCTAATGAGAGACTAGGTCTAACACCAATGATAATTGAAGTCAAAATGTCAAAATATGATAGATTTCATCTCCAGTTCATCTATTTCAGAGGCGCTCGGGGCTAACTCCAATGATAATTGAAGTGAGAATGCAATATGACATATTTCGTCTCACGATCATCTAACGAGACTCGAGTCTAACTCCAATGATAATTGAAGTCAAAATATCAATTTCGTCTCCAGTTCATCCTAATCGAGACTCGGGTCTAGCACAGTGATTCTGAAGCCAAATATCCAAATATGATAGATTTCGTCTCAGTTCATCTAATGCGAGACTCGGGTGCAACTCCATTGATTACGAAGCCAAAATATCCAAATATGAAAGATTTCGTCTCAAAGTTCGTCTAGCAGAGACTCAAGTCTAACTCGATGATAATTGGAAATTCGAATGTCAAATATGACCGATTTCGTCTCGGCTCATCTAACGAGAAACTCGGGTCTAACTCCAATGATAATTGAAGTGAGAATGTCAAAATATGAGAGATTTCGTCTCCAGTTCATCTGTCAGATACTCGGGTCTAACTCTAGTGATTACGGAAGCCAAATTATCGAATATGATAGATTTCATCTCAGGTTCATCTAATCAAAGACTCGGGTCTAACTCCGGTGATTCACTTGAAGCCAAAATATCCAAATTTGATAGATTTCGTCTCAGTTCATCCTAATCGAGACCGGGTCTAACTCCGGTGGTCACGAAGCCAAATATCCAAATATGATAGATTTCGTCTCCGAGTTCATCCCTAGCAGAAACTCGAGTCTAACTCCAATGATAATTAAGTCGAATGTCCAAATATGACCAGTTTTGGTCTCGGTTAAGTCCCAACTTGAGAGACTCGGGTCTAACTCAATGATGAAGTCAATTGTCAAAATATGATTTGTCTCAGGTTCATCCCAATGAACTAGGTCCAACTCATTGGTCTTGAAGCCAAAATATCCAAATATGTTAGTTTTATTAGGATCATCACAGAGACTCGATTACAGCTGCATTGATTCTTTTGAAGCCAAAATATCGGAATATGAAGTGATTCCGTCATTAGTTCGTCCCTAACGAGAGACTCGAGGTCCTAACTCCAATGATAATTGAAGTCGAATATCCAAATATGACGGTTTCGTCTCCATTTCATCCCTAGCGGGCTCGGGTCTAACTCGATGATGGTGAAGTCAAAATGTCAAAATATGATAGATTTCGTCTCGGTTCATCCCCTTGAGGGCTGAATCTGCTCAATGATAATTGAAGTCAAGAATGTCTAAATGACATATTTCGTCTCGATTCATCCTAACGAGAGACTCGAATCTAAGTCCAATGATAATTGAAGTCGAAATCTGTCAAAATATGAGAGATTTCGTCTCAGTTCATCTGTCAGAGACTCGAATTCTAACTCTGATTCTTGAAGCCAAATATCAAATATGATACATTTTCATCTCCAGGATTCATCCTAATCAGAGACTAGGGTCTAATTCAGTGATTGTGAAGCCAAAATATCCAAATATGATAGATTTAGAAGTATCCGGTTCATCTAGAGGGAACTAGATTGCTCAATGTCAGTGAAGTTAAAATATGAGAGATTTCGTCTCAGTTCATCCTGTCGGAGACTGGGTCTAACTCAATTGATTCTTTGAAGCCAACATATCCAAATATGATAGATTTCGTCTCCAGTTCATCTAACGAGGGCTCGAGTCTAACTCAATGATAATTGGAAATTCGAGAATGTCCAAACATGACAATGATTTCATCTCCAGTTCATCCCTAACGAGAGACTGCGGTCTAACCAATGATAATTGAAGTCAAAATGTCCAAATATGGTGATTTCCTCTCTAGTTCATCTAACTTTGAGACTCTTGGTCTAACTTTCAATGATAATTAAGAAGTCAAAATGTCCAAATATGATAGATTTCGTCTCCAGTTCATCCTAATCGAACTCGGGTCTAACTCAGCGGTTACGAAACCAAAATATCACATTTGAGTTGAGATCGGCTTGAGCTTCATATTTATTGATTTAGATTGTGTATCATGTTAAGTTTGAAGTCTGAACCCTTCTGGAGCTTCTCGGTTCATAGTTTGTATGTCGTTATATCACATTTTAAGTTCGAAGATCGACCTGAGGCTTCATATTTATTGATTTAATTATGTATCATGTTAAGTTTGAAGTACGAGACGCCCTCCAGATCTTCTCGGTTCATAGTTTTGTATGTCGTTATACCGCATTTGAAGTTCGAATGTTACGTTAAATGGTGTGATTCATCGTTCTTCTGAATTCTCGGTTTATAGTGGTCCTCTCATGTCTGGCTTGATCTCGGAGCGGTTTCTTTCTTAAAGTTGCCAGTCGTGTTCGTTTAAGGTTTGAGAATTCTTAGGTAAAAGTGTTTTTCTTTGTCAATAGTATGCTTTGCTTAGACCGATCATTAATTTGTATATTTTTTTTTTTTTGTAATTTTCTCTAATCTAACGTACCAAAGTTAGGGGTGGCAAACTACTAAAATCTGCGGTGAGGAATCTTTGTTTGGTTTTGTTAGAAAGTGTGTTTCTTTACTAATCCGTATGCTTTGCTTAGACCAATGACCAAATTGTGTCTCTCCCCAACCCAGCCGAATTTGGTCACGTATTAAGAATTTTTAGACAATATTTTTTGGACCACCATAGCGTGTCTTCTCAGAGTTTATTCCTACCATTTAATCCAAATTCTAGCGCGCCCAAATTTTGAGAAAGACGCCGAAATTTTGCAAAATCGAAAAGAAAGCCCTCGCCGCTAAAAACGAAAACCCTCTTCACGAAAAAAAAAAAAAAAAAGAAAAAAAACTCTCTCACCGCAGACGAAGCAATCTCGATCTCTAAATCTATCCAAAAGATAACCCGTAATCCTTAAAGCGAAGTAACTGGAAACAATATCTCGATCTCTAAATCTCTCACAAAGATAACCCATGTCAGAAAACCACGACTCGAAGCAATCTCTCAATCTGACCAGTAGAAAGTCAAAGTTAATCTCTCGAACTCAATCGGATCTCACGAGGTAAGAATCTCATACTCTCAAATTTTAAGAGTAATTTTGTTCATTTTTTGTTTTAGGGATTGTATAATTTACAGTTTTTCCTCTCGAAATGTTTAGATCTTAACATGTAACTTAAGTTTTGTTGTTTCTATGATGAAATTTAAATTGGGTCTGTTTAATTTTGGGGATTTTTGATTTTGAGTCTTTAATTTTGGTCTTTGATTTTCATGATGATTTTCATCATAATTTTGGTCTTTTGATGATTTTGTCTCTGCTGACTCATTTTAGCAAATCAACTCATTTGTTAACATGCTTTGATTGATAATAAGTATGCACAAAATCAACTCAATTTTATTTCTTTGGTTGATGATAAGTATTTGAAATGATAATAATATCAACTTGAGTGTATCGGTAATTATTAACTCATGTTCTTTCCTTGCTAGAGTGTGTCAACTCAAATTGTGTGTATGAAATGATTTTGATTTATTCGCATGCTTTATTTAGTATTTGAAATGATAATAATATACAAGAGTTCATGTTACGGATATAAAATGATGGTTTTGTTTTGCTTTTGAGCCACATTGATAATTGAATTATTGTTTTGCAAGGCATAAATACAATAATGAAGACTAGCAAGAAGCGATGCAAAGAAGAAGCAAGTCAAGCCGGTTGGAAATACTGAGGTTAAGACTTGTCATCTCAATTGCGGGGTGTAAATAAATTTCCGTATAGCTTCTCATTTTAACTAAGCTAGGTTATTTAGGATGAAAAACAAAGAACAACGATGAAGCATCACGATAAATAACAAGTCCCAAGCGTGTCTGAGAACCATCTTCTAATATAGTAATGCAACTAAGGCGATCACTTAGGAAAAGCGAGGTTACAGAACCAAGTGTTGTAATTTCTCCAGGCGAATGTGCCAGTGACTCCAAGCGTTGTCGACCCAGGACTCAAAGTCTTCAAGCTATGCGTCTGGCTTCGATCCCCGAGAACCATCGCCTTCACACAGTAAGTAGGCGATCATCGCAAGGTACAAGAAGTTACCCAGAAGATGATCACTGCCAAAAACTCTAAACGTCGACAACTTTGACTTAGATACTACTGTCATCACCAGCTAGAAAGAGACAAGCAACTAAGAAGAAGAATGTGTTAAACCAATCTGAAAGTGCTCTACCTTCACAATAAGCAACTACAAAGTCTCATTCTAAAAGCTCTAAAAGAGATCTTGGAAATTAGAAGTGAGGCAAAGAAAATGCATCGAAGCTGGACACAACGGCACGAGGCCCATGTCAGAGATGTTGACTTAGGGATCCAAACGACTCTCTTGCGATTTGCAAGCGGAAGATGAAAGAAGAAGAGGAAGAACAAGAGGAAGAGGAAAATCATGGGCAAGTAAAGCTTTACATGTGGAAGGAAAACTCTAATCCAGAAAATTTGGAGGCTGATGTGGATAACGATAATGGTAGCGATGATGAGCTTGAATTGGAGAATGGTAATAGTTTTGTGTAGTGAGGAAGGTGAAGAAGAAAAGAAGCGAAGAAAAGAAAGTATGTTCACGTGGCCTGACCCGGATGCATACATTGAAGTTAGATTTTGTTGATCCAGAAGAGCCCGGTTTCCTTCAACACTAATGAACATCCGATTGGCGTGATCCATGCACATTGCAGCGAGCCGCGTGTGCTAGGGTGCTTGTTCGCAAACTTAGTTAACTTTCGAGAGAGTGGAGACGTGTCCCTAAAGCCGAATAAAATATATGGAAGATAGTCATGGTTGTAATTCATAACTCTTTATCTCTTTTCGTTTGAGTCAACAATTATTGAATTCATAGCGTATTCTAATTCAATTTATTTACTTTTATAACTCTTTATCTCTTTTCGTTTAGTTAACAACTATTGAATTCATAGCGTATTCTAATTCAAATTATTTACTTTTATTTGTAGAACCGATTACATTTGTGCAGAGTGTTCTGAAGACTACGGCTCGGCAAAATGGGATCTTATCTTAGAGAAGCAAGGTCAAGGAAAGTTGGTTTGGTGCTCGATGCTTTGATCGGCTCCAAGGAAGAAAGAAAGAAACGGCACGAAAAGTGTACTTGAGGACCATGGCGGTTAAAGTGGGAAATATTTGTGAAAAATATAACCTCTGGTTTGAGTAAGTTTTTCTATTATAATGAATGTTGTATATTTGTATTAAAAACTTTAAAGTTTGTAGGAATGATGTCTCTATTTTCTTTTTAGGTCAAAGACTAATAATGCAAGAAAAGCTTTCAAAACACACCACCCCACATACCATAAGTAGACAAGGTTACGCGCGATTGGAGGAGGCCTTGGTATGTTCACCACGTGAAAGCTATTGAGTTGTTAAAAATATAATTGCTTGGTTATTTGGTTATTGTGACATTATTTATGCAATTGCAAACATATAGATGCTTATGAAATCTGCGTATAGGTTGATCTCTGATTTTTTTAGCTGGTTGTGGATTGAAAGTCGTTTATGATGGATCTTTCATAATTGAGATCACGCCTGTGGTTTGAACTAGCCTACCTAATTTCACATAGGTGTGATATGTGAAATTCCATGAGTCACATATAGCATTTGTTAGGATTGTGCTCTCACATGAAGATATTTATAATTTTGTCATTGGTTTACTCATGTGTTTATCTCTCATCTATATGAATGTTTGGAGTTCATATCGATTGGATACAAGTGCTACAAACACATACTTACATGCGTATACACAAACCTCTACTAACACTAGGTTCCAAGGTATATATGAGTAGTTATCCGGTAGTCTTTGTCATGCTGGTAAACATTCATGAAGTATCATGAATTTCTCTACAAGGTTAGATCTTAGAAATCTTTGAAGTTTCTTCTTAGCATGTATCATGACTTTAATACCATGTTGTTATGATATTCTTGATGATTGCCATGTATTGATACATTTATTTGGCACAAAAAGAACTAAACACAACCGATGAGATTGATAAAAGCTCGGTTTATGGAAACGTGGTCACGAGACAGGCGCAAAGGAAGATTCCACATCTGTGTTGTAGAAGCTTTTGTAAATTTTCTCCTCTTCATTTGTGTGGTTTATGTGTGTGCTTGAAAAATGCGAAAGTATCTGATGTTTTACACACTTATATAGAAGAAACTTGAAATACCTCAAGCAGAGAATGGTGTTGATTGTGGATAATCAAGTGACATATGGTATTCTTGCAAAGGCCTTTGGCGAGACAAAACTAATGGGAGACTTAAAGGAATTGGTTTTGGGCGACACGTAAAATTCTTTGCCCAGTCCCACTATAAATTGATGATTAAGAGTGTCGGGAATCACTATATAGAGCCTTTGAATGATCGAATTTGGGTGCAGTTAGAGGTGATAATTTAACTGTGTTCTATTAGTTCTCATTTTCTTGATGAATTCAAACTTGATTGTGACCCTCATGCTGCTGATCTGGTCTTAATGCATGAGGAAGGAACTCAAGTCGTGTGCGCAATGGAGTCTCACCCTCTCGCGAGTCAAGTCCAAAAGCCCGACAACAGCGAGAAGGCTAGCACTAGCGAGTTGTTCTCTGCAATGAAAGGACTCAACTCATACCACTCTAAGTCATGTCGGGGTGACCAAATGAGGTCAAGTGCCAGGAGAGACTCCAAGCTTGCAAAAACATTAAAAAATTTGGTACAAGGAGGCGGCGAGTGGTTGCGGGAGGCTGAAGTGGCAGAAGCAGAGATCAAGTAAGGAGATACATGGGTTGACAATGAGGTCTTGGAGCCTACAGCGTATGTGGGAAGGTTGCTTATGTGGAGAATGCTTATGTCTGGGTCGACTTCAGAAGTCAAGTTTATTGGTGAATTTATTGGAAATTTTATCACATGGCCCAATTCGTAACAAACATCATCTGCCACTTTTTGTATGTTTTGTGTATATTACATGGGTATGTGAATGTTGTTACCTTTGGTCATCAACTGCCACATTTTTGAATGTTTTGTGTATATTACATGGGTATGTGAATGTTGGCTGCTTGGGTTTGGTTTAATATGAATGAATCTTTGACTTCGGAGAGCAGTTTATGTTTGATTTAATCTAGTTGTTTCTTCACATTTCACAACATAAACAAGTGCCAAAAGTGAAATATATATAGGGCCTTATTCCGCATATAGGTGGTTTTGTTAGAGATTTCCCTTTACACAACTTCGGATATTTGAAATAGCTTCTTTGCAACATAACTATGTGTTGTCCAAGATAGTTAAACTGACTCATACAAGTTAAGTGCAAATCTTATTCATAATAATAATAATTGTTGTTTTTATATGTTTCTAAGATTCCTACTTGTGTTGTCCAAGATAGTCCTACAATACTAGTAAGAGTGGTGTTAAATTTTTTCATAATACTAGTAAAGAATGGTGTTAAAATTTTCTACACATAGTATAGTTGTATCATGGTAGTTTACAATTCCAACAAGTGTCTTATTTGTAATAATCACAATGCTAATAAGTGTTGTGTTAAAAAAATTTACTACTCACCACGTGATTGTAAAAATAAATCTTGCAACATAAGTAGGAGTTGTTCGAGTATATTTGTACAACTCAGGAAGTGTAATGACAATAGTATTCACAATACTAATAGATGTTGTCTTCCGGGTTTTCAACTACACAAGCCGGATATTGTGAAATAGTTTCTTTACAACATAACTATGTGTTGTCAAGATAGTTCCACAGCTCACACAAAGAGCGTGTAAATCTTATTCATAATACCCGGTATTTGTTGTTACATATGTCCCACGATACCCAACTTTTGTTGTCAAGATATTCCCTACAACCCAAGCAAGGGTTGTGTTAGGCTTTCAAAAAAAAATCGAAAAATAATCACAACTTTGGCAAGATATTATCGAAACATGAATCACATCACCCATTACAACTCATAGTCAAACATTATAGAAAAGTTTGGACTTTCTACAATACCCCACTACACAATACATAAAATGGAGTTGTCGTAGGTGTACTACAAACGCTAATACAGTGTTGTCGATGATGATTTTCCGTAGTGTGGCCACGTGAACCGATTATAGATGTCCTCTGTTAATTTGGAAACACCAATCCAGAATCGGTTTATTGTCGAAACATCGCCGTTTTGGAATTTAGTGCATTTGAAAAAAAATATCTAAATGTTTGATGTTTTGAAGAACTCTCTAACATTAGTTAATCTCACATCCAAATATAATTACCCTAATATGATTAATCATCACTAGTAATCGGGGATAAAATAAGATACTTAGGTAATTATTTTGATAAGGGTGGTGTGTGAAGGCTATTTCCAATTTAACCGGGAAATTTTAGGCCTATTTTAAACTTTGGCTTGATTAGGAATGTATACTCAAACTAATTGGGGTATACCCAATAAGACAAAATCGGGTTATTTTTGGTAAAACCAAGCCACCCCCTTAACCTTGTTTTTTTAAATGGCTAAATATGCCCTTGGTTAATTAACACTAAAATTGATTAGGTTAATTAATTGAGTTTTAGATTAAAATTTTGAAATTATGAATTGATGAAGTAACCTCTTGATCGTCTTATGAGTTGATTTGATCCACAAAAATTTTTAGTTTGAAAATGCATAAAGCGGCAAAGGTCGTGGTTTGAATAAGCTTAGGCCAAACCCGGCCGAGATAGTCAACTTTGAATAAGTAGATCGGCTCTTGGCCAGGAAGGTTACCGGCTGAGATAATTATGACCATATATCCATGGAATGGTCCTCGGATGAAGAACCACAGCCCAGACTATCTTGGGCGACAATCTTGCTGATCGGCATGTAAATATTTCCTACCCTTAAGCTATATTAAACTCGGCATGAAAAAAAAAACAACATTGTAAAGGCGACATAATATGGAAGAAGTAATTTAATTTATTGTTGATTTTGGTTACTACATTGATTGAAACATAAAATCAAATCCTTATCGACGGAAAAGCAGATACACTTAGCATATATGCATCAAGCCTTTGGACCCACTGAGCGACCCTAGTGGACGAAGTTATAGTCTCGTGAGGGTTTACATAAGAGGTACCCACAAAGCCTATACAAAAACTTCTAAAGCCATCGTCTTCGTCCAGAGAGCATTACACCCTCAAGTCATCTCAGGGCATACTCAGGTTTTGGATTCCATGAATTGATAGCTTGCATCGAATACGAATGCTTCCCCCCTTTTCCTCCAAGTAGCGCGCTTTGACTTCATGCTACAAAACAAAACACAAACTTACTTTGTTATGCGGTTTAAGTTGGAGAGATCAAACAACATGGATCACGTAAAATAAACCACAAAAATACTTACAAATTGTTCAATGGACAAGTTAAAGTGGGGAGCGTTGAAAATTGGTTTTGGATAGCTAAATAAGCAAGTATCGCATTTTATTGTTTATGTGCCTATCGTGCACTTGTTGAACACTTCTAGAGTTAGGATTCCCACTCTTCTTGGCTAAAAGTGTTGTTGTGAACCCTAGCCCGAAGGTTGTGGAATCCCCCTTACGGAGGACTGCCTTCGAACTCTGGTCTCATAAAACTTTGGTGATTGCCAAATCTTCATTAGAATCAAATGAAACCATTTCTTGTGTGTATGAAGCTATTGGGTGAGTTAGATGGAGTGTGTGATGAAAGAGCTTTGGAGTAGTATGCAAATAGTTGTCATGTTGTTTGTGGAGATAAGTAGTGCATTTATAGGATGGTGCCCAAATTTGGCCGTTATAGTGTCCAGTACAAGTGAATCAATGCAATTGTACTTGCAAAAATTTGAATTTTGAACCCGCGGCGTGAGTCGTAAATTCTTTAAATGTCAAAGTCGTAAAGCAGCCGGAAATGTATGGGTACAATAGCATGCCGGCCAAATCTGTGGCATTTTTCTTCATTTGTTTCCTCAGGCCTTACATGATTTTAGGCATCGGAAAATGGTTTTTCCAAGATATGGCCGGCGGGTCTCTGCATTTTCGTACCCTTAGGCTACAAAAATGCCGGCTTAGTAGGAATCGTATTACCTTGCGGCCCTGGTAACTAAACAGCTTTTTGTTAGCGGGGCGGCAACGCTGTTCAGCTTAGCGTACATAGTAACTACACAATTTTGGTTGACGGGCCGGATGCGACATTCACAACCTTGCCGACCACAGGACGGCCGACGGGTAGGTAAAAAAAAAGCATGCGGCAGTAAAAGACATCGACACTATAGCTAAACAAACCATTCATTCAACAAGCCCCACTCCAGAACATTTTTGTCAAAATACGAAACATGTCCCATAAACGGGTAAAAAAACATTTGTCCACACCATTAACTTAAACATTTTTCCACCACAACATAAAGAAATGAACTAGGAAAGCATTCATTGCCCACGACCCGCGACCCACACGACGACCACGGCCCCGTTTGGAACAACTACCTTCACCACCCGACCCCTTTCACCTTCACCACTTTGGGACCCTGCTACTACCTTCACCACCACGAGCACTACGAGTCCTCTTTTTATCAGCCTTTATCTTGGCGCGCATCCTTAATAGCTTTTTATTCTTTACTTCGGCTGAAGTTTGCTTGAACAATATTTGGGCATCCTCATTGTCAACATTGCAAGCATAGTTGATGTGCTTGCTTTACCTGGGTTCTCCTCTGTCTTTCGCAACACAACACCCTCACAAAGGTCTTGGTTGATCCTTCTATATTCAATTAAACAACAAACAATTAATAGAATGATTCGGTAATGCAATCAATCTTAAAATAGTAAGAGCAACTCTAAAATACTTACAAATATCTTAAGCAATGTTCTTTGGGTTTTTCGGTCGATCTTAACTATACGAGCCAGTTCTTGGTAGTCATTGGCCTAATCGCATTAGGACGGGGGCAAGCCAACCCAAATGCCCGCCATGTATTTCTCGGTAGCTTCATGACGGTGGTCACCTGCGTCCAAAAGATTCACGTCGATTTGGCACGACGCCTATCAGCCCAATGTTCTTGAGTTGGTCTTTGGAAAGGTAAGAAGACGTTCGCCTTTTTGGGAGTGGTGCAATCACTCCATATCCGATGGAAATGCGGATTTGCTGCATAAGTAAGTTCTTCTTGTACGTAACCCAATTGTCGCATTACCCGATGTGGATACATTACATTGAAAATCCTTCAACACAGTCATCAAGGGTCCATAGTATAATGCAACAACTTCATTTTCTCCTTGGGATTAAACCTTGATTTTTATCCTCTCGTGCGGATCAAATATCACCTCTTCGCCCGATCAAATTGTCGATGGCAACTCGGTTTCATAAGATTTTTGGCATTTCCTTATCTGAGTACCACTTAAAAGCGTACCTTTGCGCTCTTGGAAAATAGTAGTTCTTGTTATCCACTTTGGCGTAGAGTTGTCTTTGAACAAAGAAGGAAGTGTTCATATATCCAAACCTATGCAAAAGAAAAAAAGTTTAGTAAGAACCTTATCTTCACGAAAATTTTGCGAATATAAATGTTTTAGACAATAAAATTACTGGAAGAGACATGTGTTTCGTTAACTTGCTTAGTGAGTGCCACAGAAGATTTTGTCAACTGTTTGTTCGAAGGCGACCAAGCGGTACCGAGAATACCCCGCATCTCATGTAAGGGATCCAATATTTGCAAGTAACTGGCCTCGACTTGGTTTCGAGCTGTCGGGAGATACATCTACCAGGGTGTATAGCAAATAGCGGACGCGGTAGCATGATTCGCCACTTAGGGTGCACCATTCCTTCCTATCAAGGATTTCTGAGTCTTCCATAATCCGTCCCTCAACTTCTTCGCATTAAACTTCTTGGTTAGTTGACCATCCTTCTTGCCGAGAACATCATTAAATGGAACTGACTCCAATAGAACAATTTCTTGCTCAGATTCGTCAAATCTTCGAAGAAATGGCATTATCGAATCCCTCGATTGTTGCTTTTCCATCAACCTCAAGGCCTGGAATTTGTTGAGCATCGCCGGGTGCTCGCCATCTCCAAGGAATGCAGAATAACATAGTATCGAATCTCTAGTAGAACCTCTCAAGAATCGGAGATGGTAGCTTTATCATGATTAATATTCGAACTCTCCACATGAGCAACAACTTGGAGATCTCACAATCACTTTGCCTCCTCACATTAAAGTCAAGATTCCAAGTATGCGTGTGTTGAACACGAGCTTGGCGCCTCATGAGATGGATGGCATCTTGTGATCCTAAATACCAAAAAAAAAAAATGAAAAGAAATACAAACACTTGACGCAAATTTAATTAAGATAGTTTTGCTTGAATAAATAACAAAGACGGATTAAGATTACTTACGAAAGTATTATGGACATTACATGCCCATGAGTGTTTGTATCAAAAGAACATCTCCACCATACTGCGGGGGTCCCTTTTGGAGGATCACCTTCTTTCGAGTCACAACCATCAAGTGTTTGGAGGCATGTGAGAATTTGTTCAGTTTAGTGATCACCCTCTTCTTGTGGTTGAAGTTAAGCCCAGAGAAGCTTCGGTGGCTTGAACAATAGCTAGAGTTTGTTCTCCTTCTCCATCTCCATCTCCTTCTTCTTCTTGTTCCTCTTCCCATCTTGACAATTTCATCTTGATGATATTCTTACCTTTATCTCCATTACCATCATTCACGTCATCCCACCATATCATTCCTCCTCGGCCTCGAGGCATGTCTTGATCACCATCATCATCCTAATGTCTCATTGTCCCCCTCCCTCCGGCCCGGGCGGATTGGTTTCATGCCTCATCATCATCACCCAGGATGAATTAGTTGGTCTTTATCAAAAGGTCTAAATGCGAATCATTGGGTTCGGATGGTGGTTGAACCTTTATGATTCAGCTGCTTATATACCCTCGATGTTTTGAAGACAAGAGTTTAGGAGTTTGAAGGAGGTAAGAAATTGCTTTCTTCTTTTGCCATTCGCAATACGGAACAAGAACAATTCGGAAAAAAAAACGTACATGCGGAGTTAGACATATACAACATGCAGGCGGAACAATGGCAGGAAAGGTCGACCAAAGATGAGTGTCGGCTAAAGACAAAGCGATTCGTGTATCATCAAAATAGCCTTAAGCGCACAAAAAAAATATAGGATTTTTCACTAAACTAGTGGAAGGTCCATTTCTCACACATATGGTGACAAACAGCGGAATGGTTTTATATAAATACCCTTAGGACTCAAAAATTCTAGGCATCGGAAACAATTACAAACAAGTAGTAGGAAGGTAAACAATAATAAGATGCCAGCTTCATTAAAAAAAAAAAACGTCGGAATGGTATACGGATGAATAACCTGCTTTGGCCTGGTAGTAGCGATTACGAAACTATCTGACCAACAAGTTCTTGACCTTGTACCCTCAGGCCAAACACTAACTATGAAATCCAGAAAGGTCGATAAAAAAACCTTCTTAATCTTACTGCCAATTCACAAATTCGAATTTTGACCTAATTTGACATGCAAACATGAAATCCAGTACTAAGCGTGAGTTTAAACAAGCCCTTACTTTCTTAAGCGCACCATTCCACGTGTTTGGCGGGTTCAATTTCTTCTTCTTCAACCGTTTTCTTCACTTTCTTAGCAACCAAATTTGCAATTCCGGGGTTATATTCATTGGGTTTTCGATTAGTTTCTTTCATACGAGTTGCCTTCTTCCATGGTGGATCCATTGATGAAGATTTGTCGGAGTTTTCGAATAAACGATTTTAACAGATTGATGACGAAGTTTTGGTGGTGGTGGGGGTGATGGGCTGGTAAGGTTGTGGAGGAGAAGAAGAAGAGAAGAAGATGAAATGAAAAGAATGAAAGCGATTTAGGTAGTAATAATTAAGTTTATAATGGGAAAGTGTAATTTTGTAACTTTACTGGCCTCCCCTTTGCTCTTAAAAAGTCTCTTTAAAGTGGGTATACCCCGATTAGTTTGAGTATACCCCAATCAAGCCAGGAATTTAAATAAATCGTTTTATAAAAAGTATTTAAACATTTCTACTTTCTAACTTCTTGGAAGTAAAAAGGCTACTAATGGGCCCACGGAGAGAAGGGATCCGGGTTAGGAACCCGTCGGGTCGCCCAAGGTCGATATATCTGATGCGTAATTCCGAATTGTGTGTTTCTATCTAGGTTTTCAATTGAAAAATGGCGTTTGCTGCTGCTGCTGCTGCGAGCAAGCAGCAAATTGTTCTATGTGGTCCGAATTATGTCAAAGTATATAAAAACACCACCACCGCCGACAACAGTACAGAAGCAGCAACTAGCGATGAGCAGATGGAAGTTGATAGACCTGATTTTGTGTTAAAGAAGAAGAACGACCACCTTATGTTATTGTTGTCCATGGACCTCCCAGGGTAATTTTAAAGTTCATTTATCATTCACATTGATTTTGCCCTGTTTACTGCTTCTAATCGTTTGTATTCTGTTAAACTAGGCTGGGAAGGAGAAGCACCTGTTGATTAGGGCGCTAGTAGACCATTATACGGAGGATCGTGATTTACTGGACGTGCGAGGCCCCATTACCATCATAACAGGTACATTGATTTATTTTTCTTAGAAAAATTGGTGTGATTGTTTTAATTTTTTTTTTTTTTTTTTTTTTTGGCGTCAGGGGAAAGAAGGCGAACACATTTTGTGGAGTGTCCCAATAATTTTAATGGTATGCGTGATGCTGCAAAGTATGCTGACGCTGTAATATTGCTCATAAAGTCATATGTTGGGTTTGAAATGGTGAGTAATTACATTTGAAATCTCACAATGTATTTTTGATTACATTTCCGGTAACAATGCTTTGTGCCAGTTTTAAAAGAAGCAAGTTAGAATATAGTTTTAATTTCTTATTGCAAGAGGCTTTTGCTGATTTCAGGAGACATTTGAGTTTGTTAACATCTTACGAGTTCACGTGCATGCCCAAGGTTATGGGGGTGCTGACATCTATTGATAAATGCGACCTATTTGAAACCAGAGAACACCTCATGAATCATTTCAGTATTGAAATATGTGAAGGAGCAAGAGTATTCTGTTTATCTGGGCTCGATCATGGGATGTAAGTTTGTTAAGATTCAATATGCCAAAAATAGCTCCTTGTGTTTCATGCTCGTCTCTTTTACCAGTTTGTGAAATTCAAGGGACTCACTCAAAGTAAACTAAAAAAGTGTAGTCCATCACGGTTTCTTATCCATTCTAACAGGTATCCGGAGCATGAAATTCGCCAGCTGGCAAGCTTCATATCAGCCATGGATTTCCATCCTTTGTCATGGCAAGCTGCACAACCATATGTGTTGGCAGAACACTTTGAAGATGTTACTCGGCGGAAAGAGTGCACACGGATAACAGATGCAATAGAGACATTGTTTTGCGTGGTTATCTTCGAGGTTGTGATATCAAGAAAGGAGCTAAGGTACTTCTCTTAGGGTTGCGCCTTTTGGAACTAGAGACTACCTTTGTAAATACATCCTTTCTTTTGTTAATAGGAGCATATCCACTTGTCATCACATACTCTGAAATCACATATTGCTAGTAATTTTTGCATGATTGAATATCGTTCAAAACCATCTTATATTTAGTCTACCGCTCTTCATATTTATAAACTTGTGCAGATTTGTTAAAAATCTAGAAATTTTGTTAACTCTTAGAGCTCATTAACATTTACGAAGACTCGTGAAATTTGATGCCAAGTGGCCTGGGTCTATTTTCTTTGTTCGTTATTGTTAAAAGTCAAGATTCCTGCCATGTATCCATATTATCTGATTTCTTCTTTTCGCATAGTTTTGTATATATGCAAGATGTAACTCAACAGTCTTGGTGTACGTTGGCTTTAGATGCCTTAATGTTTTTCACCGGTGCAAAAGTTTTGAGTATATTGTGTTGATTCTCTAACATTTGGATGCGCAATAAATTTTTCACCGGTGCATTGTTTTTTTTTTTTTTTTTTTTTTTTTTTTTTTGCTACAAGTATTACTATCACATCATATGTCTGAACTTCAAGCTTAGTTCCAATGAAAATTATCCGTGCCTTCCTCTATGTGGAAAAGCAAGGGGATGTTCTCAGAGTCCTCAACAGTAATTGTTTCTTGTAAACACAATTAGCTCTGTTTGCTCTATAAAGGCTTGTCCCATTTTCTTCTGTGTTGATCAGT
Organism: Papaver armeniacum; assembly: GCA_023531295.1. Lineage (NCBI taxonomy): Eukaryota > Viridiplantae > Streptophyta > Magnoliopsida > Ranunculales > Papaveraceae > Papaver > Papaver armeniacum. The sequence goes on from JAJJWW010013386.1 coordinate 25,616, forward strand.
AACTGTTATTTTCACTTCTTCCACCATGAGTATTACTTGAATATCGTTTCACCCGTATGCAAACTGTATTGGGGGTTTATTACATCAGGTGCACATTGCTGGTGTTGGCAATTTCCCTCTATTTAGTGTAACAAGCTTAGCCGATCCTTGCCCTTTCCCGACTGGTTCCAAAAAGAAGAGATCTCGGCAAGGTGATATCGCAGCTCCATTTTCTCAATTTAATAGCGGGATGTGTTTCTGTTTTACACAATGTTTGTAGTATGATTGTCTGAGTGTAGAAACATTAATTTCTTGCTAAACACGTGTTTCTATGGATATTTATAGTGATCTTTGTGCTATTTTTACAATCCTTCTTCTGTTTATTCTTTTTAACTTCAGAAAAAAGCTTGATGAGGGTGAGGGATTCAGACCAGGGACTTATCTAAGGTTGGAGGTCCGAGACATTCCTTTGAGATTGTTGAGAATTATGTTCCTTATCATCCTATTCTTGTTGGAGGTATCAGTCCCGGGGAAGATAATATTAATGGATATATGCAGGTTAATATTCCTTTTCGTTTTACTATCGTAAAGTTTGTTGTACAATTTATTGCGCCCATTGAATTCAAGAAACTTAACAAAAGATGGTGTATTGTTTATTTTCGTACTACATATGAGCAGAAAGATACAGCTGCTGTTGATCTTACCATGAAAGAAGAAGAACCTCCATATGTTATTGTTGTCCATGGACCTCCCAAGGTAATTTTACTTATTAAAGTTTATGATGGACATTAATTTTCTCTGTTTAGTGTGCTTGTAATTATTGTATTCTGTTCTAGGTTGGGAAGTCTCTGTTGATTAGATCACTAGTAAAGTGTTATACCAAGAAAAATATTGATAAATTATACATGCAAGGCCCAGTTACGATCATATCAGGTATATTTATTTTGATTGTTTCTTACTTCTTGGACAGATTGGTTTGGTTTCATGGTCTCATTATGTGTTCTGGTTTTTGTTAGGGAAGCAAAGACGAATACAGTTTGTGGAGTGTCCGAATAACATTAATGGTATGCTTGATGCTGCAAAATATGCTGACGCTGTCACGTTTGCTCATTGATACAGATACTGGTTTTGAAATGGTACGTAACATTTGAAAGGTCAAATATATCTTTAGAAGCCTTTCCATTAACAACAATTGCGAGTTAACGTTGCTGCCATTTTCACTTTGTTCATACAGGATAACTAGGTCACGGTAAGTTAATATGGTATTTTGATCGTAAGATGCTTTTGCTGATTTCAGGAAACATTCGAGTTTGTGAATATTTTGAGTTCATGGCATGCCAAAGGTCATGGGGGTGCTGATATCTGATGATATGTGCGTAGATCTTGAAAAACTATTAAGAACCAAAGAATGCCTTATGAATCATTTCTCTACTGAAATATATGAAGGAGCAAGACTATTCTGCTTTATCTGGACTTGGAACTGGGATGTATGTTTCTTATGCTTGAATATGCCAAAGTAGCTTTGCATGTTTCATTCATGTTTCTTATACAATTTTGTAAATTTGTTGGGTCTGAATTAATGTAAAATAGATTGCTTATAGTCTATTATGCTTTCTTATCTATTTTACAGGTACCCTAAGCATGAAATTCTGGATCTTGCAAGCTTCATATCAATTATGGAATTTCATCCTTTGTCATGGCGAGCTGCACGACCTTATGTGTTGGTAGACCGTTTTGAAGATGTTACTCTGTCAGGCAGGTTGCTCATCGATGACAGATGCACTAAGGACATTGTTTTGTATGGTTATCTCCGAGGTTGTGATATCAAGAAAGGAGCTAAGGTACTTATCTTTGGGTTGCTAACTGATGTCAATCTTGCTTTTGAGATGACCGCTTTTTTATTCTTGTAAACACAATTACAATTATCTCCGTTTGTTCATATTCTTTTGTGCAGAATGTTTTTTTTTTTCACTTCTCTACATTGAGTTTACTTGAATATTGTTCCACCAATATGCAAACTGACTGGGGTTTATTACATCAGGTGCACATTGCTGGTGTTGGTGATTTCCCTCTATTTGGTGTAACAAACTTTGTTGATCCTTGCCCTTTAAAGTCTGCCCTCAAAAGGAAGAGATCTCTGAAAGGTGATCTCTTGTCTCCGTTATTCTCAAATCTTAACAGGCTGTGTATCTTTGTCGCACAATATAGACTGACTATCTGAGAGAAGAAACATCACTTTCTTACAGAATACATATTTCTAACTTCTATTTTTTCTTTTATTAAGCTGTGTTTCTTTGTTACACAGTATTTGTAGAATGATTATCTTTGAAGAACCATCAGATTATTCTATGGATCATTGCAGTAATCGTTGTGCTATTTTCACAGTCATTATGTTTTAATCTTTTTTGAAATTCCTTAATATTGCATATATTAGGAAAGGAGCAGGATGGGTGTTCGAGTTTCAGACCAGGGACTTATCTAAGATTGGAGGTCCGAGACATTCCTTTCGAGATGCTTGGAGATATTAATCCTGGTCATCCGATTCTCGTTGGAGGTATCAGTCCCGAGAAGAAAATATTGGATATATGCAGGTTGATATGCCTTTTCATTTTACTAGCGTAAAGTATGTTGTAATTTTACTTTAAATAATTTCACTACGCAAGTATAACTCGATTTTTATTTGCATCTCATGAGTATTTACTGTTAAAAAATTTGCCTGTCTGTTGTTCTTCCAGGCAACACTTAAGCGACATATTTGGCACAGGAAATTGTTGAAGACAAGAGACCCTATTATTGTTTCCATTGGTTGGAGGCGCTACCAGACGAGCCCTGTATATGCCATGGATGATAGCGGTGACCGGTTTCGAATGCTCAATTACACCCCTGTAGACACGCAGTGCCTTGCAATGTTTTGGGGCCCCCTTGCATTACCCAATACTGGAGTTGTTGTTCTACAGGATCTACCAGACAAAAGGGTATATAATTTGTTCTATTATAAATATAAATGAAAAAAAACCATCGTCATAAGCGAATAAATGATTATTTGGTTCCTGTGATAAGTGTGTGGTCCACTTTCTCTGAATCCTCAGGCAGCGTTTCGTATTTTAGCTACTGGCCTTGTTGTTGATTTTAACCATGCGAAGATATTAAAGAAATGTAAGCGGTCTAGAATACCTTGGAAGATCTCTGGCAAGACTGCTCTTATTAAGAACTTGTTTAAATCAGATGATGAAATTGATAGGTTCAAAGATGCAAAACTTTGGACCGAGAGCGGAATTCAGGGGAAGGTTGAAAAGGTTAGCATTATAAGTCTTGAATCTTTGGTTTTCAGTGCTGTATACACTCCTGTGCTCGACTCTTTTGTTGTATCTTGAGACCCAGCATTTCCATGGTTTGTTTTTGTGTAGGCTGCAGAAAAAGTACGGAGAAGAAAGGATGGTGTACTTAGAGTAGGGATTGTGGAGTGCAAGTTTAAGCGCAAAATTTGCATGGGGGATACCAATTTTCATGCGCCTGTGGAAAGAAGTTAAAGTTCCTGGTTTCTTCAACCCGTTCATACCAATGACTGGTTTATCACACTGGGTTAGTGCCTGATTTTAATTCCTTGGATGATTTAATTTTATGGCTTACAAAATTTCAGCCTTCCATGTATCTGACTTATGATCCACGTTTAAATGAAGCCCGATGAATTCCCGAAAGGAGTGTTATTCAAACATGAAACTGATGGAGAGTCGCCCACAGAACGACGTATGGTGGCCTTTGTTGAGGGAGAGCCTAGCTTCCAAGACCTAATTACTGCCAAGGAATTTGAGTTGTATCATGTAAGATAGTATTGGCTTTGCAAGGCCCTACCCGTAATTTTTTTTCTTCGGAGCTTGATTTTGGGTTTGATATGTTGTTGATTCTACAGTGTAATAAAGAGGAGCAGAAGGCATTCAAGAGACATCCAATGCTGGTGATGATTCCAAAGGAAGAAGAGATGTTAGAAATACATGAGAGAGGGGAGATTACAAAGAAACACCAAACAAAGCCATGGACTCCTGACTGTCCTGTAGATGACCGGGTCTTGAATTCCGCAATGAGTCTATATGGAAAAGTTCCAAGTTATTTTACCTTCTTCCGACCACGTAATCAAATTAAATATAAGAATTAGAATATATCTTAATCTTATAATGTATTTGCTCCATGTTGTATATGTTGTTTAGAAGTACTAGCTAATTATATTTTATTTTAAAAAGAGATCTCTTGGAGTGCATACGATAATGAATTTGGTTGAAGATTTATTAGATTTATACGAATTGTTCATCAAGAAACTGAAGCGTGATCTGCATTAAGTAAGAGTAAAGAATTTACTTTTACTAACACGACCCACCGAGGGTTTGTATTATTTATTACCCTTTGTACCCACTGAGGGTTTGTATTATTTATTACCCTTTGTCCTTGCTTGAGAAGGAGCTTCCCAATTCCTACACGTAATTGGGCCAGTAGAGCGAAGCAAGGGGGACCCTATATACGGTGATGTCACTGTGAAACACCTTTCTTGGAACCAAAAAAAATTCGATCAACAATGAAAGGATTAACTTGCCCCTCCATGTTTTTATTTTACCCTCCCGTGTTTTCTATTTCATTCATGTTTAGTAGAGATTATTGGGCCCCTATGAATTTTTAATTCTCTCTTAACTTTTTGACAAAATTGTCTCCTTTAATCCTTTTAGTCCTATTATTATAATTCTTTATATATTCTAATTTTCAAAAAAAAAGTGATACTTTCACTCATGTTAGGAAATTCATGCCGTGTCATGAAAATTGATACTTTCGCTCCGTTTCAGGAAAAATGATATCTTCGTCCCGTTTCAGTGATACTTTCGCCCCGTTTCTGGAAAATTAATATGTTCACCCCCGTTTCAGAAAAAGTGATACTTTCGTCCCGTTTCAGAGAAAGTGATACTTTCGCCCCCATTTCAGAAAAACTGATACTTTCACCTGTTTCATAAAAAGTGACATTCACTGTGTTTCAGGAAAAGTGATATTTTCGCCCCGTTTTAGGAAAAGTGATATTTTCACCCCTTTTCGGGAAAAGTGATATTTTCCATTTCAGAAAAATTGATACTTTCACCCCATTTCAGAAAAAGTGATACTTTCGCCCGTTTCCTAAAAAGTGATTTCGCTCCGTTTCAGAAAAAGTGATATTTTGCTTCGTTCCAGAAAAATTGACATTTTCTCCCCGTTTCAGAAAAAATTATATCTTCGCCTGTTTTAAAAAAGGTGATACTTTGCCCCCGTTTCAGAAAAAGTAATACTTTCACTTTTTTTTTTTTTTTTTTTTTAATTTGGCCTATTCTGGGCAAAAAATTAACCGTGAAACTTTATTTTCATTCTCCTCTCCTCTCCTCTCTCTTTTCCCTCCTCATGCCTCTCTGAACCCTTCGGTGGACTTCGTAGGCAGTATGGATTCAGTAACAATTTTCTCATCACATCAAAGGAGCCATTTGAACATGATTCTTTTTTTTTCCTTTCAAAATATAAATTGCATTTCTGTTGCTACTTCGATTTTTTAGGCCGACCGAGCGAAGCGAGTAGGGATGCACAAGACCCGGATTGGAACCAGTGTCCCGGCTCGTAACCGGAAAACCCGGGTCGGAGCTGTACCGGAACCGGTGAAGGCGCTACAGTGAATGAGAACAAGGACCAGAACCGGTATAAGAATGGGTAAGGTAACGATTCTGACCTAATTCCCGTCAGTCCCGATACCCAAAACCCGGTTAATATAGACCCTTGATCTGAAATATATATCCTAGGCTCCTAGGCGTGTATCTAATCATATCCGTTCATTTTAGGTTTAGCATATAGTCTCATCTATCTCATTTTCATTTGTTCTTTCCTTCTTTCCCATCTCTCGACTCTCTTTCTCTCAGAAGAAAAAACACAACGGCAACCCTAGCAGAAAATTAGGTCACCTTCTTCGTCAAAAATATGAAGATAAACAACTGAAGGTAATCCCTAACCTCCTCTTCTTCTGATTTTGGGTTACAGGTGAGAGATTTCTTTAGAGTTTTAATTTGATTTGATTTCTCTGTCATGTATGAATGTATCTAGGGTTTGTTACTTTGTTTATGATTTAGAAACTAATTGTATGTTTTTTTTTTCGGTTTCTTTTTTCAATTTGGTTTAGTTTTCATTTCTCTTTTTTTTTTCCAGTGATTGAGTCGGTTGATCCCTTTTTTAGGGTTTCTGAGATTTGGGTTATCAACTAAATTGAATTCTTGTGTGATTCTAGGTTTAGAAGCATGTTAGGGTTTGTAATATGCATGCATAATCTGTCTTTTACTCCGAACATGCGGTTGATGATGGAAAGCAACCGGTGAACCGGCTAAAAACCCAGCTGGGTTTACTGGTTCACCAGTTGGATCGGATGGGTCACCCGGTTCAATGGTTTTTTGTGATTCTGAGTCACTGTTGACCTTTGTTTTTTAAGATGGTTCCCTGGTTCATCTACGGATGATGCTCCGGTCCGGTTTTTAAAACACTAGGCGTAACTTAACGAACAAAATTTACCCCGTGATTTAAACAACATTCACACGTTACAAAGCTTGATTTAGAGGGTGCCTCCCCTTTTTTAGTATCAAACATACCAGCTACAATTTGTCAAGGATCTAATCTTTTGGCAATTTGTGTCAACGATAAATTTCCATAAGCATGTTAGGGTTTGTAATATTTCAATTAAAATCTCGAATGAAAAACGTATACCGTACTGACGATCCAAACATTGGACAACACTTCCTATAACAAAGAGATTGTTACTGAAAATGAGGGAGAAAACGAAGAACACGAAGAAGATAAAGCCGCTAATGTGGGTGTTGGTGGTGATACTGATAATCAAACTCTTTAGCAACTTCAAATGGCCCCAATTAGGTAAGATTCTATCATTTTATGGGTTTATGTTGCTTCAATTTGATGAATCCATGAAAAAAAAATCTATGGTTTTCGGTCATGATCGGGAGTTTAGTCATTGTTTTTAACTCCGAATTGTGTCTATCTTCTTCATTCCTTAAGAACATCGACCATAATCGGGAGTCAAATTTATATGTTTTCTTCTGATTATATATCGTTGTTTGTCACTGAACCCTAATTGGCCATAATCATAAGTTTAATGTTTTATGACTTTCGATTATACTAGAGGATTAGAAGATATAGAGACGCATGAAGTTAAAATTATTTTGACTTACGAATATAATAAGTTTGTTGAAAAATTCGAATATTTTGTGATTTTGGAGAAATTTAATTTAGCGCTACGTTTAAATCGGTAGAAAATGTAATTTACTTTACTTCCGATTGTGTGATTTTGAAATATAAATAATTTTGGGGCAACATTATACTAGATATGTATGCTTATTTTCTTCCGATTGTTTAGGCTTAAGAACTTAATAATTTTCTTATGCATATTTGGTAGATATGTATGAATACTTTTTTCCGATTATTTTGACTAAACAACTTAAAAAATTTATGGACTCAAAATGATGCTTAGGTAGAAACTTTTTTAGGTTATTTACCGATTGTTAAATATCCGAAAAACAAAACTGTCATTTGGCTTCCGATTATATGTATTCGGTTGATAGTGTTCAAATCTTACTACCGATTGTTGATAATCAGTTGTTGGTTTTTCACTTATCTTCCGATTGTGTACTTTGTTAACGGATTATTACGAACCAATTGTCTTTTATTTTGTTTTTTAGGGATAAGCGAGGTAAGAGATCCCGGGATACAGTTGTCTTAGGGCCTCGTAGGGAAGGGGGTAATAAAGTGACAACTAGTGCAAGGAGAGAAAAGAGTGCTAAAGGAAATTAAAGTTCTCAATATGGAACTCAACAAGGTGAAGAACTTGTAACTCAACAAGGAACTCAAGAAGGTGTAAAGCAAGTGCCACACAAGGAACTCAAGAAGATGTAGAACAAAGTACCACACAAGTTAGAGTCGAAGATGAAATTCAACCAATTTCCAGTGCCAAGAGTACAAGAAGAAGGACAACCAAGCGGTACGCAAGAAGAAGGAGGAGGTTCAAAGAAGATAATCGCTAAGAAAGCATCACACCTTGTTGTTAGAGCACTGCTCGGTCAAACTCTCAAGCTTAATTGTCAAGTTTAGTTGCCAAAACTATAAGTCTTGATTTCTAGTCTACTTATAGCTAAGTCTCGGACTAGGATAGTAAGTGTAGTTGAGCTCTAGACTCCATGGCGTTCATCATGCAAAGACGAAGAACTACTCAAGGAACTGGTGGATCTTCATCGAAAAAAAGGTATGTGGAGACTTGAACTTATCTATCACTCAAAAGTCTATCTACTCTATCTCCTATCTTGAGACAAAAGTCGTATTTCTATATAGACTTCGATTATACACATTTGCTATTTCGAGCCGAGTTTATCTCGCTTATCTATTTCTCTAAATATGCCAAGTTCATCTTTACAAGTGACGAAAGTCATGTTGATCATTTCAATATCTTGAAAATTACTTTGATGAAAAATAGTGTGTGAGTAACCTCTATATAACATCCTCTAAGAATGTTTCAATGATTGAAATGAGAGTTTAGAATATATAACCTTGAATGGATATAAACATTGTATGTGAACTCATACGTGTGTAAGTCCAAATTCCTTGAACTAAAGTATGCGTACTTTACTGGTTTAGGATGTCTGGAAGCTAAGTCCGCGTACTCGTACGCGTACTACCGGAAGTTCACATCCCGTGAATTTCTGCTGGAGTTTGTGAACTAAAAACAAGCTCAATCCGGGTACTTAAGTATGCGTACATGTATGCGTACTTAAGTGGGTTATATTCTAAAAACGGTTTATTCATGAACTAAGACATTTATAAATTAAGGAATGCAATCTTTGCAAAGCTTAATTATAATGTTCATGAATCGATTAGAGTGAATCAAAATCGTTTTTGCTTCGATTGTGTCTTATATACTTCTATGAGATCTAAGCAATTGAACAACTCTCTAACTAGTTCTTTTGAGTCATTTGAACTAGTTATGGTGAAGATGAATAAGGTTGATATGAAAGTGCTCATATGGATAACCATTTGGTTAACTACCGTTGAACCAACTAAGTGTACACGTTTAGTCAAACCTAAATGAAGTATATTTCATTTGTGTATAACAAGCTAAGATTCGATCTAACGGTTGAAAGATATTAGCTTGAATCTAATCAGAGTTTCATCTAACGGTGAATATTGAATACTTGTTACCAAGGTAACTTAGATTGCAAACCCTGATTTGAAGACTATATAAAGGAGAACTCTAGCAACTGGGAAACCTAATCCCCACACCCCCTGTGTGATACTAGTTGTATAAGCTAGAGTCGATTCTCCTTTAACCTTAGGTTTCTACCGAGAACCTGTAGGTTAACGACTTGAAGACTTCATTGGGATTGTGAAGCCAGACCCAAGTATTTTCTTTGTATTTGCGTGATTTGATCTTGTTGTTTCTATCGTGATTGAGTACAATCATAAGATTGGCTTGAGATTTATATCTCCGATAGGCAAGATAGAAAAGTAGTCACAAACACCTTCGCCTCATCGTTTGTGATTCCACAATATCTTGTTTCGCTACTCGATTAATATTATTGTGAGGTGATTGATATTTCTAGGATGTTCTTCGGGAATATAAGTCCAGTATATCAATTGGTTCCTGTTCACCTTGATTTATCAAAAGACGGAACAAAAACTCTTAGGTATTTCTGTAGGAGACAAATTTATCTATTCTTGTAGACTTTTCTGTATAAGACAGATTTGTTTATTAAAGTATTCGACTTTGGGTTGTAGCAACTCTTAGTTTTGGGTGAGATCAGCTAAGGGAATCAAGTGCGTAGTATCTTGTTGGGATCAGAGATGTAAGGAGCGCAACTGTACCTTGGATCAGTGTGAGATTGATTGGGGTTCAACTTCAGTCCAGACCGAAGTTAGTTTGTAGTAGGCTAGTGTCCAGTAGCGGCTTAATACGGTGTGTGTTCAATCTGGACTAGGTCCCCGGGTTTTTTCGCATTTGCGGTTTCCTCGTTAACAAAACTTTTTGTGTCGTGTTATTTCTTTTCCGCATTATATTTTGTTATATAATTGAAATATCACAGATTGTGCGTTGAATCGATTAATTGGTAAATCCAACATTTGGTTGTTGATTGAAATTGATTGATCCTTGAACATTGGTCTTTGGTACCGTTCAAGTTAATTTCTCTTGTATTCAATTAGACTCGCAGATTTCTATTTGCTTGAGTAAAGACTGAATCGAGAAATTGAGATACAACTCTTTGATATACTTTTTATAAAGATTGAGTCTGACTGTATAGTTGATTCTCTTAAAAGTATATTGGAGTTAGTCCATACAGATTGCTAAGCGAAATATTGGGTGAGGTTGTTAGACCCCCCACTTTTTCACTTGTCCCATCTTCTTTGAAGGTGCAGAATATCCCGGAAGGCGAAATCCTTAGGCTACCGGAGGATAGAAGAAAATTATTATTTGGATACAAAGACTCTCGGGCCAGAGAAATCTTTGAAACCGAGGTAATAATCGTATCTTTTTATTAACGTATTGTCTTCTTGTTCGTAATAGTATTATACAATATTCTTATTATTTTGTAATTTTTCGTGTTTTTAATAGGTTCATTCCATTGCGGTTCGTCTACTCAAACCCACAACTGCACAAAAATGCTTGATTGTCCGTTAGACAAAGACTTTGAAAGGTTCAAGAAACATATTACAAACTCGGGGTTTGATACTGCCGCCGAGAATTCAAAGTTGGAGCATGACCGGGTGGAAATATTAGCGTTCGTAGAGAGATTGTATCCTAAGACCGACACCTTTCATATGTCGTTTGGGGAGATGACGATTACACATGATGATGTGGTGCAGATTCTTAGTCTCGCGGACCATGGCACTTCTATGAAGTAAAATTACACAAATCACTGCAGTTGGGAACAACCTTATGTTCTATGTAATCAGTGTTTTGGTTGGGATGAAACGACATCAAAAATTGAGTTCAGGAGGTACGCTTCTTACAGAACTAGACAATTCAACATGGATCATCTGATGGATATGTTCAAAGGCACCTTGAAGAAAGAAGAGAAAGAAATGTTAACCGATGCTGAAGTGGAGAACGCGACCACCGCATATCTCCTATTGTATTGGGATGTGTCATTTTCCTCAATGCTAGTGGTAACCGGGTCGACGCCAACCTTTACAACTACTGCATCCTCTCAATAAACTCCGTGACTACTCGTGGGGAATGACATGCTATGCATACTTGATGGATGAGTTGGGAAAGGTGTCGAGGCGAGGAACTATCCAAATTGTTGGGAACGTGAGTCTACTCCAAGTATTTTATTTTATTAACTCTATTAGTCCATTAATAGTTATGTTTTGTAATACACCGATATTCGGCAGTGTTTGACTGAAAGGAATATAAATAATGATTTGTCATTACACCATTTTTGCATATTAACAACAAAAATTAGCAACAACTCATGAGACGTTGCGAATTCGCAACTAAATTAGCAACTGCTTAAAAATTAGTAACGACTTGTCATTAGTTCATAAATTTGTAACTGCAATGGGAAGTTGCGAATGTTTGAGCCATGTTGCAATTCACAACTGCTGACCATACCATATGTGCGTCATGCTTGTGTGCAAGGTAACACAAGAGTTCCACATGTGCGACGAGTTTGAATGGATGACAACACTACCTTCTTCGGTTAAGATTTTCTCTAAAAGTTTTGGATAGTGATCAAATATCTCACCTCAACCCTATCCTTAATCCCAAAGGGAGAACAACCTATATCACTCTCGTCTATCTCTCTCCTTCTCCCTCACCTTCATTCTATTTCGGTCCCTGCTTCAAAATTTTTTTCATGACTCTCACTTATTTTATTGCCAAAACACCACCACCATGAGCAAACCATTAAACAAAATCCATTTTTTCTTCAATCTTTCTCTGAAATCCTTTTTCTATTCAATCTTTCTCTTGAAACCCTACCACCATTAAACCTTCGAGAGAATTTCTCCTGATTATATTGTTCTTCAATCCTTCTCTTTAAAACCCGCAACTATTTCCTCTTCAATATTCCTCGTGCTTGATTTTCTATTGGAAAAGTTAGGGAGCAATTTCGAAGTTAGGGTTTGCAATTGTTTTGGGTGATTCGTTATGACGATCATATTGTTTGTAATTTCTAATTGTTTTAGGTGGTTCACCATTAAATCATGTTTAGTTATTCTCGGAATTTTATGATTTGGGTTTTAATTTGTGCTAGATTCAATGAAATCCGAGGATTTGTTAGGTTGTTCATGATTTATTTATTTTCGGGAATTTTTGATGAATTTGAGGATTAGTTTGTATTTTTTATGTATTGATTTTGATTTAAGTTGTGGGTTTGTTTTGGTTTTGAATTTTGATTGGGGTTCAATTTTGGATTTGGAGTTTTGGTTTTCTTTTTTTGTGTGTGAACTATGTAAGTTTCAAAACATGATGACCGAATCTTATTGTTTGAGTTTCTTAGACTTGTTCTCCGACTGATTGCGTCTGCATTGCTTGTGCATGTTTATAGGAAAAGACACCATGTGTTTACTATTGCTGGTAAATAACGACAAAAGAAGGTATAGTGTGTGAATTTCTTATAAAGGGATGAATCTTGTTCAGATATGGATGAACAATTATATTTTTTGGCTAGGGATATTTTCTCAAAGGGTTCGCTACCATTATTGTTGTTTATATTGGCTGTGCTTACCATTTGCTTTTATTTGGTCCTCATATTTGGGCCGACCGACCGTGGGGCCCGAAGGGAGGGAGTCCCTTTTATGGCCACTTTTTTTGTAAATTGAAACCTAACAAAAATGTTCAATTTGATAAAAATATTGGAAATCAATTTGGTGGTAGTCTTTGGGACATGAAAAACTAAAATGTCCCTCCTCTTAGTCTAATTATTATATCTCCTTATACATCCTATTTTTTCAGGGGTATAATTGGCAACCAAACTTTAATATAACATATCTAAAAATCTGTGCCTTGGAATTTTACAAATTTTATGTCACTGGAAAGGATTTTAAAAAATCTACACAACGAGTACAAATAATAATATAAAATTTAGTGTTTTTACGAAAAATCCGATGATGACTTTCAAAATTTAATGCATAGCCATTATGCAAAGCACCACAAAAAATTCATAATACATGGGAAAATTGATGCAAACCACCACAAATAATACATAACACATGGGTAAATTGATGCAATCTATCACAAAAAGTGCATTAAAATAGGGGAAATTTATATAAACTACCATAAATTGGATGTGTATCAATTTTAGCCTTAGAACACCATTACGCATAACGACGTTTCGTTATTCTTGATCGACCCTCCCCACTTGGCGTGGTGATCTAGTATGTACACCATTATGTACATGTGTAGTTTGTGATTGTGATCAGATCTTTTTTTAGTTTGTATTATAATTGAAATATTTTGTTGTTTATCAGCACAATGTCGGAAACCATGTGAAAAGACGAGGGTACCCAAATATACCTCAATCTAAAACTTTTCCACCTATAAGTCCTTTCTCACTAGTGGAAAAAAGTCATTTTAAGATAGTTGGAAAGTGTCGTATCAGCACCTAATACAACACTTTGGAGTTGCCGCTGAAAGTGTCGTAGATTTAGTATCTTTTTCTGGAACGACACTTTCAAGTTGACTCAAATTTAAGATGCTCTTGAGGTGTCTCTAGGTACGATATCTGGACTGCGTCGTAGATTTGATTTATATTAATAAAAAAAATCAGATCTAGCTGACTGATTGCAGCCATTCTGACTGGGCTGAAATAATTCTGATTCAAAACTCAAAATACACTGAGATTCAGCTAAATTCCAAAAATGACACAGCTGAATCTTGAACTGAAAAAACTTAAAACTAAAACCAATAATGACTTCAAATAAGAACATGAAATTGAATACAATTCATATTAAAAGTAGAATTCAATTACAATTTTAAACTGAAAAATTCTCCACCAATTTAAAAATGTTCAACCTATATTTCGTATACATACTTAATCGAAAGCTTGAAACTACCTCTTGCATGTTAGGGATGAAGCTGATGAAGAGGAGAAAATTGAAGACTGCTACGGCTGTTGTTTCTAGTGCTGCTTTTGCATCCTTGATCCATTTGATCAGCTGGATGGAAAGTTGCACTGCCAAATGATCAAATGTGGTTGTCCTCCTTGTTGCAGCAGCAACTACTGATTGTTCTTCTCCACTTATTGCTACTTTAGGCTCCAAAAGTAAGGACCAATGACGAAGATGCTCCATAGCTGCTTATTGCTCCGCCACCTATATAAATATGCATTAGTTTCAGTAAGAACAACTCTCCCTGGAAAGACTAAATAGTAGAGATATATAAGGACAAGGAAATTATATTGTCAATTAGAGCATTTGTCAATTAGAGCAGTGCTATCCCGTACGACCTTGCGGGATGCCTTCCTGCAAAAGCGGCTGCTAAGTCGTTAGATCACTATGTCCCACAACTAAAACCCAGATCCAGAAGCCTTATAGCATTTGTCAATTATATTATACGAATTGAAAGCATTTGACATCATCGGTTTATACCACTCTACCTTAAAAAAAAATAATCCTGAACTTACAGAAGAGTTTTAAATATCAAATTTAATAGCATGAAAGAAAAGAGTAAGAAACTACCGGAAGCCAAAAACAAGCAATAGTCGCAGTTGTTGTCCATGCATATATACAAAGGCAGGGTAAGAAGTACCTAAATCTGCAGTATTTATGTCCAGAAACATTAGAATATGTTGAAAAATCACAACAAATGCTGAACTTTGTTTAGTGTCATACCTTGCAAACAAAGAATCCTTTGTAAACATATCCGTACCTTTTTCTGCGGGCTGGTAGAGCAGTAATTTGTCAAGGCCCATGACACCAATTGGATACTAACAAAATTAAAAACATTCATTTGAGAAGAACTATTTCTTCTAAGATACCTGAGCAAGGAGTATCATATCTTACTGCTCACTCTTTCTGAACTCAGTTAGGACTGGATATATATTATGGAAGGCTGTGTATGTATCATCTCGAACCTGAAACGAACCAAACCAGGCACCATAAGTCATCCAACATTGTGAAGCTAAAACATATAATTACACATTTAAAACAAGAGTAACATTGCTATATAATTTAATTTACCTTTGCACCTCCGAGAACAATTATGCCTGATACGAAAATAAGCAGCACAATCTAGTCATCTTGTGATAGGGATGCACTATATACATAAAATTCTATGGAAATTCAGGAGTTCCAATGAATGAAATCTGTAAGCAGATCCTACGGATAGAAACAAAATAGCATATGAAAAAAGACACATAACACAAAAATGAGGATACAAATTTAGTGGACATACAATAGCTTGCATAGCAACATGAATCATTAATTTTTTTATCGACAATATCACCATGGGATTCATATTACCAAACCAACAAATCCAATAAATTACCCTTAACTTAGCATTTATACTAATCTTGTTACCTTGTTAAAATTTTCACTAATTGGGGAAAGTGGTCAAGTGATGCTTTAAAAGAAAATGAGAAACTAGAGCTACATCAGAATTTGCTTGTCCTTGTCTTAACAGGCTGCTGTCAACATTACCCATAAGATTCTTATAATTATTTGCGTTCCGGTAAATGGAAGCCGGCGCGTACAAAGAAATACAGTGCATTCAAGAGTTCACGTAGTAGTATATACTAAATGATTCTTACAAAAACCAAGCAAGTTTAATATTTCCTTCTGCAAGTGTATTTCAATTCATAGCCTAAAGAAACCAGTTAGGATCATAGAGATTCAATGGTGAATTACAACAAAATCACAATCTTTGCATGTTTCTTTTAATAGATCAGACCTGGGAAGAGTTCTGGCTCATACTGTACCAACAAGTTGCAGCTAAATTTAAATAAGAAATACCCCACAAACCTGACAAGAAAAAAAAAGATACCCCAACAAAGGTTACGCAATGGTCTCACTTTGACCAGTTACTGAACAACTACTTACACTTGAAAAGGGACCATGACAATATGACAACCACTCAAGCTTAATGGGGAATTCTACATCACAAGAGCCAACGATGTTTTGAATTTTGAAGTCCTAAACCAAAACAGCAATTTGTAAGTGATATTGTCCAATGAGGACAGAAGATAAATTAGCCAATCGAGCCATATACAGACAAATACCTAAAACTTGGCTGGAAACCTAAGCTTTTGTATGATTCGAGCATACTGCAAAACAGAAGTACATGTCATTTTGAGAAATTTATCAATAATGATACCATCCAACTATCCAATACCATGGAAGAAGCTTCTCAGTTAACGAAGATAGCTACAATCCGGAACGTTTCCAGGGATTAATACCTTTCTAGCTGCAAGCTTTGATTGCGGCTCGCTCTTAGCCCCATTGCATACCTGAAAAAAGAAGCGCGCACATCTGTTTAAAGGTCAACTATCCAGTATATAGGTTAAAATAGATACGTACACACTAAAACAGCCCTAAGATAGTAACAAAAAAACAACTTTTCAGGTCCGAGTCTGGTATTTTTGCATAGGGCTACCAAAACAAGCTAATTCAATGCATTCCCTTCAACTGCAGAGTAAAACCGACAGCAGTATGTCCCATCTTACTAGAAGAAAATATCAACGCAGTTGTTTTAGGCTCCCTTATTCTCATGATTACAGCAGAAAAACGCTCTAACAAGCATTGTGAAGCATAAATCATTATACAGTCGTATCAAAAATAATCACAGACAACAAACCATCAGCAAAGATGTTTCTAAAGACAAACATATCAAATATTGTACATACCTTTAGATTATACTCAGCATTATGGGCTTTGTACAACGATTGCTTTTTTAGGTCCAACTTGCAATCCAAGTTGGCATTAAAGGCAATGTTTCTGGAAATATCAAGTTATCAACAATCGAGCCAACTTTAGTAACTACTCTTTATTACTTGATGGTGCAACAAAATAAGCACATCATATAAACCTCTAATTGGAGGACCAATTATCATCCTTATTGCCCATGCTGAACTAGTCTGAAATAATACAGATACATATCTAGCACAATCAATGGTTGAAAGTGCCAAGATTTGATGTTCTTTTCGAAAAACTTATGTGTTGCTATTCCATACATACCATAAACTTGGACCCAACATATCCATAACCTGCAAAAAATAAATAAATAGGAGTCTTGTCACATAATCCTGTACAAAACACACACACACATTGAATAACTGAAACAACCTCACTTGTTAGCAAAAACCAACTAGAACATACCATGATATAAAAATCTCTCCACACCATGACTACCACCAAGTGTGCTGCAAAAAACAGAAAGTAAAAACACAATTTCTTCTGAACCACATTAACACTAAACCAAATATTTTGGATTCAATAATATACAAAAATTAATAGATTATTTGACAAACCAAAATTGTTAAAAAGAACAAAAAAATATGCAAACCTTTGCAGTTTAAAGTTTCCCCTTCCAACTCTATCACTTACTGGTTCAACGTCAAACCACACAAAATCAAAAACCATAATCCAAACATAAAAATATGTAAGAAATGAAGAATCACTCACTTGTTACCACTACAAACCCCCAATTTTAAAGTCCCCTAATTATAAAAACCTAGGTTTCATTCTAATGAAAACCCACAAAATTGATTTTATGAAAAAACTAAATCGGTTGTTTTTTCAATTAAATCTGAACCCAAAACAACTAAACTCAAAAAGAATCATTAAACTTAACTTGCTAATGATTTTTCAACTGTTTTTAAGAGAAGCAATTCAGTTGATTCTTCAACTGTTGGTTAAATGAATCACTTTGAGAAAGGAAGATGGTCGTGGTGATGGAGGTGGTGGTGGCGGCTGGAGTGAGTGGAGACTGGAGAGGGAAGAGAGTCCGAGTCTCAGAGAAGTGAGAAACTAGATTTAGGGTAGGAAACTAGAGGAAAGTAAGTTTTGCTGGTTGGTAGCAGCGGTTTAAGTGAGTTTCATTGTTCTAAATTTTTTGATTCCATGGATGAGAAATGAAGTTGCAAATCCGGTTTAGGTTTAGCTTCGGTGAGAGGAAATGGTGGGATGAAGTTCGCTTCATCTGTGAAGGTGAGAGAGAAAAGAGAGACCAAGAGACAGGCGGAGAATATTATATTTTCTTGAGATAGATAAGGTCGAGGACCTGAGGTAATATTTTGATCCAGCTGTTTATTAATTTTCAGAGCAAATCCTGACCGCAGAGGTGGAATATCCTACCAAAGAAACCATACTACGTGAGTGACGTTGTCTAAGTCAACAAAACTCCTAAACCAACGACAGTTTGACTTTAGTCAAAGACACCATAACTAAGTATTGTTGTCTAAGTCAACAAAAGTACAAGCACAACGACACTTTGACCTTAGTCAACGATACTACAGGTATGTGGTTGAAACGCGACATTCCCGTTTGTATCATTCCATTGTGTCTATGATAGGCCATTTCCCACTAGTGTCTCCGAAAGTGATTGTCTATGGATTGAGTCGAGACAATATAACTAATCGGTCCACACTTCGCGTGATCGTCTATGGATACGAGATCGAGACAATACGACAACAAGATAGCTTGTGTGATTGACTATGGATTTAAGATCGAGACAATACAACAACAAAGTATGTTTACTTGATAAAAGGTTCGGACTTAACCAAACACAATAGGATTACTATCAAGTAAAATATGAATTAACGTTTGTGTATTTTACTTCTAATTATAATAAAACATTATTATAATTATAATTGCGGAAATAGAAAAGTAAAAGACACAACAAAATCTTGTTAACGAGGAAACCGCATATGCAGAAAAACCCCGTGACCTTGTCTAGAATTGAATACTCTTAGGATTAAGCTGCTATACAAAATCAAACCAACTTCGTATAGTTAAGACCAAGCAACTAAACCTATAGTTCACCTAGTTCTGTATGTATTCCCACGCCTGCAACTTGTAATAAGTCGCGTACTTGGAACAATTCCTTTGGTTCGTATTCCAAACAGTAAAGGAAAAACAAATCTGTTTGGTAACTCCTTTGTCAGGTCCTTAGATCTATCTACTAAGGCTGAGTGTAGTGGAGTAAAAGTAGGGGATGATAGTGACAGGCTGTAGTGGCTAAAGCCCTAATTCAAATGCATTGAATTTCTCTCTGCTCGAATACAGGGGACGTGAGCGAGGATTTAAAATTAGGCGAGGTTTCAATCCTCGCCCAAAAAAGAGAAAAACGAGGAGACAATCCTTGCTTTGTCTTTTATTATAATTAAAAACCTAATAAAATATATTAATAACAGATTTTGGGTCCACCTTTAGTGTTTTAAATAAATAAAACACTTTTGGGCGAGGAATCAATCCTCGCCCATATTTAAATCCCCCACCCCCACTGCTCCACTCAGTCCTCTCCTCCTGGTGACGTGTCAACACTGCTCAACCCATACATCCCCTCCTCCACTCCACTCAGCCTAACAACTACCAAAGTAATTGTCTGATTTTGCAATCAATACTTTGAATCAAAAAGAAACATATTGATGCCGATCTACTCAACTAATCAATCCAATCTACCACAAGGATAAACTGATTATAGTTGGATCCTCTTTAACCGAAACAAGTATTGTGCACACCAAAGATTATGAACCCAAATCAGAAATCTTCAAATTCTTCTTTGTCTTCAAATCTTCTTAGATCTTCAGTAAACACATGCACACAATCAACTTGAATCTCTTGTGATCAATCACGCACAGAGTCTGTTAATAATGGATTATCACAAGACGTCTTTAGATCTACAAACAATCTAAAGATCCCATTCGAAACTTCGATCTAGTTTGAGTGAATCTTATATCAGAAGAGAAGATTCTCAAGCATAAACAAACTAGGTGCAATCAAATTTCAACAACCGTTATTCAATCAAATCAATCGGAAACTAATAATAATCCGCAATTATCTAGTTTCCCACCAACGGTACTAATAGAGCTTCTCAATCCCAAAGAAGTCTTTAAAAGTAAGCGTAGTTAGAGATTTCGCCTAATTAGGTTACTTTCCTCTCCGAATAGGCGGCTCCACCAAGAATAAACACAACTAGGTAGTTTTGTTGGCTCTGAGGATTAGTTTGCTCGAAATGCAAACTTTGATATTTATATACCAAGGAAGTTTGGACACCAAGGAATTTCCAAAACCGAAAATTTTCTCAAGATAAACAATATATTCCAGATTCGGTTTCCATAATTCCTGGAAATGCTTTGTCCAAACATTGACCGAAAATCTCTTAGAAAATCTCTAATTAGTAAATGCACATTACTAATTTTCATTTTCCAAAAATAAAATTAAAAACCATAATTAAAAGATTCTCAACTTAATTTTTCGATCCGGGATTTTCCTTTAGCTATTAAGGAATATCTTTGAACAATTAAAGATAGGCGATATTGCACATGTTCAAAGTATGTCGACATCTTAAATTAGTAAATCATCTTTCATATTCACTATCCTGGAATCGATTTGCCACACTTCCAAACAAGTTTAGGATTGGTTCATCTGACTTCTACGAACTATGTGATTGATTAAGAACACCCAATCACCAATTATGGGTTTAACGGTTCTACCAAAAAAAGTTTCGCTTCTACCTCCATATGAGTACTGTGCATAGTCACGTTAGCTTTCCAAAAATTCGGTTGACTAGGTACTAGGATCGGCTCTGTTAGAGCATAACTCGGTTGAACCCACCAAGCGTTGGTATGTCAAGTTTGGTTGTCATATTTTAGTGAATCAAAACTCATGTTAAGAGTCGCTTGATTATGTACTAGAGTCAACTTCATATAGGTTAACTTGAAAGTATTAGGATAATGAGACTTTACAAGTATTGCGAAGACTTGAAGATGTGAAGAAGCAAGGAGATACAACGACAATAATCATCATTCCACTTGAGGTTAGTGATATTTGACTTGAACTGTTTCATTCCCTAACATATCTTTCAAGTTGTGCATATTGAAAACAAAACTGCGAAGCATATTTGAACTCTAGATAGACATAGTATTAAGGAATACAATACGAGGTTTATTGCTTAACTATTAAATTTTGTAGATAATACATCGCCATAATCATTTGAATGCTATTGTTATTATGTATGGGTATGAGGTAAGGATTTCATCCTAGGGAACAATGTTTTACACGTTCTCTAAGGAAGTAAGTTCATAAACTTGTTTGTGAATCGAAAAGGAAATCGCCAGGCGTTATTGGGACAATTATTCATTGCTTATCTTGTGAACATCCAATATGTGTGATTTAGTATAACCATTCATAACTTGTTGTGTTCTTGGTAAAATTATTCACAAAGGCCTGACTTATGTATTGGTATAAATTTTATTAGTAAAACCGATCTTAAGTAATCACCTGAGATGGTATGATCGGGTTTGTGATTTTATGTCTGACCAAATATGGGAAAGGGGAACCAATCCTTGTAAGAGGTGCAATACATCACAAAGGGGAACCGATCCTTGTATGAGGTGCAGCAAGGTTTATAGCAGAAAGGGGAACCGATCCTATGGACATGTGCAACACGTTTTTAGGCAAAGGGAACCGATCCTATGGACATGTGCAACACATCTAAGTTAGATACCATATATATGTGGGGGAACCGATCCTAGTACCTAGTCAACTGAATTTTGGAAAGCTAGTGTGACTATGCAATACTCACATGGAAGGTAGAAGGCGAAACTTGTTTTGGTAGAACCGTTAAACCCATGATTTGTGATTGAATGTTATTTGATCAATCACATAGTTCTTGAAAGTCAGATGAAACAATTCTAAACTTGTTTGGAAGTGTGGGAAATCGGTTTCAAGGTTGTAAGTATGAAAGAGAACTTACAAAGTTAAGATGTCAACATACTTTAAACACGTGCTATGAATGTTTATTATTTAATTGTTCAAAGTTATTCCTTAATAGCTAAGGGAAGAGAATCCCAGGATCGAAAGATAAATAAGTTAAGAATCTTTTAATTAATGTAATTAACTTCATTTTTAGGAAAATAAGAATTAGTAATGTGCATTTACTAATTAGAGATTTTCTCGAGAGATTTCGATCATTATTTTTGGATAGAGCAGTTCCAGGAATTATGGAAACCGAATTTTTGCTCTAATGAATATCTTGAGAATATTTTCGGTTTTGGAAATTCCTTGGTGTCCAAACTTCCTTGTCTATAAATACTTGAAGTATTTCTTTCTAGCAAACTAATCCTTCGTAACAACAAACTACCTCTTATTGTGTTGTTACTGGTGTAGCCGCCTATTCGGAGAGGAGAGTAACCTAATTAGGCGAAATCTCTTACGGTCGCTCAGTTTAAAGTCTTCTTTGGATTGAGAAGCTTTATTAGTACCGTTACAGGAAACTAGATAATTGCGGTTTTATCTTTTTTGTTTTCATTGATTTGATTGACTAATGGTGGTTGAACTTTGATTGCACCCAGTTTGTTTATGCTTGGGAATCTTCTCTTCTGATATAAGATTCACTCAAACTAGTTCAGAGTTTCGACAGGGGTCTTTAGACTGTTGTTAGTTCTAAAGATGATCTTGTGATAATTCATTGTTAACATACTCCATTCTGTGCGCGATTGATCACAAGAGATTCAAGTGATTGTGTGCAGGTGTTTATTCAAGATCTAAGAAGATTTGAAAACGAAGAAGATATTGAAGATTTCTGATTTTTGGGTTCATAATCTTTGGTGTGCACAATATTTGTTCGGTAAAAGAGGATCCAATTAATAATCGGTTTATCCTTGTGATAGATTGGATTGATTAATTGAGTAGATCGGCATCAACACAATTCTTTGGATTAATAGTGTTGTTGGCTTAATCTTAAACGATTACTTCGGTAATTGAACATAAGATAGATCTAAGGACCCGACGTAGGAGTTTATGTTAAGATAAATAGAGGAGACTTTGTCCGACTCATATCACTTGGTTGAATAGAGTTGATACCAAACAGATTTGTTGTTCCTTTACTGTTTGGAATACGAACCAAAGGAATTGTTCCAAGTACGTGACTTATTCATAGGTGGAGGCATGGGAATACATACGGAACTAGGTGAACTATAAGTTTAGTTGCTTGGTCTCAACTATACGAAGTTAGTGTAATATTGTGTAATGGCTTAATCTCGAGAGTATTCCAGTGCGGACGAGGTCCCGGGGTTTTTCTACATTTGCGGTTTCCTCGTTAATAAAATCTTGCTGTGTCATTTACTTTATATTTCCGCATTATAATTATTTTATTATAATTAAAGTAAATCACACAAACGTTAATTCCTATTTACTTGATAAGTGAATTCCATTGTGTTTGGTTAAGTCCGAGCCTTTTTATCAAGTAACATACTTCGTTGTTGCATTGTCTCGATCTCGTATCCATAAACGATCACACGAAGTGTGAACCGATTAGTTGTATTGTCTCGACTCGGTCCATAGACAATCACTTTCGGAGAAAGGACTTATAGGTAGGAAAAGTTTTAGCTTGAGTTATATTTGGGTACCCTCGCCTTTTCAGGTTCCTCCCATATATATGGTATCTAACTTGTATTTGTTGCACATGTCCATAGGATTGGTTTCCCCATCACTAAAAACGTGTTGCACCTCTTACAATTATCGATTCCCTACTTGTAAATCTGTTGCACCTCTTACTAGGATCGGTTTCCCAATTGCAAGATAAAATTTGCGCCATTTACAAGGTATCGATCATACCATCTTGAGTGATTACTTAAGATAGGTTTCACTAATAAAAGTCATACCAATACATGAGTCATGCCTTGTGAATAGTTTTACAGAGAACATAAACAAGTTTATGAGCGGTTATACTAATCACACATATTGGTAATTAAAAATAGATTTGCAATGAATAACATTACCAATTAGCCTAGCGATTTCCCTTTCGATTCACAAAACGAGTTTATGAATTTACTTCCTTTAAACGAATGTAAAAACATTATTTTCCTAGGATTAAATCTTCACTCATACCCATACATAATCACAATAGCATTCAAACGATTATGTCGATGTCTTATATAAGAAGTTCAAAAGATAAGCGTTATACTTCGTATTGTATTCCTTAATATTATGTCTAACTAGAGTGTAATCATTCATGCTTCGCAGTTATGTTTTCAATATGCACGACTTGAAAGATACGTTAGGGAATGAAACAGTTCAAGTCAAATATTACTAACCTCAAGTGGAAGGATGATGTCGTCGTTGTAGCTCCTTACTTCTTCACTTCTTCAAGTCTTCGTAATACTTGTAATGTCTCATATCCTAATACTTTCAAGCTAACCTATATGAAGTTGACTCTAGTACATAATCAAGTGATTCTTTAAATGAGTTTTGGTTCACTAAAATTTGACAACCAAACTTGACATACCTATGCTTAGTGGGTTTAACCGAGCTATGCTATAACAATCTCCCCCTTTGTCAATTTTAGTGACAAAACTCTTACATCATATGGATAAACAAATTAAAAGAATTCATTACACATACGCTTGATTCCCGAATTCAACATCACAATAACCAATATACATTCAATCCATTAATGCCACTGTTGAAATTATAATGACAAAGCTAATACTCCCCCTAAAGGTAAGATAGGTAGATTTTATCAATCCGCACGTCTTTGTTATTCCTTTGTAGTCCATATAACTACAAGTATCACATGATATGCTACTCCCCCTTAGTCTATGCTTTACTCTTTCGTTAGATAAACATTTAAGCACCAATGTCCTTTCCCTTAGTGATACCAATCAATATAAATCAATACAAGTATCACTTGTTTACTCCATATATTTCTCCCCTTTTTTTTCGCAAAATGACAAAGGTACGAGCACATAAACGACAAACCGAAAGGATCTTACAAATCTCATAAGACTTGCAACCTATAAAGTTAAGCACGAGGGTTCCACATACCATTTTTGATAATCAATATCAAAACCGAAACTACAAAGTAATTTTGTTATGATATGTTATCAAGGAAACAATTGCCCGAAGCAATTTTTCCTAATAGTTTAGCAAACCACTAATCGACTAAGCACCTTAGTTCCTTTGCTAAACCGATTGTACAAATACAATCGCTTGTTCGATAAGACCAAAATAAAGATAACTCTATTTTTCTCATCAGGTTATAATTATCCATATAACTTGGACCTTTCACTTTTAAACGAGACAAGTACTAGGTTAGTTAACTAGCATTTCTTGTTAAGGCATTCGATTAGACTTGAATAACAGAAACCTCTACTTTGATAAGTCTAACTAAGATCAGAATTAACTTAGTTTCTCTTATCCGGAATCGAATTGGACTAAACAATTCATCCCGTAAACCTTTTCTTCCGTTAAGACATAAATAATTCATACAAACCAAATAAATCAACTTGCATAATTATTCACCTCAACCGGATGCAATTGAAACAACATAGACATTAAAGCACCGCAATTGCACCGAAATTTTGTAAGCCTAAATGATTGACACCAAATAATAAAGCAAGATAACAATAGTTTTTCTTAACCGGAAACAATTGAATCACACACACATCCATACACAAATAATGGAATAAAATATCAATTCAACCAAAATTTGTTAAGCAAAATAATAAATATACACAATAAACTCAGGCTTTTCTTAAATAGGAAAACGATTAACTAACAAAGTCGTTACCTCAAATTTCACATCCTCTTCTCCAATATGTTTGCATCTTCTTCCATGGAGAATTGATACCGAAATATCATTATCATCCTTATGCAAAACAAAAGAATAACAACAACAACCTTTACCAGAAAAAGGTTGAGAAACGGTTTTAACTATTGCAAGCAAAAGTTGAAAACCCGAAACACATATGCTTTTATGCTAAACCAAACGATTCAACATATTGTGACTTTTTCACATATTGTTTCAATCAGAACCCCTCATGATCCTTTGATAAAGCCTACCAACATGGGCTAGAACTTAATCCCGCTAACCAAAAAGTCACCCAAATCATAAGGGTTCACAACATATGAGATCGAATGTCAAGGTTAGAAAACCGAAATCAAACATCCCACACACATACATAGCAATAAGATAAAGCATTCAAGCACATGCTATGTACTCATAACTATCACAAGGAAAATTATAAATCAAATAATTTTATTCATAATAAGATAATTTTATTCATAATAGACCTAATACAATCATTGAAAGAAATCAAAAATTGATGTCTATTTTCCTTGCAACTCAGTCCTTCATATCAGTACTAAATGAAGGAGGATTATTACTTTCAGTCATCAGCTTGTGAATTTCTTCAAGTAGATAACCTATTTGCTTGACTAGAATTTCTTGCAGGTGAGAAATTTTCGTGAAGGACTCTGCAAGAGCATGTAATTATGTCTTTGATTGAACACAAAAGTGTGTCAATGCTTCAGTACACTGATCTTTCTTCAGCATATTCTCTCGTTCCTTCTTGATAAGCCAATCTCTCTTTTTTATTTTGCTCTTAATATCAAGAGAAGATCCAGACTTAATCTTAAGTTGATCTTTCTGATCTAGCATCTTACAAAGAGAAGATGTTGGATCTAGACTCATGGTTCGGACAAGGAATGACCAAAGAAGGAGAAGGATCTTTTTATAATTTTCAGACTTCCGAAAATATAATATTCCTATAAATACGAATATTTCAAATACTAGATTTTATTCCCATAATCTACACATAAGTGCCTTGATTTTTCTTCTTCCTCACTCAAAATTAGGCACACATGGTGAGGAAAGAATTCTAATACCGATCAGGTGGTATTAGTATGAGATTTTCTCTCATTATGTAATTTTGAACAACCAAAGTATCCTTGATCTAGTATCGTATGAGAAATTCTCCTCTTGTTACCTCGAACTAGCAAAGTATCTTGAGATTGACTCGGGTTGCCTATGCAACTTTTAGCAATTCTGTTTTTGAGACAATTTTTGCATCTTATCTTATTTTTTCCTTTACCATTAGATGATTTAATAACTTCGGAAGACATTTCTATTTTTAAAATGGGTAAATCACTAATGGAGGGGAAAGAAATAAGATTGACAATTAATACAATATTAGCTGTTTCCTCTTCTTCAGAATCATATGAATCAGAGCTCTCATC
Source organism: Papaver armeniacum (assembly GCA_023531295.1). NCBI lineage: Eukaryota > Viridiplantae > Streptophyta > Magnoliopsida > Ranunculales > Papaveraceae > Papaver > Papaver armeniacum. The sequence continues at coordinate 52,814 of JAJJWW010013386.1, forward strand.
TAGAGTTACAGCCAGAGCCTTGCTTCAGTGTATTTCTTAAGATTGGGACAGGCTTTAGCAATATGACCAAACCCTTTACACTTGAAGCACTACGGCTGATATTCATCTTCTTCATGATCCTTTTTGACAGGAACTCGATCATGTGGGCGAGAACATCGATGAGTATCCTTTATGAATCTCTTATTTTGTTTCTTTAAGAGATCTCGAAACTGTCTAGTAATCAATGATAATGATTGTTCAATTTCATCATCAGAATTTTCTGCAATCTGTTCATCTGAATCATCCATCTGTCTATTCCTCTCCATTGAAGCTTTCAGAATTTTTGCAGCTTTAAAAGCGATTCCTTTACTTTGAATAGACTGTGATTCATGATCAAAGATCTTTAACTTTCCAACAAGTGTGCTTTGTGATAGAGTTGAGAGATCATTTGCTTCTATGATTGCATGCTTCTTAGAATCGTATCTTGATGACAACGATCTGTGAATTTTGCATACTATATGTTTTTCAGAGATAGTCTTTCCAAAAGAGAAAGAAGCATTAATTATCTCAGAGAGTTTAATATGAAACTCTTCAAAAGTGTCGTTGTCATCCATTCGAAGGTTTTCTCAATCGGACGTAAGAGTTTGAAGTCTAGCTTCTTTCTCTGAAGTGTTTCCTTCGAATACGATTTGAAGATTATCCCAAGCTTCTTTCGAAGTTTGACATGTTGATACATGATGTTGTATATCACGACTTACAGCATATATTATAGCATTTAAACCATCTGAATCCTACTTTGCAAGAGCCTTTTCTTCGTTTGAAAAATCTACTAAGCGTTTAAACTCAGTTTCCGAATTTTTTTATCTTTGGATGAATATAACCATCGACGACTAATAGCCATGTATTAAATTCTCGTGATTGAAGAAAAGATCTCATATCAGATTTCCACCATAGATAGTTTGTTCCATCAAATCTTGGCGGTACGTTAATTGAAGTCGATTCATGAGAACTCGAGTTCATTTTTATAGGTTGGATCGCACCAAACACAGATTGTTAGATCTTTTCGTGTTTGCCTGCTCTGATACCAATTGAAAAGACGAGGGTACCCAAATATACCTCAATCTAAAACTTTTCCACCTATAAGTCCTTTCTCCGAAAGTGATTGTCTATGGGTGATTCGAGACAATACAACTAATCGGTTCACACTTCGTGTGATCGTCTATGGATACGAGATCGAGACAATACGACAACAAGATAGCTTGTGTGATTGAATATGGATTCAACATCGAGACAATACAACAACGAAGTATTTTTACTTGATAAAAGGTTAGGACTTAACCAAAAACAATAGGATTACTATCAAGTAATATAGGAATTAACATTTGTGTATTTTACTTCTAATTATAATAAAACAATTATAATTGCAGAAATAAAAAAGTAAAAGACACAGCATGATTTTGTTAACGAGGAAACCGCACATGCAGAAAAACCCCGGGACCTTGTCCAGAATTGAATACTCTCAGGATTAAGCCGATATACAAAATCAAACCAACTTCGTATAGTTGAGACCAAGCAACTAAACCTATAGTTCACCTAGTTTCAACTGTATTCCCACGCCTCCAAATTGTAATAAGTCACGTACTTGGAACAATTCCTTTGGTTTGTATTCCAAACAAGTAAAGGAATAACAAATATGTTTGGTAACAACTCTTTTCAACCAAGTGATGTGAGTTCGACAAAAGGCTCTTCCGTTTATCTCAATAAACTCCTTTCTCATGTCCTTAGATCTATCTACTAACAACTACCAAAGTAACTGTCTAGATTTTGCAATCAATACTTTGAATCACAAAGAAACGTATTGATGCCGATCTACTCAACTAATCCATCCAATCTACCACAAGGATAAACCGATTATAGTTGGATCCTCTTTAACTGAAACAAGTATTGTGCACACCAAAGATTATGAACCAAGATCAGAAATCTTCAAAGTCTTCTTTGTCTTCAAATCTTCTTAAATCTTCAATAAATACCCTCACACAATCAACTTGAATCTCTTGTGATCAATCATGCACAGAACGGAGTCTGTTAACAATGGATTATCACAAGACGTCTTTAGTTCTACAAACAATCTAAAGATCCTCGTCGAAACTTCGATCTAGTTTGAGTGAGTCTTATATCATAAGACAAGATTATCAAGCATAAACAAACTAGGTGAAATCAAAGTTCAACAACCGTTAGTCAATCAAATCAATCGAAAACTAATAATAAACCGCAATTATCTAGTTTCCCACCAACGGTACTAATAGAGCTTCTCAATACCTAAGAAATCTTTAAACTGAGCGGCCGTAAGAGATTTCGCCTAATTAGGTTACTTTCCTCTCCGAATAGGTGGCTCCACTAGTAACAACACAACTAGATAGTTTTGATGGCTCTGAGGATTAGTTTGCTCGAAATGCAAACTTTGTTATTTATAGACCAAGGAAGTTTGGACACCAAGGAATTTCAAAAACCGAAAATATTCTCAAGATATGCAATATATTCTATATTCGGTTTCCATAATTCCTGGAAATGCTTTGTCCAAACATTGACCAAAAATCTCTTAGAAAATATCCAATTAGTAAATGCACATTAATAATTTTTCATTTTCCAAAAATAAAATTAAAAACCTTAATTAAAAGATTCTCAACTTAATTTTTCGATCCAAACATTGACCGAAAATCTCTTAGAAAATCTCCAATTAGTAAATGTACATTAATAATTTTCATTTTCCAAAAAAAAATTAAAAACCTTAATTAAAAGATTCTCAACTTAATTTTTCGATCCAGGATTTTCCTTTAGCTATTAAGGAATATGTTTGAACAGTTAAAGATAGGCGTTACTGCACATGTTCAAAGTATGTCGACATCTTAACTTAATAAATCATCTTTCATATTTACTATCATGGAATCGATTTGCCACACTTCCAAACAAGTTTATAATTGGTTCATCTGACTTCCAAGAACTATGTGATTGATTAAGAACACTCAATCACCAATCATGGGTTTAACAGTTCTACCAAAATAAGTTTCGGTTCTACCTCCATGTGAGTATTGTGCATAGTCACGCTAGCTTTCCAAAATTTCGGTTGAGTAGGTACTAGGATCGGTTCCCCACATATATATGGTATCTAACTTGTATTTGTTGCACCTGTCCATAGGATCGGTTCCCCCATCACTAAAAACGTGTTGCACCTCTTACAGGGATCGATTCCCTACTTGTAAATCTGTTACACCTCTTACTAGCATCGGTTCCCCAATTGGTAGATAAAAGTTGCGCCATTTACAAGGTATCGATCATACCATCTTGAGTGATTACTTAAAATCGGTTTCACTAATAAAAGTTATACCAATACATAAGTCAGGCCTTGTGAATAGTTTTACCAAGAACATAAACAAGTTTATGAGCGGTTATACTAATCACACATATTGGTAATTCAAAATAGATTTGCAATGAATAACATTACCAATTAGCCTAGCGATTTCCCTTTCGATTCACGAAACGAGTTTATGAATTTACTTCCTTTAAACGAATGTAAATACATTGTTTTCCTAGGATGAAATCTTCACTCATACCCATACATAATCACAATAGCATTCAAATGATTATGTCGATGTCTTATATAAGAAGTTCAAAAGATAAGCGTTATACTTCGTATTGTATTCCTTAATCCTACGTCTAACTAGAGTGTAATCATTCATGCTTCGCAGTTATGTTTTCAATATGCACGACTTGAAAGATATGTTAGGGAATGAGACAGTTCAAGTCAAATATTACTAACCTCAAGTGGAAGGATGATGTCGTCGTTGTAGCTCCTTACTTCTTCACTTCTTCAAGTCTTCGTAATACTTGTAATGTCTCATATCCTAATACTTTCAAGCTAACCTATACGAAGTTGACTCTAGTACATAGTCAAGCGACTCTTTAAATGAGTTTTGGTTCACTAAAATATGACAACCAAACTTGACATACCAACGCTTGGTGGGTTCAACCGACCTATGCTCTAACACCATGTCCCTGTGAGAGTAATCCGTGGGCATAAATCAAAACATACTTTATGAGCAAAGGTTTACATGTATTGTGGAAGGCTTGTACAAGGTCGTTATCTAAGTTGCTGATTTTGTTCTTTTCCTTTTGAGAACTATCTATCCACTATCCTATTGAAAAATATCAATGGTTGTCTAGTTGCATATGCACTTTAGCTAATTACATGCGTACAATTTTAACTTTTCTTTTCTTTCTGATATGTTCATCATGCAAGAACTAAGCCTCAGAATTTGAAGGACAGCATTATCTGGTCTGCAAGAAGGTAATATAACATCATTTAACACTCTTGTTTTTCACCCCTTTGTGTATTGTTGGACTTACAATATTGTTTATTTCAATTGTAAAGGTTCCGAAGAACAACTTTAATGGTGCTCAACTGGTTATTTATTGTATTTGATGAAGGAAGCAACTCCGGATGCATAATGTGGAATTCTTGAGTGTCTCTGGATCCAAACCATTGATAAAGGTGATTGACCTTGTCTTCACTCCATTCCTGATGTAGTTGCAGGAAATCCCACACTACACCCCTCACAATAATTCATACAATCAAGTCATTTTGAGATGAACAATCATAATCTTTATTGATTAAACTCACAAATATTACAAGATGAAAAGGAAATAAACTAAAGAATTAACAACCGCTCTAGAATTTCTCTCTCTTAATGACTTGTTCAACACTCGAAAAAGATCTCCCCTCTCTTAAGCCTGTTCGGATCTTTATATAGGACATTACATAGTGGATGACAATTAAGCTGTCCTTTATTTTCGGATCCGACTTGCGACATTCTCACAAGTGTACAAACGTTAAGTCTCGCAACACTCCTAAATATCGCTAGGTCTTCATATCTTTCTCATGTTCAGGCTGTCGTCATCCGTTGCGTCATTTTTATTACCCATCTGCGATTTCTTCGCAATGTGTCGTTCATGGATTTCGCAAGGGTATTGGTATTGCGATATTCTGATCCTACATCTTGACTCTTCTCATGTCTTCTCTGCGAAGGAGAGAATTTCATGAGAACTAATACTTTCAGAATGCCGCAGCTGTTCATTTCTTTTCATCAATTTTCTGCCGACAAGATTCCATGAATTAAGCATAACCGCTTACACGTGTTGAATATTCCCCCATTCACCGGCACATTTAATGCTAACCGGTCATCATTTTCTTATCTATTTAAGAAATCCATCATGAGAATATTTTCTTTCTTTTACTTCGTCTTCTTCATCTCTACGTTCTTTTTGAATCTTTTTATCGTCTGCAACTTTTTACTGCTGTTCATCTTTCTGCAAATCTTCTCCATCTTTCCGCTACTGTTTCTATGGAGCCATCAAGGTTTGTTGATTTTGCTGAAACTGATCTTTTTGGGATTGAATTTTTCTACTGAAATTTTTTTATTTGATATTGTTCATCTTTGAATAATTCTCATACTGTTTCTGTTTCAGCAAAAGCACCTCTAACACCAGATTCACAATCCAGAACCCTAATGTTCGCAAGGGTTCGCAACTAAAAGTCGTTGTAAACAAAAGAAAGCCTGCGAATAGCAAGGTATTAAGAAACACTTATTTTTTTAATAACAATATTGTTGCCTCTGTTTCTTATTTGACTTGTGATTCGCAGGGTGATGAAAATATCGATAGGCCCCCAAAAAGATCTCGCCACCCTAAAAATGTTGAAACTTCTGTTTCATTTCCTATGTTTAAACTTTCAACATCTCCTGCGATACCTTTGCAAGCTGGATCCCCTCTTCTTATTCGCGAAAGCATCGCCACAAACTTCTCCCCTGTAACTAATCTTTTGATAAATGAAATTCCTCGCGATAACCCTGTTGCGAATGAACCCTTACCTTCTTCTACTGTCAATGCCTCTTCTCTTGACATTGCCTCAGCCGTTAACCTTCATCAAATTTCATCTTCGGATGACACATCCGTGGCGAAAGATGATTCAACTCTCCCACCTTTTGCCATCATCACTTCTTCATCCGAATCTCTCCCTTTCACTAAAGAAAACTTGGAAGGGATGGATATTGCTTTCAAGGTTTTATCGAATATTCAGGATGATGTCAAGAAAGCTTCCATTGATCCTATCAGATCTGGTGTCTGCGAGATTTTAAGTAAATATTTTGGCTCTGACATAATGGTTTCACAAACATCCTTTGAAGCTTTGAAAAATAACCTCCAAGCTATGACCTTGAAATGTGACACTCTTCATCTTGAGAATCAAAAACTTCAAAATGTTACCCTAGATCGTGATAATCTTCGCAAGAAGAACGAGGAATTAAAAGGTATAACCCCCTTTTTTTTTTTTTTTTTTTTTTAATCCCTTGTTCGCCCTTTAAGCTTTAAACCAGAAACGAAAAATGGAGATATATCATATTGAGTCCGTCGCTGAAGAAGCTTGGATGGATCAATATAACCAATTAGATAATCTTCATACATACTCTGTTTATCAAGTAGATAATCTTACCAAGGAGAATGCTCAATTAGTTCAGAAGCAAAACTCATTAAGTAGTGAATTATCTCGCCTCTCTTACTCTTTGACTAAAGCTAATCTGGGGTTGGAAACTTTATCAGATGAGAATGAAACCCTATCTCAGGAGAAGCGAATTCTTTTAAATAAGGTGGCGATCTCTTCGCAAGAACTTAACATTTTCCAAAAAGTATGTAATGATCAAGAACGACCCCTTTGCTCATTGAGAAATAAACTCAAATAAGTAACAAAATCATCTTCTGCTGAGAAAGATAAACTTATTCAAGGTAGAATAGCTCTAAGCATAAAGGCAAGTCAACTCAAATATCAATACTCCAAGCTAGAAGAATCTTATACTTCTCTTGCGAAGGAAAACACCTTACTCATTTCTAATGAAAAAAGTTTGCGATCTCGACTGAAAGGTTTGGTTGGAGATAAGTTTGACAATGCCATGAACCACTTGGAGAATAGTTGCTTGGCTTTAACTCAATATATTATCTCGCAAAAGGAAGGTAGTCATAAAATTTGACTGCCGCAACCATTTTTTCTTTGTTAAGTCTTTTTATTATGTCGTCCTTGCGAATCCTTCACCTAAATGATTTTGTTTGTTCTTTGTTTTTGCAGAATATGAGAAAGATCTTCGCTCCTCTCTTTCTACTTTGGAATCTAGATATGCCAAGGTTCGCAAAGAGAATGCATTACTTGCCTCTACTCTTGCTCGTTCTCACGATCGAGCAGAAAGAATATTTGATTATCTCGCTTACTCCAAAGATATCCAAAGTAGGAATCACCAGAAGGCACTTCTTCGTCAAGTTCATCTCAGGGTTGAAGTTCTTGTGAATGATATCCTATTGTCCAAATCTCTTCCATTTGTATATGTCGAACCTTTGGAAGTAGATGATGATGAAGTTCCTGGTTCTCCTGATAGTGATTATCATTATGAAAGTGGCAAAGATTTCGCAAATGAAGTGGAGATGAAGAAGAAGTTGGAATAAACCAGAATGAAGAAAGGACTAGCGAAGCTGAAAAAGCCAGCGAAATCGAGAAAGTTGGTGAGAGTGATAAAATTAGTGAAGGACGTCCATTATCTCCGTATGGCGAAAAAGTCGATGTTGAGGCTTGAACTTCTTTTGTAATTTTATTTCTTTAGATTACTTCATTTGTATAACTTCTTACATATGGTGCACTTCAGTCATCTTTGAGATTCATTTACTCTTTTACTATTGTGTTTATTAGCGAGAAAGATAATGTTCATTGTTTAATAATTCCCATACTACCTCTCATTATCTTTCTTGCGATGGATGACCTGCATAAATAATAGTTAGTGCTTATAAATCTTTTGTTGAATCATGTGGTCTTATTTTGCCTTCCTAGTTAAAGGTCTTATTGCGCCACCTCTTGTCATTGCGACAAAATCGCAGGACGTCTTTGCATTTGCATGCAAAAACCCATTGATCTTTCCTTAACTCTTTCTTTGAAATTTTTGTTGCGACAATATGACAAGCCTAAAAATTCTTGCGAAAATAAAGCCCCATGACATTGCCATCTTGCGAAGAAATCGCAGGACGTCCTTACACTTTCATGTATTGACCCATTGACTTCGTCTTATCTTTGTCTTTTGTATTATTGCCTCTTCAGGATTGTCACACAAATATGACAAGCCTAAATTTTCTTGCGAAAATAAAGCCTCATGACATTTGCGTCTTAAGACACTTATCAGCTCCCTAATGGAGGGTGCCGCCCTTATCATCTCCCTGGTTGCCCCTTCAAGGAGGCGTACTTCTGCCATACAAGGCTAGCTCCTCCCATCCGGTCTTAACAACAACCAGTTGTTTTCGCAGCCTCTTATCCCTTTTACCTATAGGGCTTATGGTTACAAGACTGCACCCAAAGTGGAGTTTTCTTCGGGCCGAGTGCAGCATAAGCCAAGACTTGCCAAGAATGGCCGAGACACTTCAAATGCCCCAGGAACTCTTAGCTCAACCGTGTACCTCGGCGCCTTGATCAGATGCTGAATCCTTAGAAGAGACCCTCAGTCGTCCAACCTAAGTCATAAGCTTAGGTTGAAAATCGAGGTACCTCTCCGGATGGGCTTTATTGACCCCAAATCTCCATGACTCAGTTCCGGGCGGTGTAACCTTTTCCCCGAGCCATGTCAACAAGTAACCCCTTTTATAAAGCACTTTAGGTCTTACATTTGCCTCTTGCGAAATTTTGATTTCGCGAACTAGGGTGTACGCCATAGCAGGTTCGCCCCTTTCTATTATGTCATTGATCTTTGATTATTCCTTGTCATTACTTGTGCGAGATTTTCGCATGGTCTTTCTTTGTTTAGTATAATCTCGCGGTAATTCTTTCACAAGATTTTCATATAGATTCATTTTTCTTCATCCATACATCACTTCGCAGTCTATTTTTTCCTCACAATCTTTTACGGGTAATATCTCTTTAAGTATAACCTGTTACACGGTCTATCAAGTCTGTGGCCCACATCTTTACCCTCAGGATCCATCAATCTATATGACCCCGTTCCAACTATATCCTTAATGATATAAGGTCCATCCCATTTTTTCGCAAGCTTGCCACCACTTTCTCGCTGATATATTGGTGTTTCTCGTAGCACCAAATCACCTGGTTGAAATTCGCGTATTTTAACAAGTTTATTATATTCTCGGGCTAATCTTCGCTGGTAATTCTCCATATGCTGTAGAGCTCTTTCTCTTTTTTCTTCTAATTCATCTAGCTTGGTTAAAATAATACCCGCACTGAGATTTTTCTCCCAAGCTTCTCTCTTGGTTGTTGGAATAATAATTTCTGTTGGTAGCACCGCCTCGACTCCATATGTTAAACAGAAAGGTGACATTCCCGTAGCTTCTCGCCTGGTTGTATTGTAAGCCCATACTGCATTATGCACCTGTTCATACCATGCTATATTATGCCCTTCTAATTTTCTTCTTCAATATATCTCATGATTGTTTTATTTGTTGTTTACTGTCCGTTGGCTTTGAGGGTATAAAGGAGTTGACTTCCCACATTTTATCTTAAATGCATTAAGTAACAGTTCTATATTTTGTCCCTCAAACTGTTTCCCATTGTCAGATACCAACTGTGCTGGGATTCCAAATCTGCATATGATATTCTCAAATATGAATGTAAAAATATCTTTGTAGCGAATGTGTTGTACTAGCTTTACTTCTGCCCATTTTGTGAAATAGTCCGTAGCGACAATCAGATATCTTCTTTTCCCAGACCCCGGTAAAAATGGTCCCACAATATCTAAACCCCATTTTCCAAAAGGCCATACACTTGTTGAAGATGTTAATGGTGCTCCAGGTGCATGTATTTTCTTTCCGTGCCTTTGACAATCTTCGCAACGCCTTGATATTTGTTTTGCATCTTCATGCATATATGGCTAGTAATAGCCTTGCGTTTTCGCTTTGTATGCCAAAGATCTTCCGCCGCTGTGATTGCCAGCATCCCCACTATGTAACATCTTTAACACTGCTTCTCCTTCTTTTCGTGTTAAACATCTGAGTGAAGGTCCGTTAAAGGATCTCCGATACTGTATCCCATCCCTCATTTCATAATTTGTCGCACGGCTTTCTAATTTGTGCGCCTCCAATCTATTCCTTGGTGTTTCTCCTCTCATCATATATGCATGAAGTTCTGATCTCCAATCTTCAATATTAGGTATTTGTTCCCCATCTTCTATTATCATTACATCTACCTCTTCTTCTTCTTCTTCTTCCTCTTTGTTGATCGATGGTGATAAAAGTGTCTGTATCTTTATGCATCTCGCAGTTGGGTCTGTCATCATACTTGAGATAAAAGCAAAAGCATCTGCGAGCCTATTATCTTTTATTGATATGTGTCTCCATTTTATTTTTGGGATTCTCGCTGACAATTCCTCAACAAGTTTCTTGTATTTCTTCATAGATGATTCATTTGTAGAGTATTCTCCTTTTATTTGACGAATGACCAATTGCGAATCACTGGTAATTCTCACATTTTCCAACTTTATTTCTATTGCGAACTTTAGGGCATGTATCACAGCTTCATATTTTATCTCATTATTGGTAGATTCAAACTCCAATCTGAAAGAAAAAGCCATTTTGTTTCCCTCTGGCGAAATCAAAACAATTCCAACTCTGTTACCTTCTCCATTTGATGATCCATCTACCAATATTTCCCATCTATTTGGCTCTATTAATAAATCTCTCGGATTTCCATGTTCCTCTTCTACATCCATCATCTCTTCCACAGCTTCATCATCTTCTAAAGGAAATTCTGCTAAGAAATTTGCAACAACTTGCGATTTTGGTGAAGATAATATTTCATACTTGATTTTGAAGTGTCCTATTTGTGCATTCCATCTCTCAACCCTGCCTGATCTTTTTGAATTCTTCATTACTGACTCAATCGGTATTTTTGTCAGTACCCTTATTTTATATGCCTGAAAGTATATGCGAAGTTTAAATGCTGCATAGACCAATACCAAAATTAGCTTTTCAATTTTTGAATAATTATTTTCTGCAGCATTGAAGGTTTTGCTGATATAATAGATTGGTTTTTCAACTCCTGCGATTCGCAACAGCACGGCACTTAACGCATGCGAAGTTGTCGCAATATAGATTAATAATTCTTCTCCTGGTTCTGCCTTTTGCGAAATAGATATATTCGTCAAATGTTCTTTTATTCCTTGAAAAGCTTTCTCGCATTCGTCTGTCCATCTAAACTTCGTCCCCTTTTTGAGTATGTTGAAAAATGTTTACATTTATCTGATGATCGCGAAATGAATCTTCCCAGTGAAGCCAAGAGCCCATTTAACTTCTGTACATCTTTTATCATCGCTGGTGTTGGCATGTCACGAACTGCTTGCACTTTCTCTGGATCAACTTGTATTCCTTATTTTGATACTATGTAACCTAAAAAATTTCCTGACACAACCCCAAAGATACACTTTTCTGGATTTACTTTGATATTAAAATGTCTCATTTGTTCAAAAATTTCCCTCAGATCTTGAACATGATCTTTTGCTTCTTTACTTTTTACTAACATATCATCTACATACACTTATAATGTTTTGTGTATCCATTTCGCAAACACCTTCTCGGCCATCCTTTGGTATGTTGCTCTAGCATTTCGCAGACCAAATGGCATTTTTATGTAACAATATAACCCTCTTGGAGCGAAAAAGCAAAGATGCTCCCTGATCTTCTTCAACGAGAGGTATTTGATCGTAGCCTTTATATCCGTCTAGAGAATATATTCTATCATTTCGCCTTTCTTGATTCGACCATTTGTGGAATATCGGTAACGAAAAACTATCTTTCGGACAGGCTTTATTTAGATCAGTAAATTCTATACAATTTCTTATCCCCTTTTTCTTCTTTGGAACTACAACCATATTTGCTATCCACTCCGGATATTTTGCTTCTTATGATTCCTGCATCAAGCATCTTCTGTAACTCTTCTTCTATTTGAGGATGATATGTTGTTGCGATTTTTCTGATTCTTTGTTTGAATGGCCTTGCATTTTTTTCAATCTCCAACTTATGACATGCCACAGACGGGTCCATTCCAGGTACCTCATCCATGTTCCACGCGAAAATATCCTTAAATTCTCCCAACAGACCAATAGTTCTTTCTTCTTCATCTGCCTCCATCTTAGTCCCAATTTTTAGTATTTTGGGTTCTTCTTCGGTTCCAGCATTCACTTCCTTTGCTGGTTCCGCCGCTGTATAACTGGCCTTAGGTTCTCCCATAGGTGTAGGTTCTTTTATCTCCTTCGCAGGCTCAATTCCTTCTCCCGAAATTTCGCTGGGTATCCCTTTTCCTTCCTATACTCTTATCATATAAGCTCTAAATTCTTCTTCTTTCTTTGCCTCCTTCGCCATTTTCCTGCAATTTTTTCGCTTCTTTGCACGTCCTTCATACTGTTTCACTTCAATTTGATAACATAATCTCGCTTTATCAGCCTCCCCACTAATTTCACCAATCCCACTTGGCATTGGAAATTTAATGCATTGATGTAATGTTGATGCTACAGCTTTAATTGCATGTATCCATGGCCTTCCCAACAGCATGTTGTATGGTGATTCCATATCCACTACACATAATGTCACTTGCGTCTCAATCTCTCCTAGCGAAATTTGCACCTTTATTTCTCCTTTTGGTTTTGTTGTAGATTTGCCAAAGCCATGAATATGATAAGTTGAAGGAGACATCTCTTCATATTTGCATCCCATTCCTTTGTATGCATGGTAAAATATTATATTCGCCGAACTCCCCGTATCAACTAGAGTTCTGTTTACCACCCATTCTTCTATAGTTTTTACCGAATTTTCCTTTTCTTTCCGTGTAGTTATCGTGATTACCAAAGGAGATGTGTGGTTTAAATTTCTCTTGGTATCTCTGATGCTGTGAATGTAATCTTCTGTTTTTCCCAATCTTTCAAAGGTGATGCCTTCTCCATTGTCATGATTTTCTTTCCTTCAAACTATCGTTTATGTATTCTTACTCTGATATTTTCATGGAACTCATTAATCATTGTTTTTGTAATCAGGCTACACTCCAACTTTTTATTACATTCCTTGATTTTAATTTTATCTACTTTAACCGATTTATCAATTTGTTTCATCATCTTCTTGATTTGAACAATCTTAATAACAATCTCTAATCTTTAATCTTCAAGTCCCTGTTTCTAGCGCCATTATGTAGTTGCAGGAAATCCCACACTACACCCCTCACAAGAATTCATACAATCAAGTCATTTTAAGATGAACAATCATAATCTTTATTGATTAAACTCACAAATATTACAAGATAAAAAGGAAATAAACTAAAGAATTAACAACCGCTCTAGACTTTCTCTCTCTTAATGAGTTTTTCAACACTCGAAAAAGATCTCCCCTCTCTTAAGCCTGTTCGGCTCTTTATATAGGACATTACATAGTGGATGACAGCTAAGATGTCCTTTATTTTCGGATCTGACTTGCGACATTCTCGCAAGTGTACAAACGTTAAGTCTCGCAACACTCCTAAATCTCGCTATGTCTTCACATCTTTCTCGTGTTCAGGCTGTCGTCATCCGTTGCGTCATTTTTATTACCCATCTGCGATATCTTCGCAATGTGTCGTTCATGGATTTCGCAAGGGTATTGGTATTGCGATATTCTGATCCTACACTTGAAATTGTTGTGCATCTGAATCCGATGGGTGTATATAATTAGAAGTTGTTGTTGTGAATATTGTGATCCATTCTAATTTATCAGTATAACTGGATAAGAATCAAGCCTTCCATACCTTGATAATGACTGCTCCATTTAATAATTTTGTATTCTTTTGTTCTGCATATAAAGTGAGAGATGGTCTAAGTTCTTCTATGAGGAAATGTCTGCTGATCCAAAGTTATAATGTTGCTAATACTGCTTACATCATTCTCTTTTTCTACAGAGATTGTGGTTTAAGACGAATTTAAAGCTCTGCAAGATTTGGTTTGACATGGGTGGATATGCGAAAATGAATAAGGTAATTTGATTAGTAATCCATTTCATTTAATTCAATTTCTTCTATGCATAGAGTATCATACTTATGTGATAGTAAAACTTTATATCTTGAAGGAGATTCACAAATCTTGTCGGAAAGAAGATATGACAGAGATGATTAAAAGAAAGTGAAAAGATGAGGGTACCCTTGATGCCGATCTACTCAACTAATCAATCCAATCTACCACAAGGATAAACCGATTATAGTTGGATTATATTTAACCGAAACAAGTACTGTGCACACCAAATATTATGAACCAAGATCAGAAATCTTCAAAGTCTTCTTTGTCTTCAAATCTTCTTAGATCTTCAATAAACACCTGCACACAATCAACTTGAATCTCTTGTGATCAATCACACACATAAGGAAGTCTGTTAACAATGGATTATCACAAGACGTCTTTAGATATACAAACAGTCTAAATATCCCCGTCGAAACTTCGATCTGTTTGAGTGAATCTTATATCAGAAGACAGGATTCTCAAGCATAAACAAACTAGGTGCAATCAAAGTTCAACAACCGTTAGTCAATCAAATCAACCGGAAACTAATAATAAACCGCAATTATCTAGTTTCCCACCAACGGTACTAATAGAGCTTCTCAATCCCAAAGAAGTCTTTAAACTGAGCGGCCGTAAGAGATTTCGCCTAATTAGGTTACTTTCCTCTCCGAATAGGCGGCTCCACCAGTAACAACACAACTAGATAGCTTTGCTGGCTTTGAGGATTAGTTTTCTCGAAATACAAACTTTAATATTTATAGACCAAGGAAGTTTGGACACCAAGGAATTTCCAAAACTGAAAATATTCTCAAGATATGCAATATATTCCATATTCGATTTCCATAATTCCTGGAAATGCTTTGTCCAAAACATTGACCAAAAATCTCTTAGAAAATCTCCAATTAGTAAATGCACATTAATAATTTTCATTTTCCATAAATAAAATTAAAAACCTTAATTAAGTCAGGCTTTTGTGAACAGTTCTACCAAGAACACAACAAGTTGTGAGTGGTTATACTCTATCACACATATTGGTTGTTCATAATATATGCAATGAATAACAAAACCAATAGCACCTGGCAATTTCCTTTTCGGTTCACAAATAAGTTTATGAACTTACTTCCTTAGAACACATGTAAACATTGTTCCCTAGGATGAAATCCTCACCTCATACCCATACATAATCACAATAGCATTTAAACGATTATGTCGATGTCTTATCTACAAATTTTAATGGTTAAGCAATAAACCTCGTATTGTATTCCTTAATACTATGTCTATCTAGAGTGTTCATGTTTCGCAGTTTTGTTTTCAATATGCACAACTTGAAGATACGTTAGGAAATGAAACAGTTCAAGTCAAATATTACTAACCTCAATCGGAAGGATGATGTCGTCTTTGTAGCTCCTTACTTCTTCACTTCTTCAAGTCTTCGTAATACTTGTAATGTCTCACATCCTAATACTTTCAAGCTAACCTATACGAAGTTGACTCTAGTACATAATCAAGCGACTCTTTAAATGAGTTTTGGTTCCCTAAAATATGACAACCAAACTTGACATACCAACGCTTGGTGGGTTCAACCGAGCTATGCTCTAACAGAAAGGAACTTAGATTTTGGAAGTGTATGCTATTGATATCCAAATGTACATACAGACAAAGAATTGTAAAAAAATCTCAAGGTAAGTGTTGGGATAGATGTGCATTAGGTTTTGTTAGTACTACGTCATGTATAAGTTGATAAAGCCTACTACTGCAATTGAATTTTATCTTCCAATGACGTACATTTACAAGGTTTGGTAGACAACAATTGGAATGCAATTCGAAAATGGTGCTTACCTAAGAAAAGATTGGTAGTTGTTATAGGAATAGTTACAAGGTTTGGCAGACAAAAATTGGAATGCAGTTCTGCGTATGAATGATTCGTTTTATTTTATAATTCATTTGTGTTTTTCTATTCGTCTTCCTTTCCTTTTTATACGAACCTTGCTTTCTTCTGGATACAACATAATTGTTACATCATTACGAAATAACCTTAGTGTGCGTTCCATGGAGGCTTCAAGACAAGTAGTGGGGACTGGGGAGTGAATCTAAGATTGCTTAACTATATTTGGAGGGTGCAGTGTGGTGATGATGCGCAACAAGTGAGAGTAATGAAGATTTGCAACGTATAATTTAAAAATAATGAAAGTAATCTAAAACATAGAAATCTACATAATTGAACTTATACAATGTTTAATTTAGATATGATGAAATCTTATGGAAATATATGTTATTAGAATAATTGAACTTTCCATGCTGTATAATTTTAGTAAGACTAGTTTTAGCATTCTTGTATATGTAAAGTTCTGTTTATGTAGTGTTTTGGCCTGGAAATGTTGCAGGGAATTCTTGACTAGGTAAAATGACGATTGATTTGACTTTTCTTTTCTGTTGCAAAAGTTTAGCAACGGCTAGAAGATGTTACAAAATTTTGAACCAGAAAAACAAAAGTCGGTCCGGCTATCTGGAGCCGTTCTAAGTTATTTTGGTTCCAAATTTCACAAAGTCTGCATGACAGTTGCGAAATGCTAACTTCGCAACTACTTGAAGTTGTTACGAAGAAAAAATAGCAATAGCAATCAACTGTTGCTAAACTTGTTTGCAACTGCTGAAACCGTTGCGAAGTCGAGGGAAAAACAGTTGGGTGAACCGAAAACCGTCGTTGTTGCTGAACCTGTTTCCAACTGCTGAAACCGTTGCGAAGTCAATGGAAAAAACAGTTGGGTGAACAGAAAACCGTTGCGATTTTTTTTTGGCAACAACTTAACAGATGTTGCGAAAAAAATGTAACACCATGTTTCTCAACAGGTGGCTGATGTTGCAAGTTCTGTTTGCAACTGCAGAGGGTCGTTGCTAAACCCCCAAAATGGTGTATTGTGACCTTTCCTAACACTGGGGCCTTTTCAGCACAATTGTCTTCAGAGTTGGCAGAAAACTCTGCAGTTAAGTGTGCTCGGGCGGGCGTAGTCCAAGGATGGGTGACCTCCCTGAAAGTTGTTGTTGGATGACCGCACCGATGCCCGTTGAAAACCCTACACTGATGGATGTCCGCAGTGGGTAAGTGGGGACAATATCGATAGAGATGACGGTTCATTACAAATGGTAACAGAGTCGACGACAGGTCACCTACAAAGGGTGGGAAGGTACGCTTGACAGAGTTGGTCAATGTGCTTATCTCATGAGGGTTGGGGAACGTCGGAGATCTAGGCTTGAATATGTTTCGGATCCAAGGAAGGCTCCAATTTAAGGTTGTGGTATTGTAACCCGATAGTCGGCAGTGGTTAGACGAAAGGAATATAAATGATGATCTGTCCTTTCCTAACACCGAGGATTTTATTTTCAACACAATTGGCCCTAGAGTTGGTAGAAAACTATACAGTTAAGCGTGCTTGGGCGGGAGTAGTCCAGGGATGGGTGACATCCCGGGAAGTTATTGTTGGATGACCGCATCGATGCCCGTTGAAAACCCCACAGTGTTTTCTATCGGATAATCGTAATGGCTAAGTGGGGAAAATATTGGTGGAGAGACGGGTCATTACAAATGGTATCAGAGACGACGATGGTTCACCTACCGTTGGTGGGAAGGTACGCTTGATAGAGTTGGTCAAGGTGCTTATCTCATAAGGGGTAGGGAACGTTGGAGATCTGGGCTTGAATATGTTTCGGAGCCGAGGACGACTCAATTTAAGGTGGTGGTATTGTAATACCCCGATATTCGACAGTGGTTGGCCGAATGGAGTATAAATAATGACTTGTCCTTTCCTAACACCGAGGCCTGATGGGTACACTTGACTGAGTTATGGGAAAATCTTCTCAGTTAAGCGTGCTCGGCCGGGAGTAGTCACTGGATGGGTGACCTCGGAAAGTTGCTGAAGGATAACCGCAGTAGTGTCGCTCAAAATCCTACACTACCGGAAAACCACAGTGGGTAAGTGAGAACAATATCGGTGTTAGTTGAGATACAAATATGAACGGTTCACTTGTGCTCGGGTGGGAAAGTATGCTGGGAGGTTATGCCAGATACTGGTCTCATAGAAGGCAAGGAACGTTTATATTATACCGAGGCCTCTTCTATACAATTGGCTCCTGAGTTAGCAGAAAACTCTTTAGTTAAGCGTGCTCAGGAGGGAGCAATAAAAGGATGGGTGACTTCCCGAAAAGTTTCTGCCAGATAACCGCAGTGGTGCCCGTTAAAAATCTCACGTTGTCGGATAACCGCAGTGGCTAAGTGGGGACAGTATTAATGGAGGGTCGGGTCATTACATGTTTTTCTTGTTTCTACGATTAAAAATCAATTTTCTAATACTTGGTTTCGTATCCATATGGACATGGATCTATGACCACTTCCCTATCCTGAAATTGGTCTTAGAGAACCCGGAGTGACCGAAAGGTAATCCTAGAGGAACAAAGTACGTATTCTATGACAACCGTTCCAGGAAAAAGGAGCAACAGTTGATTCACACGAGGGAGGTTTTAAATTTTATGAAAACTTCAGACGTATGCTTTGATCCATATAAAGAAGACGTATGTTTTGGATTCGCATGAGACGGCTATTCTCGTCTTCCAAGAATGTTTCAATGATTAAAGTGGAGTTTAGAAAAATTAACCGTTGATTGGATATAGCACAGTATGTGTAAAGTTACAAATATACTCCAATTCCAGGAACTATAGTATGCATACTCGTGTGCATACTGGTTTGATAGTTGAAGTCCGAGAACTATAGTATGCATACCCGTATGAGTACCGGCGTAACAGTTCAAGTCCGAGAATTAACCTAAGTTTGGTCATGTACGACAAAGATGCGTTACACGTCACAGACATGCAAACCTGCATCAAGTCCTGGCTACTTAGGTATGCGTACATGATGGGCTGACGTAGGCACAACAAATTAATAAATATATTTCCCACTAATTAACTTGTAATATAGAGGTTGTAAGAGATTGTTCCCACAGAGAGCTGTGTAATTGATAGGTTATTTGATCAGCAAGACAAAGTAAATAACAAAGGAGGTTTTGGTTATGAGATAATTATAAAGACAATAAGAAGAAATGGATGATTAAGGAATCCTTCGCCGTTACCAAGCGTTAACAGGATTTAAAATACTTATCTATCTTCCATTAGAACCATTCATCACCAACCGTAGAATAGCAAGTACGCTTATCTATCCCCAAAACTCCTTGTATCACCGGATAACAGGTACGCTTAGTCACCAGATTCTATCCAACTGAGCCGCCTTGAGGTACGCTTACAAGGTGTAACTCAATCGAACGCTTTAGGGTTTGTGAATTTAGGTTTGATTCCAGCAGTTAAACTCAGTACGCTCGATTCACTTACTGTTGTTGTTTCCACACACGATTGCTTTACAGAATCCCTCTGCAAGGTCTCATGTTCTGTACTTGTGTAGGAGATGCACGACAACTATAGATCGCTCAACTCTCTACTAGCAATAGAATGATAAATAGACTAATCTGGTTTCCCACCCAAACCAATCTAAGAATCAATCATAAACCCTAGATATAATGAAACCAAGTGATAATGATTAAAACCTCAAATAGACTTGTATTATTAATAAAGCTTCATGCTTAAAACATTGAATTCATCCTTAATCACCAAATGATTTAGCTACTCATATTACAAAGAACATGAATAATGGTGGTTTCCCCCTAAAGGGGTATACCCTAGGTTTTTATGTAGAACTTTTGATATGAGATTATCGATGATACATGACCTAATACCTTTTTATATAGGTTTACATTGCTTGGCCATCAAGTATTTAGTTCGGTTTAAGAACCCAACCCGATAATACGACATAAAGACTCCCAACCGTGACCTTAGGCCTTCCAAGGTATGATGAATACACGTTTTCCTACTTGCTAAGGTATGATGAATACACATTTTCCTACTTGCTAGGTATGATGACCTTAGGCCTTCCAAGTACGCATACTACAAAATCCAGCAGAAATTTTCGGAATTAAAGTATGCGTACACGTTTGCATACTTTACTGTCTTCGGTATTGATAAAAAATCGTTTTGTCCACAACTTCTTTGTCCGAATTTGAATGACCTCATTCTATTTTAATTCTTTTTATATTTCAATTCTCTTCAAGATGATGATGAGAAATCCTTAATTTGAATGAGTTAAGATCGGTCTTTGGCCCTTCTCTTGATTTTGAGCGTTTTGCTCCTTTTCGTCGCACTTCTTCAACTTCTCTTGGACTTGGGAACTTGGATACTTGGAATACTTCTCTCCTTAGCTATTTTTAGCACTTTTTAGATCCTTTTTGGATGATTCACCTAATAGAGGCAAACAAGAGAAAACAATAGTAATAATACGAATACATGCAAGAATAATAGCTAAAACAAGTATGGAATGAACACTAAAATCATATGAATTATGCACTTATCAAATTCCCCCACACTTAGATTTCGCCAGTCCTCGAGCAAACTAAATAAAACTAATCCTAAATACAACAACTCCATGTTATTGAGAAAACGGTTACACTTAGCATGTATAACAAGCCTTTAAACCCCTAGGTGTCCCTAGTGGACGAGTTATAGTCTCGTGAGGGTTTACAGGAGGTATAACCACAAAACCTACTCGAATTTCTAGCCTTAGAAGAACCACTAAGGTAGACACAAATTAGTAGCTAAATAATTAGCCTGCATAAGTTCTTTAGCTGCAAACATCCCACATACATTCCAATCATCACACATAAGCAATTACTTACGTGTGACATTCAACCTGTTTGCAAAAATCTACTAAGGTAGTCATCGTACTTGTTGCAACGTTTGTCACAACACTTGCATAATGAAATCACATGGATAGATAAGAGAATGGAAATAGAAAAGTAAAGTGTGCAAATGTTGACTAAAGTGAAAGATGTTACCCACAATACTTGTATGAATGTTGTTGAGGGGTGAATTTCAGTTTAGGTTCTACCCGTCCCAGCTATTACACATGACCTCACAATTCCAATAATAGTAAGAGAGAGAGTTGTCTTTCCATTGTTCCTTGTCCTTTCTTTTATAGGATTTCCTAAAAGCCCATCTTTTTACTACTTCATGACACATGTCCTAATACCTCTTAATTACCCTTAATGTCATTCTTTAACATAACCCCTTCCTTCTTCAGTAATTCCTCCTTTATCCTCCCATCTTTCATGGGTATCTTCTATTTGGGCTTGGGTTTAGTCCCCAAGTCCTACATCTTATCCCAAGTTCACCTCTATTCTTAGGGGCATCTCCAACTCGTTAAGGGGTATTATATTTCATGTATCAACATTAGTCCCCTGGCTATTGGGTCGATTATCAGATGATCCAATAGCCAAATCCTTTCGTACTCCTATGTACCGCGTGTCATTGAGAGCAGGATAGTTTTCGGAGCATTTATGGCGTTCTCTCCTTTATATAGCAGCACCAATCTTCCAGCCCGGTCAATTTTAGTCCTTATCTTCATTTTTGTTTTCTTGTCAAGCACTTTACGTAGATGGCTCACTCCCTTCACGGGTACGTGTTGTCCTTAGCGCCTATTTCCATGTTAGTCTCGGCTTCGTTCAAACAAGACGAGTTGAAGCGGCTTCATTCTCGAAGGCCGAGGTTGAGGGAACTTGCAGACAGCAGAAAGATAAGGGGATGCTAAACGCGTGAATTTTGAGCCTGTCGTGACGAGGCACATGACGAGTCCCCCGGTCCGGTATCATTGGAGATCCAACAGGCGCTGGACGAAGATGTCACCGCTCTCGACGCAACCAATCAGTTATTCGCGGAATCTTTGATGATGGTGGCTACTATGGATCGTGCCATATCTGATTGTCATCTTTGGGTCCCTCATCAGGGGGTCTTATCGCTTCTCGGTCATACTATGACTTTAGCGGCCGCGTCCACACTTGTACCTCAACATTACCTTGAGGACGAGTTGGCTCGTTTATTGATTTTGAAGGAAGAGGCGGTTCTGATGTGGACGCTTAGGCTAATTCGTCAAGATAAGGCGCGCAAGGAGTACGATGAGCATGAAGATACTATTTCGATTGTTCGCGGGGCTGGTGTTGAAGATAACGTGATCCAGGACATCCTCAGGTTGGTGCATGAAGCCGATCAAGATCTTCGTTTGGATACTTCACAATGTGCAGATGGTCGCTTGATGGTGGAAGCCTTAGACGCTGATATTGCTAGGTGTCGAGCACTGATGGCTGGTTAAGTTTATCATTGTGGAATGTCTTTTTATTTTAAACGTCTTTTGTACTAGATTGGTGTGAATAAAGTCTTTGCTTTCAATTTCGAGGGTGATGTTATTTGCTTGTATACGAGTATATTGTGCCTTCGGTCCGTCTGTGACCTGTTCTTCTCTTTCGGGTTGTTGGGTAAGGTTTTTCGTTAGTTGAGCGCGGTTATTCCTCCCTTTTTCTCTCTTCTGTCTCCCCCACCCCCCATTTTTTTGGCTTATGTATCTACCCCCCTTTATTAAGGGAGTTGGACGAGAGAGAGTTGGTTAAACGCGCCTACTATTTCCCTCTTTATTTTCAAGGGAGCTGGGTGGGGTGGGCGTTGTTTAAACGCGCCTACTCTCCCCCTTTTTTATTTTGAAGGGAGCCGGGTGGGGCGGGCGTTGTTTAAACGCGCCTACTCCCCCCCTATTTTTTTTCTAAAGGAGTTGGACGGGGCGGGCGTTGGTTAAACGCGCCTATTCCCTCTTTTTCTTTTCGTGCTCCTTGGTCGTTCGAATGCTTTTGGCATTCCTGAAACCTTTGTGGTCTTGTCAGTTGATTAGGCGCCTTGGCGTTCCTGAGGTTTTTACAAATATCAGTAAATCAGGCGCCTTTGACATTCCTGAGACCTTTTATGAAATTGTCAGTTAATCGAGTGCCCTTGGCGTTCCCAGACCTTTTGATGAGACTTGTCAGTCAATCAAAGCGCCCTTGCGTTCCCGAGACCTTTTGTGAAACTTGTCGGTCAATCAGCGCCTTTGGATGTCCACGAGACCTTTCGTGAACGCGTTCGATCAGCGCCTTGGCATTCCTGGGACCTTTTGTGAACTTGTCAGTCAATCAGGCGTCATTAGCATTCCTGAGACCTTTTGTGAATTTTTTCAGTCGATCAGGCGCCTTTGGCTGCCCTGAAACCTTTTGTGAACTTGTCAGTCAATCACACGCCATTAGCATTCCTGAGACCTTTTGTGAATTTAGTCATGATTAGGGCGCCTTTGGATGCCCCGAGACCTTTTGTGAACTTGTCACCAATCGGCGCCATTAGCATTCCCTGAGACCTTTGTGAATTTTTTGTTAGTCGATCAGCGCCTTTGGCTGCCCCGAGACCTTTGTGAACTTTTTTTCAATCAGCGCCATTAGCATTCTGATACCTTTTGTGAATTTTGTCACGATCGGCGCCATTAGCATTAGGATACCTTTTGTGAATTTTGTCGGGGTCGATCAGGCGCCTTTGGCTTCCCTGAGACCTTTTGTGAACTTGTAAGTCAATTAGGTGCCATTAGCATTCCTTAGACTTTTTGTGAATTTTGTCAGTCGATCAGGCGCCTTTGGTTGTCCTGAGACCTTTTGTGAATTTTTCAGTCAATCAGGCGCCTTTGGCTGCCCTGAAACCTTTTGTGCATACGTCATTTTCCAACTTACTTCATTGCTTAAAGCGGGCTTTTACAAGGTATGACTCAAGCGTAAATTTTTTTCAACCACTTGCCATTGATTGGTGTTTTGACCTTGGTCCCATTCATGCGCCGAAGCTTGTAGTATCCGCTTTCTGCCACTTTCCTTATTGTGAACGGGCCTTCCCAATTTGATGCGAATTTGCCAGCACTTGCATTTCTCTGTACGTGCGGGGCGATTTTTAAGACTAGCTCATCAACCTTGAAGGTCCTCTGCTTTACACTCTGGTTATAGTAGTTATCTGCACGCTTCCTATAAGCTTCCGCGAATCTTTATGCATGTGCTCTTCTTTTCTTTAGTGTGTCTAAATGGGCAAAGCGGCTCACTTCATCTGGAGTGGTATGGCTAGCCATTGCCACTCTTGCAGATGGGATTGCTATCTCTGCGGGTAGGATCGCATCTTCTCCGTAGACCAGTAAGTAAGGAGATGTGCCTGTTGATCGCTGTCGTATGCGTCAAAAATAATTTCACTTTCCTAAAGTATATGATAAGAAAGAGTTCGTATCTACAGAGAGGCGATTGTAGTTATTTCGTAATCAATATCTTAAAGTAACCAATTGGGGGGATTTCTTATTTCTATTTAAGCAATAAAAACTAATTAAAAGCAAAGTAAATTGTAGAAAGTAATCAATGGAGAGAGATATTGGTCAAGGAATTCATCTTCAATCTTAGACATGTGCTTGCATATATGATTAGAATTACGATTTAATCTCTTGTGTTATCAAAAGCCTAGAGAATCAAGAGAGCAAGATAATCTATTAATTTCCTAAGTTCATCAACACACACATTAGGGCTGCATATGTGAATTCTACCTAAAGAATAACCTAACGCCTTGCGCTAATCAAGTTCAATTCCTAGGAGCATTAAGTTTCAGAAATAGGCTAATCAATGCAATTGTCATGCGTTGCACATGACAATTGTCATGCAATTGTCAAACCCACAAATGCAATCAAATCAACTCAGGCAGCAACCCAACAACATCAGCATCAATAACTCCACCTGTGAAACCCTAACTCCATCAGCACCAGACCTCTTGCTCAATACTTGCCCTGACCCAACACCAGCTAACTCAGTTGTATAGCTGTACATCACCAGAACCATCACTGAAGCACCATTCATACTCAGGCTTCAGTTTCATAGTCCATCTCCATCTCCCTGTTCTTCTCAATTGCACTCCTCTGTAACTCCTTCACATGAAACCCACAACACCAACAGTCACAAGCTCCAAACTGCACTTCCATCCCTGTCTGCTCATAACCCAGCCAACATCACAGCTGCCAATTACCAAAAACACCAGCAGCCACTTGCCAGACTCAATCTCCATTCTGTCAGCAGCACCATCAGCACAATCCTTGCTCTTGCACCAGGCCTGTGCTTGTAGCAACACATCTCTGCACAAGCCAGCTGCCATGTTCAGCTCCAATTCCTCCTGCAACTTATTCATGAATAACCTACTGAACTGCAGCTTCAAGTCCTTGCTTCCCTGCCAAACTTCTTAGCTTCTAAAACTGCAACCGCTACAATTCCTGCAGCTGTAGCTTCTTTTCACAGCTCTCATCTTTAATATCAATCCCAACAACGAGACTCATCATCATTCAAACCCATTGCAGTCGCCTCTCTGTCATCACCAAGTCCATGAGCCATTGCTTCTTTTGAATAAAGTTCAACAAAGACCACAAAGACCACCGAGAATCACCATATCCCTCTGCAAACTCACTGATATCCCTTGAGCAAGAACCAATCACCCACAACAATTCCATCTCTGTATCTCCATCCTTCTCAGTCTTCGATCTCAATCATTAAACTATCTCACTGCATCACCAAGTCCATTTTGCACTTCATCCAACCATTGCTTATGTACACAGCTTCATTGCTTTATTCAAGCCAACAATCAACCACATACCCATTAGCTCACGGGAACAGCCTCCCTGAGTCAGTTCAAGCCACCAAAGGCAAAACCCTGGTTCCATAAACAACAACAGCAACGAATGTTTGTAATTCTCCTCAGCAGATCCCATTCCATCTCAGGCCAGACTCAAACCCTGACTCACAAATTCTTCTTGATTTCTTCATTTTCTTTCTCTTGAACGTAATTTCGATAGAAACCCCCATCTCCTTTGGTAATTATTAACCCTAATTCCTCGTGAATCTGCCTTGTTGATCGGTTCACCATCATCAACGAAATAATTAATTACGTCTCGCTTTCTTCATGATTCAAACGGAGAATCACATCAAAATCTTACCATTCCCATTCTCAATCTCAGTTCAGATCAGTTTCATCTTACTTATAATCTCGTTCTTCCCTGATTTATCCGGCTCCCAATTCTCTGAGATTTCATCGATTTAACTCTCAGCAGCAGCTGCCATGGTTTATCCCCTGACATTTAAGTGCCGACAATAATGAGAAGAGATAACTCCTTTCTGAATTCTAGCGCTAGGTCGGAGCTATTATTACTATAGGCACCCAACATTTGATATAGGCCACCACATTAACAGCCACTAAACAAGCTCAGCTGGTTTCCTCCCAATCCATGGATGGACTCCGCATATTATTAGCCAATGTTCGTCCTTTTCGCTCCAAATGAGTGATTTCTTCTTCTTTTCCTCCATGTGTGACTCCAGAGTACCTAATAACTCAAAAACACTCATAAGATACATAATTTACAGGAAAAGTAGCAAAGAAAGCGTAACTACTAAATAGTAAATACGGTGTATTCTACACCTATCAGATTCCCCCACACTTAGACTTTGCTAGTCCTCGAGCAAATCAAACAAAACAATAAAATACAACAACTCCGTGTCGTCGAGGCTACGGTCACTTTTAGCATAAATAACAAGCCTTTAAACCCCTAGGTGTCCCTAGTGGACGAGTTATAGACTCGTGAGGGTTTACTAGAGATATACCCACAAAACCTATTTTTCCAACTTACTAGTTCTCCGTAATGATAGCATCCAATGCGCTAAGAAGACATAGAGATTCTGCACACTAGTCATAAGAAGTTAGACACATAAATGAACACAATCTCATTCTTAAAAGGTGAGAGAGAAATAACCATCCCTTCTCGACTAAAATTCGGGTTGGGAGTGATCGAAAGTCTCGACTGGCCTCACAAGAAAGGGTTTTATGGATTTGCTCTCAATAATAAACAGCTTTTTATGGGTCACACATGTGTCCAGGTTGGAATGAAGAGAGAATCCTGCGACACGTTGAATGGTAGGAAGGCTTAACCCTCCGAAAGTTTTGAAAACCCACATCTTTTATATTTTTTTTTAAAACCCATTTTTCTGACGATCTCTTCGAAAGGAAATCAACCATTTAACAAAGGTGGGAATATGCTTACTTACTTCGTTATCCGTTCGGCGTGCAGCTAGCACCACTCTCACAACATCCATAGAAACGTCTTCGGTCTTCAATCGGTGTCTTCATCTTCGTCTTCGGTCTTCAACTCTTGATGATAACTCTTGAACTCCGTAAAATCTCGACAATATAACTCTTTTCCTCAAATTCCTTGTCGCTTGAAACTTCATTATAGATATTCCTTCTTTCCATTGGCTTTATTGAAAGAAAAATACAAAACTAAATACAAAATATACAAACCCAAAATTTACTTTTTTTTTTAAATAAGAAATAAAACAAATACAAAAATAAAAATAAAACAAAATAAAAACTATTAACAAACCTAAACATTTTTCTCTTGTCTCTTTTTTTTATTTAATTTTTTTTTAATTTTTTTTTTTTAATTTTTTTTTTTGAGACAAGAGAAAACAAAATACAAAATAAAATAATATACAAAGGCCATGGTGTAAGTACTCTACCACTTGATTCTTCACAACTTGTATGTCTTGATATCATAAACTTCTCGAACTCTCATCCTTGATAATTTCCACTCATGTAATAGTCTTCAACTTATACTTGTCTTGTTGCTTTACTCAAATCTGAAATCTGCCAATTTCCGTATTGTTGCTTGTAAACCTTGAACGTCTTCAACTTTCCTTCGAATTTGTGATGCTCCTCTTGTTGATGATGATGGTGTTTCTATGGACCTGTTGGTGTAGAGAGAGATAAGGTGGATGGTGTTAATTGCGAACAAGATTACAAGTGGTATGTAAGTTAGCAATTCGATGTCACCAACATGGTTGATAAAAATAGCACTCAAGAGATCAAAATAGTGCTTCTATGGTGGGAAGTTGGACAGCTCACCATTCTCGCCCGGAATTTACGTACGGTGACACACACTCTAAAAGCACAAATTTAGACAGTACAAAGAATTGAAGGTCGATGCCTCACATTATGTAACATGGGTAGTCTCCACTATAGGGGATCACTTGTTCTAATACCGAATTCGGGATCTGCACCTTATTTGCCACCGGCATGGTTAAATCCAACTTTAACTCTCATACAATTAAGAAACCCGATCATGTTCTCTGTCATCTCTAAGTTCAGTCACTAGTGTGAGATTCTCGATGTAATCTTAGCGACATGTATACTATGTGACTCTAAACTAACTACAAGTTAGAGTTTTCTTATTCACTAATGTACACAAAAGTTGAAAAATTTGAAAAATTTACAAATCAAACCACTCCCCCACACTTAAACTTTACATTGTCCTCAATGTAATTGAATCGTCCAAAGAAAGTCAAGGTGGGAAATCCTAACGGAAAAGTGACAAAAATCAGAAAAAAGTAAAAAAAAAACATGACAAGAAAAGAAAATAAAAGGAAAGAGATACAAAACCGATGGGTTGCCTCCCATTTAGCGCTTGGTTTAAAGTCGTCAGCCCGACTATCTCCTTGCTTTCTACGACTCCTCCAGAGGGAGTACTTCCACAAGATTAATTCCTTCCACGACATCCGAAGAGAAATTCTCATAATATGGTTTCAACCGGTGCCCATTCACTTTAAGTTCATTACTCGTGAGCTAAACTACGAATTTCCACTGCACCATGAGAAAACACATTAGTTACAATAAAAGGTCCAATCCAACGTGACCTTAATTTACCGGAAATAATTGCAAACGAGAATTAAACAAAAGCATTTTCTGCCCAATGCAAAATTGTTTCTTAGAAATCATATTATCATGAAAAGCCTTCGTCTTTTCCTTGTAAATCCGTGAGCTTTCAAATGCATCATTACGAATCTCCTCTAGCTCTTGAAGTTGTAACTTCCTTTGCTTTCCAACACCATCCAACTCCATGTTGCATTGCTTAATAGCCCAAAACGCCTTATGCTCAATTTCCACGGGTAAGTGACAAGGTTTACCATAAACAAGCCTAAAAGGAGACATCCCAATAGGTGTTTTATATGCGGTTCTATACGCCCACAAAGCATCGTTGAGTCGCATGCTCCAATCCTTCCTTGTTGGATTCACCGTATTTTCTAGAATGGATTTCACCTCCCGATTAGACACCTCGGCTTGTCCATTTGTTTGTGGATGGTAAGGAGTTGCAATCCTATGCGACACATTATACTTCCTTAACAAGCTTTGCAAAAACCTGTTTTTGAAGTGTGAACCTCCATCACTAATTATAGCCCTTGGAATTCCAAACCTTGCAAATATATTTGCTTGCACAAAATCTGAAACAACTTTAGAATCATTAGTTGTGGCGGCCTTAGCTTCCACCCATTTCGAGACATAATCCACAGCAAGAAAAATATAATAATTCCCATTAGAATTGACAAAAGGGCCCATAAAATCAATTCCCCATACATCAAAAACCTCCACAAATTGAATAATAGTTTGCGGCATTTGATTTCGAGCACCTAGATTGCCGGTTCTTTGACACCTATCGCATGTGATACAAAATGCATGTGCATCCTTAAACAAAGTTGGCCAAAAGAAACCACATTCTAGTACCTTGAGAGAGGTTCTCTTACTCCCAAAGTGTCCTCCACAAGAATATGAGTGGCAAAAAGACAAGATAGAATTAAATTCAATTTCGGGAACACACCTACGTATTACTTGGTCACTACAATGTTTCCATAAGTATGGATCATCCCATATGTATTGGTTTCCTAACTTCTTAAGTTTGTCCCTCTCAAAGACGAGACAAGTTCTTTGGGATTTGTTTAGACACTAAGTAATTAACAATATCAATACGCACCATGGTTCTCCAAAGGCAATTGAGAATAGTTGCTCATCCGGAAACTTTCACGCAACGGGATAGTTTCCTTGTCCTGACAAGTCGTCTCAAATGATCCGCAACGGTGTTCTCAATTCCTTTCTTGTCTTTGATTTCAATATCAAACTCTTGCAAGAGTAATATCCATCGTATGAGCCTCGGTTTCGCCTCTTTCTTTGTAAGCAAGTATCTAAGTGTTGCATGATCAGAAAAGACAACAACTTTTGTACCAATTAGATAAGAGCGAAACTTTTCTAAAGCAAAAACAATGGCTAATAACTCTTTTTCAGTGGTTGTGTAGTTTTGTTGGGCCTCATTTAACGTTCTAGAAGCATAATAAATGGCATGAGGTATCTTCCCCACACGCTGCCCAAGCACCGCATAGTCACTTGCATCACATGAGCTCAAAAGGCTTGCTCCAATCCGGTGGTTTAATGATAGGGGCTGAAATCAAAAGTTCTTTCAAACGATTGAATGCCGCCACACACTTCTCATCAAAGTTAAAAACCACATCTTTTTGCAATAGGGTACAAAGTGGTGATGCTATCTTGAAAAGTCCTTGATGAATCTACGATAAAAACCTGCATGACCAAGAAAAGAGCGTATCTCCCTCACCGTAGTGGGAGGGGTTAGAGCAGAATAAGGTCTATCTTAGATTTATCGACTTCCAAGCCTTTAGAAGATATTATATGGCCTAAAACTATGCCATGAGTTACCATGAAATGGCACTTCTCCCAATTTAGCACAAGATTTGTTTCAACACATCGTTCAAGGATTAGAGACAAATTGTTCAAGCAAAGGTCAAATGAATCACCAAAGACACTAAAGTCATCCATGAACACTTCGATTATGTTTTCAACATATTCCGAAAAGATACTTACCATACACCTTTGAAAGGTGTATGGAGCATTGCATAAGCCAAACGGCATCCTTCTATAAGCAAAAGTACCGAAAGGACAAGTGAAAGTGGTTTTCTCTTGGTCCTCCGGTGCTATCACAATCTGATTATAACCTGAATAGCCATCAAGAAAGCAATAGTAAGAATGTCCAGCTAAACGTTCAAGCATTTGATCAATAAAAGGTAATGGAAAGTGATCTTTTCTAATGGTGGCATTCAATTTTCTATAATCAATACAAACCCTCCAACCGGTTTGCACACGAGTTATGACAAGTTCATTCTTATCATTCTCCACCACTGTTACTCTCGATTTCTTTGGTACCACTTGTACCGGGCTTACCCACTTGCTATCGGATATGGGGTAGATAACACCCACGTCCAAAAGCTTGAGTATCTCCTTTTTCACAACTTCCATCATGGGAGGATTCAAACGGCGTTGCGCTTCCCTTGTAGGCTTTGAATCATCCTCCACACGGATCTTATGCATACAAACGGCAGGGCTTATACCCTTGATATCGGCGATTGTCCATCCTATGGCCGTCTTGTACTTCCTTAGCACCCTTAGAAGTTTTTGCTCCTGTAATTCATTAAGCTCGTTAGAAACAATCACGGGTAAATCTTCATTGTCACCCAAGTACAAGTACTTTAAGTGACTTGGAAGAGGTTTCAATTCTAAACTTGGAGATTTAACAATAGATGGCACAAGTTTTTCATTATTGCAAGGTAAAGAAGCATATGAAATATTCTTAATTGCTGATTTTTCCGGTAATAAGTCAAGAGAACCAATGGTTTCTTTCATCTCATCACTATACGCATAACCATTGTCAATAGGAGTAGTGAGAACGGTTTCCAAAGTATCAACACCATTCAACTCAAACATTTGTTGCGCCAATGTGTCCATCATATCAATGGAGAAACAAGAGTGGACATCACTAGGATATCTCATCGTCTCGAAAATGTTGAAACGTATTATTTCTCCATCAAACTCCATAGTTAGCGTTCCCTTGTCAACATCAATAATGGTTTTCGCCGTTTTCATGAAGGGACGCCCAAGTAGCAATGGAAGAGACGAGTCCGGTGAACCTTCATCCATCTCTAACACGCAAAAGTCCGCTGGAAATACAAGTTGATTAACCTGCACAAGAACATCCTCGACAATACCCATTGGGTAGACATTAGAACGATCGGCTAATTGCAACACAATTCCAGCCTTTTTGAGAGGACCAAGATCAAGTGAATGATACATATACGCAGGCATAACATTAACGGATGCACCTAAGTCCAACATAGCTTTGTTAAATTTGGTGTTACCAATTGTGACGGGAATGTCAAAGCTACCGGGGTCCTTGCACTTAAGTGGGAGTTTATGTTGTAAGATTGCCGAAGCATTCTCCCCAACACTAAACACTTCATTACCTTTGAGCCTTTGTTTGTTGGTACACAAGTCCTTCAACACCTTTGCATACTTTGGAACTTGCTTGATTGCATCTATGAGTGGTATGTTCACATGGATCTTCTTGAGAATGTCTAAAATATCCTTTTCTAGTTCCGCCTTCTTAGAACTTGCAAATCTGCGAGGGAAAGGTAGAGGAGGAACATAAGTAGAAACCGGAGTTTTAGAGTTAGAAATAGGTACCTCAGAAGTTTGGGGAGAATCTCGGTTTTCTCCTCCAAAACAGTTCCTTTGGTGTTTCCACCGTGCCCGAATCAAAGAATCCGGGTTGCACAAGTTGTGTACCACTTCTCAATGTAATTGCATTGACACCTCTTTTGGGTTGATAGGTTGAGAAGGGAGTTTCCCACCATTTTGTGCCTTCAATTGATTCAACTCCATAGCCATAGAACCAACTTGAGTTTGCAACTCCTTAACCGAACTCTCCGTTCTTTGCATAAAGATTTCAACAACCCTCCATATTGGACCCCATATTTTGAGGTTGTTGTTGTTGTTGAAATTGTTGTCTCTACTGGAATTGTTGTTGTTGAGGTTGAAATCCACTCGGGTTGTTGAATCGCTCCTTGCTTATTGGCATATCTAAAATTGGGGTGATCTCTCCATCCAGATTGTAAGTGTTGGAGTAGGGATCATCATAGTCTTTGTTGATTTGGAAAGATAGCATTAGCTTGCTAGTCTTCATAAGATTGAGAGGAACTTGGTATCACCGCGCTGCAACTTGTTGAAGCATTGCGTTCATGTTACCCATTTGTTGACGAAGCTCTTCAACCTCGCTCACCTCACTCACCCTTCTTAGAATCACATCCGACCCACGACTCAAGAATTGTTGTGAGTTCGCTGCCATGTTTTCAATCAACTCTCTAGCTTGTGCCACCGTCTTGTTCACTAATGCACCACCACCCGCAGCGTCGAGGAGATTCCTATCACTTGATTGGAGTCCTTCATAGAAATATTGGATGATCATAGCGTCACTGAATTGATGGTGAGGGCAGCTTGCCACCAACCTCTTGTATCGTTCCCAACATTCATATAAGGATTCTCCCACATTTTGCTTCATCCCACAAATCTCTTGCGAATTTGAGTAGCCTTTTGATGCAGAAAATATCTCTCTAAAAGAGTTTCTTCAACCCATTCCATGTTGTGACACTTAGGAGGTAAATAGAACAACCAATCCTTAGCACTATCCATTAAAGAGAAACGGAAAACTTTCAACATTGCACCATCCGCCGCAACATTCGGCTGGAAGCATGGCCGTGACAATGGTGTGGAAGTCCATAAGATGTTTGTTTGGATCTTCATTCACCATGCCATGGAACTTTGGTAATTCTCTAAGCAACCCCGGCTTGATCTCAAAAGTAGAGTCTGTTTGAATACATCCTTGTTGTGTATCTAGCCTATGAGAAGCCAACTCCTTGAGTGAACGATTTGCATCACCCATAACTTCTTCTTCTTCAACTTGTGGTTGTCTACGAATGGAACCTCTTTTTCTTCTTCTTGCTGTTGGAAAATCTCTTCTCCTACTTCCAACTCGTGCTCGTCCGTTGTGTCTTGACTTGGTTGGAGTATTGTGCCGCGTCGAGTAGCTATCCCGCACCTTGGATAATTCCAATCCTTAGAAGCCAGAGATTAGGTACCTGCAAACAATTCTCGCAAACAAGTGAGAAACAAGACAAGGAAACAAAAAGCAAAGATGAAAGCAAAAAACAGAAATAAGATACTAAAAACTTAATAACTAGCCGTGTGCCTCCCCGGCAGCGGCGCCAAAATTTGATCGCTGTCATATGCGTCAAAAATAATTTCACTTTGCTAAAGTATATGATAAGAAAGAGTTCGTATCCACAGAGAGGCGATTGTAGTTATTTCGTAATCAATTTCTTAAAGTAACCAATTGGGGGAATTTCTTATTTCTATTTAAGCAATAAAAACTAATTAAAAGCAAAGTAAATTGTAGAAAGTAATCAATGGAGAGAGATATTGGTCAAGGAATTCATCTTCAATCTTAGACATGTGCTTGCATATATGATTAGAATTACGATTTAATCTCTTGTGTTATCAAAAGCCTAGAGAATCAAGAGAGCAAGATAATCTATTAATTTCCTAAGTTCATCAACACATACATTAGGGCTGCATATGTGAATTCTACCTAAAGAATAACCTAACGCCTTGCGCTAATCAAGTTCAATTCCTAGGAGCATTAAGTTTCAGAAATAGGCTAATCAATGCAATTGTCATGCGTTGCACATGACAATTCGGACAATGGTCAAACTCTACATATGATTACGAGAGTGTATCACTACAAACCGTAAATATATCATGCTACTTGTATTCAAGGTTATCGCTCGATGAAAAACCCTAAAATAGCTATGGACTAAGATGCAAGTTCAATTAATTGGCCACTTAACTAATCAAACATCAAAATCCTATCACAATACTTCAATCATGTGATCATAAAAACAGTAGAGAAGTGAACGATAATCAAGAGAGAAAACTAATACATAAAGCAAACACAAGTTTTAGAAATCGGACTATATCCTTAACCAATAATATAGAATTTAGCTACTCATAGCTATGGAGTTCATCACCAAAAATATAAGTTGAATAAAGAAGAAGAAGAACAAAAGCAAACCCTAGTTGCGTAAACAAAAGTGGCTCTCCAAAGTTTCCCCAAGAATCAAATATATGATAAATTGTAGAAGACCTTCCCTTTATAGCTTTTCTCCAACTTCTAAAATTAGGTCTAGTCTTCAAAGTCCATTAGATGAGAATCCACTAAGCCCACAAGAAGGAGAAACCCATGTAGAAAATATGTCCCAAAAGTCGCCGCCGGAAAAATGGTATTGTGGCCGGAAATCGGCCGGAAAGGTCGCCGGAAATCGGTTCCGGTGACCGGCAAAGTCCGCCCGGTCACCGGTCAACGGGTCGAATCGTCAGCTCGGTGGGTCAACTCGTTCCAGTGAGTCGACTCGGGTCAACTCGGTAAATCAACCGAGTCACACCAAGTCAGTGGGTTAGAATTAGTCAAATTTGAGTTGTTAAGACAAATTCTTGCACAAAGCCAAATCTTTGTGATGCACCATCCTTGTGCATATCCAGTGCCTTAGCCAGCCATCTTGGCTGTGCATAACCTTGCAGCCATCTTGGCTCTAGTTCAGTCATTCAACATCAATGTCATCTCCACTCCCTTGCAACATCACCTCCATCTCACCAAGCTCATAGCACCACTTCTTCCTACCAATTCAGGCCTGCAATCATGATGAACCAAACCCATAGCAGCAACATTCTCATTCAACACAGACTCATTCAGCAATTCAGTTCCTGCGACTACCAATAGGCAGCTACAAGACCAGCACTACTATGACTCAAGCCATCATCTCTGACATACCACCTGCAGTTTCCCCTGTAATTCCAGCAACGAGCCATATGCAAATCCATCTCAATCAACAGCACCAATTACCACAACTGCATCACCATCAAACTCACAAATGCAATCAAATCAACTCAGGCAGCAACCCAACAACATCAGCATCAATAACTCCACCTGTGAAACCCTAACTCCATCAGCACCAGACCTCTTGCTCAATACTTGCCCTGACCCAATACCAGCTAACTCAGTTGTATAGCTGTACATCACCAGAACCATCACTGAAGCACCATTCATACTCATGCTTCAGTTTCACAGTTCATCTCCATATCCCTGTTCTTCTCAATTGCACTCCTCTGTAACTCCTTCACATGAAACCCACAACACCAACAGTCACAAGCTCCAAACTGCACTTCCATCCCTGTCTGCTCATAACCCAGCCAACATCACAGCTGCCAATTACCAAAAATACCAGCAGCCACTTGCCAGACTCAATCTCCATTCTGTCAGCAGCACCATCAGCACAATCCTTGCTCTTGCACCAGGCCTGTGCTTGTAGCAACACATCTCTGCACAAGCTTTGCCATGTTCACTCCAATTCCTCCCGCAACTTATTCATGAATAACCCTTTCAACTGCACTTCAAGTCCTTGCTTCCCTTCCAAACTTCTTAGCTTCTAAAATCGCAACCGCTATAATTCCAAAGAATTGTAGCTTCTTTTCTGACTCTCATATTTAATATCAATCCCAACAACGAGACTCATCATCATTCAAACCCATTGCAGTCGCCTCTGTCATCACCAAGTCCATGAGCCATTGCTTCTCAGCTGTAACAAAGTTCAACAGTACCACAGCACCACTGAGAATCACCATATCCCTCTGCAACTCACTGATATCCCTTGAGCAGCAACCAATCAGCCACAACAATTCCGTCTCTGTATCTCCATCCTTCTCAGTCTTCGATCTCAATCATTAAACTATCTCACTGCATCACCAAGTCCATTTTGCACTTCATCCAATCATTGCTTATGTACACAGCTTCATTGCTTTATTCAAGCCAATAATCAACCACATACCCATTAGCTCACGTGAACAGCCTCCCTGAGTCAGTTCAAGCCACCAAAGGCAAAACCCTGGTTCCATAAACAACAACAACAACAGTAACAGCTGTAATTCTCCTCAGCAGATCCCATTCCATCTCAGGCCAGACTCAAACCCTGACTCACAAATTCTTCTTGATTTCTTCATTTTCTTTCTCTTGAACGTAATTTCGATAGAAACCCCCATCTCCTTTGGTCATTATTAACCCTAATTCCTCATGAATGCCTTTTGCCGATCAGTTCACCATCATCATGTGAAACAATAAATTCCTCGCTTTCTTCATGATTCAAACGGAGAATCACATCAAAATCTTACCATTCCCATTCTCAATCTCGATTCGTAATGCCTTCATCTTAATTTTAATCTCGTTCTTCCCCGATTTATCCGGCTCCCAATTCTCTCGAGATTTCATCGATTTAACTCTCAAAGAAGAATGCCATGGTTTATCCCCTGACATTTAAGTGCCGACAATAATGAGAAGAGATAACTCCTCTCTGAATTCTAGGGCTAGGTCAGAGCTATTATTATTATAGGCACCCAACATTTGATATAGGCCACCACATTAACAGCCACTAAACAAGCTCAGCTGGTTGCCTCCCAATCCATGGATGGACTCCGCATATTATTAGCCAATGTTCGTCCTTTTCGCTCCAACTGAGTGATTTCTTCTTCTTTTCCTCCATGTGTGACTCCAGAGTACCTAATAACTCAAAAACACTCATAAGATACATAATTTACAGGAAAAGTAGCAAAGAAAGCGTAACTACTAAATAGTAAATACGGTGTATTCTACACCTATCACCTGTATAACTGCGCTTAGAAATCCTATATGCCTAGAGTGCCAGCGACAACTGCTCGTGCCATTCTCTATGGTGGTCATGTACTATTCTACTGAGGATGTGAATGAGCGTCTTATTTGTTGCCTCCGCTTGCCCATTCCCTTTGGGATAATAAGGGGTAGACGTGTGGAGACTTACATTGTATTTATTTGAGTAAATCAATTACATCCTTGTTCACGAATGATTTGCGTTATCTGCCCTGATTATCATGGGCGCGCCGAACCTCGCAAATGATGTGTTCTTTGATGAATGCGGCTATTGTGGCACCTGCGTAATATTTGAGGGGTATCGCCTCGACCCATTTCGGCGCGTACTCGGTGGCGGTGATTATGTACTTATGTCTCTTTTAGGATGTTGGGTTGATTGGCCCTATAAGATCGATCCCACTGTGGAACGGCCGGGCGTTACTATGCTATGAAATAGTGCGTGGGGGCTTGGATCAAGTTCCCATGTGCCTGGCACTGCAAGCATCTTCGGGCGTGTTCTGCGGTATCACTTTTCATGGTCCGACAGTAGAACCCTCCTTCGTACAGTTGCAGGAAAAAATTCCGCATCCCATGGTGCTCTGCATCGTGGGATCAGGTCATGACTTTTATGGCTTCCTAATTTGACAGGCATCGCAGCGCGGCATTACCATAACTTCTCCGATAGAGAATGCCTTCATACATGAAGAAACGCGCTGCCTTCCTTTGTATTTTTAAAGCCATTTGTCTGTCACCAGGAAGCTTCCTGTGTTGGATGAAATAGATATAAGGTTGTCTCCATTCTACTTCTTTGAATGTGCAGACCTCCGCGGGCAATGGAGGGGCTTGGCAATCGTCAAACTATCTTGGAGTGCTGCTGCCTGAGCTGACATACTTGGCCAATATACGCCCATTCTTTGAAGCCTTATGATGTGACTCAATAATGTTGTAGAAAGTGGTAGTAAGGTTGTTGTTCACTCGGACTTGACGAGATCGATTTTAAGAATTAATAAAAGAAAATAAAAGAAAAAATATATACAAATATTGTCACAAGATGAAGAGATGGGCTGGGACTCAGGATTCGGCCAAACTCATAAAAAAAAAGGTTCAAATATTAATTTTTTTAACAATTATCGCTCAACAAATAAAAACATGGACTCTTATTTTTGCCAAGGTAGATTCTCAAAATATTAGTTATAAATCGTAAGCATGGGACATCAAACATTTAAGCAAGCATGACCCATCTAATAAAATAATAACTAATTTAATCAAATCATAATTCAATTTTTAATTAGTGCAAAAGTCATAAAAAGAATTAATTAAAATTACCCATGTATGAAATTTGTCTTCCTCCGTCGTCCCAGTAATGGGGTCTAGCTCATCATGTTGGAAACACGCTCAAAATTCATTATTATTGCTCAAAGGAGGTGTACAAATGATGAAAATCGGGTGTTTTCAACGTTTATAAGTGTTGCAAACACTGTTACAAAGGACTGTCACATTTACTTTTAAGTCTGCCTTCGTATTACGACCCATGCCTAAGTGTCGTTGTCACTGTAGAAGAACGACGGTTCCTTGTGCGTTGATGTTCTTCGTGTTCTTCAATGGCATCAGCAGAGAGATATCCTATAACTCGATTTTTTGGCTTTCTGGTGCTCTGCAATTCTCCCCAATCTCTCCATAACTCTTCTCTATGCTCCCACAGGCCTTATATAGCCTCACTGCCCCCAAATCTCCCATCATAACTGCATATAATTCTCTTTTATTTCTTTGCACAATACGGGAATAATTTCCCTTTTATAGCTCCTTCACGCGTCTGCATGGCCGAATTTCTCCAAGAACATTTCTTACGCGTCTCTGATGAAGTCAAGCACGCTGTATACACACGAAATCCTTCCAAAGATAATAAGAAAATCCGAGAATATCTTCCACGTACATGCTTACCCTGTTTTCTTCAACTCGACGATTTAGCCAAAACTAGTCAATCCAAAAGCCCATACCAACCCTGTTTATGTCCGTAAAGTCTTCCCTTGCAAACCCAGCCATTGAGTCTCCCTATAACACGTCCAAAAATCCAAACAAAAATCTGCCAGTGATGTGAATATTTTCCCGCCAAAACCAAAATTTGAAATGGAGAGGATGAAGTGCCCCGATCCAAAACATGGGCGCCTTTATCAACTGGGGTGCCTGGGGTGCCTTTATCACTTTTCTCTCGGGGGTCCAAATAGCACTTTTCGAGCAACTTTTTCCACACAAGTGTATTTCTCCAAAAACACCTACACAAACATAAAAACACCATAATAAGTACAAAATCAAGCACTAACAATAGAGACACTGAGGACAATTAGGACACAAAAATGCGTCTATCAAATACCCCCAAACTTATTATTTGCTAGTCCTCGAGCAAATTTATTTTAGAAAATAAAATGACTACACTTAGCACGTGCAGCAAGCCGTTAAACCGCTAGGTGGCCCTAGTGGCGGAGTGTTGTCTCCGGAGGGTTTACCAGAGGTGTACCCACAAAACCTTTACTCCAGACCCTAGCTATCTACGCAGAACCTTGGAAGGCACTAAAGAATCTCCTTGGTTGGCCTACAATCATTGACTATAGGAGGAAGTACCCTGATGCGAAATTCCAATTGTTGTACATGAGTTTGCACTCAAACATACTAAAATTCATATAAAGTGATAGAGCTCTACTCAGATAGTTTCTGGACATCATAAACTAGGAGTCAACCAATCACATGGATAGATTAAGAAGATGGATGTAGAGAAATCACGTGGATGATGTTGACTAAGGTGAACCTATCCTAATGGACTCGAGATATTTGGTCGACTAATACCAACACACTGGCATATACAAGGGAGCCGGTGGTCGATAATCCTAACTCTAGGTCAACTCGGTGGCATATACAAGGGTACCAATGGTCGACTTTATTGAATTTATTCCGGTTGGTCTAATGGTTTTTTTTTTTTTTTTTTTTTTTTTTTTTTTTTTTAAGTCTCAGTCACTCTATTTCACCCTAGCAATGGTAAAAAGAAAAAGAAATAGAAGTGATCAGGATTCTTTCGATGTTTCCATCACTTAGATTAGTTAGTGCCAACCTTAATAAGCATAAATTTCTAGTCTCTGGAGTTTTATTTACTGCAACTAAAAAGTTTCTCCCATACCCCCAAACTTAAATCTAACATTGTCCTCAATGTTCTAACGATGAAATTAAAAACATGAACAAGGAGAAACCGTTACCACTTGAAGAAAAGAGATAAGGAAGGATATTACCGTGTTGCATGAACATGGGTTACCTCCCAAGAAGTGCTAAGTTTAAAGTCTTGACTGCAGACAATGGAAGAGATTAGTCACCTCGAAGAATCATAAAGCAAAGAAAGGAATAACTGCGGGTCATCTGGATCAAACAGTGCTAACCACAAGAAGAGGAGACTGCAACAGATCAGGAAGATATCCAACACACCCTTATCTATTTTTAAGACCACTACATCTAGTTGTGGTTCGGGTTCAGGCTTTATAAAAGGGTCTAGATAACATATTTTCATGGGTTGCGTTTCCTCATGAGTTAGATCCGAATGTTCGTGTTCTAGAGTCTGGAAAAACTCAAATAAAAACTTAGAAGCACATAATAATAACCTGAATAATTGAGGATCCTCTAAGTCAATCAGTTTTGACTTACACAGCTGACCACAATAAGATTGGTGGTCTTCCTTAAGCAAATGTGTCGACCCTAATATCCTAAAGTAATTAGGTTTAGTCTCAAAACTTAATAATTGACACATCCGAAACTTATACGTACCCACGATTGGAAGGAAGGTTTTTGGTGGGAAAACAAAGTCAATCGTGGTATCATAGCCCGGGTTAACCACATCAACCAGAGGATGGGTTTCTAACAACTGAACTTTTTTATGGACACAACTAGGCTCAGGAAAAAGTGTATGAAGATAATCTTTTAAAATGGTTGAGGCACATATGTCAAGTCCCAAGTTAGGGACTTTTCTAAGAGTTAAAGCACATGGAGAATGATAATCACCCCCAAACTTAGAGTTTTCAGTGTCTCTAGAAAGACTAGTCACAACTTCCCTAATTTCAAGGTCATCTGATTCCTGAAAATGGTCAATTGATTCTTCTAAGTCAGGTACATCCTCACTCATCTCTACGAGTTCATTTTCTTTTTCTAAGTCTATTGTTTCTAAATCGCAAGACTCAAAATATACTCGTTCCTCTAAACCATCATTGGCTTCGTAATCAAAAGGAAATACTACATCGTCTAAAACGGGGGTATCTCTAGTCAAATCCTCATCCTTTTGAATAGGTGAATAATTATTAAAATTATTTGGATTTGAACTAGAAATAATATTATCGTTATAAAGTTCAATCGGAGTAACAAATTCCTGATCACTATGCCTATTTATTTCGAACTCTTCATCAACACTATCCTCATCATAATCATTATTATAAAAACATGAAAATGGTTGAACCTCATTTAAACAAGTAGTGTTACCAATTCTAACCTCGTCATCTTGATTATGCGAATAAATATCCTTATTTTCAAGGGTGGTATTGGGAACACTATATTGGAATTTAATACTATCTTGAGCAAATTTTTCCACAATCCTATTTGTACTCTCAGTAAATTGCTTGAGGGACTCTTCTAGAGATATCTTAGTTGACTGCTCTACGGACTCTTCCGGAAGCGGAATATTATAAGTCTCTTTCATAAATAAGTGAAACTTCTGTGTTGACTCATTGAAACTCTTGACAGACTCTTCTAAAGAAATTGGAGGATCGCTTTGCTCGTAAGATTGATGCATGTGTGGATAGTAATTGGGCGCACCATGGTATGACCCATGACCTTCAAAAGGTTGGCGTTCCCAACCACTATTCACACTCTGGTCATAAAAAGAGTGATGTCCATATTGTTCAGTTGGATATTCATATTCATTGTGATGGCTAACTGCAAGGGAATTCTACACAAACACAAACAAGGCTGACTCGACCAAAACAAACCTACTGATTTCTAGCAAACAAAAAGGATGATGGCTCCACTTAGATTGTTTTCTAGACCAGCTTCTAATCCTTCGAAATTGAATTCGTTACAATCTGAGCAAAACCCTCGGGAATCAATCCGAGTTTAAGTAAGTTGAATCAAGGCGAGGGAAGCTGCGTGGAGCTTTGATACCCAAGGCCTCACCGCATTACAAGGCGGCGCAGTCACGCATTCAACTCACAGAAACCATCATGAACTTCGAAGTATGCTTAATAGAGTAACCAATATTTTTCGAACAACTTTCCTATTAAGCTCGTTACCCTATCGGTCTCGTTCTATTCAAAATTTTAGGCTTAGGTTCGTTTGGTTTTGTTTTCCTAAGGCGTGGCAAGAAGATAACGGTGATGAAATCCGAACCCTTATCTTGTATGGCCAGTCCTTGCCCTTTACTAGGAAATTAAAACAGCCGATTCAGTGTCCTCAAAGATATATGCATACAAAATCATCCAAAGAAACCCGGCCGACGGGGATTCGGGTGTTTAGAATTCTTACCTCCCGTTCCAGACGGGGATGAACCGTTGAAGTCGACTCGGGCCACGACTCCTATGTCGTACGAACCCGAGGGGCCGAGGTGATATCGTAATCACCGTCCTTCCATGTGCAGTTTATATTTAAATTACCCTCCCTTAGGGTTTAAAATAATTTCCAAAAGTCCAAAAATTTAAAAGTCCAAAAATAAAAAAAATTACAAAAAAAATTACCTAATTAAAGTTTAAAAAAAAATAAAAAAATAATTACACTATATACAAATTTTTAATTTTTTTTTTTTTACTCCGTTCGGATCTCTCTTTTCTTTCCTATTTTGGCTTTGTTTTTCTTTTCAGCACTTTCTCTTTTTCTTTCGATCCACTCCAAATCTGAAAGCAAACAGAAATACCAAAACGCGTAAAAAAGAACAAAAATAATAAAAAGAAAAATAAAACCTAAAAACAAATCTATACACAAGTCCGCGTCGGCGGCGCCAAAAATTGATGTGACTCCATAATGTTGTAGAAAGCGGTAGTAAGGTTGTCGTTCACTCGAACTTGACGAGATCGATTTTAAGAATTAATAAAAGAAAATAAAAGAAAAATATATACAAATATTGTCACAAGATGAAGAGATGGGCTGGGACTCGTGGATTCGCCAAACTCATAAAAAAAGGTTCAAATATTAATTCTTTTAACAATTATCGCTCAACAAATAAAAACATGGACTCTTATTTTTGCTAAGGTAGATTCTCAAAATATTAGTTATAAATCGTAAGCATGGGACATCAAACATTTAAGCAAGCATGACCCATCTAATAAAATAATAACTAATTTAATCAAATCATAATTTAATTTTTAATTAGTGCAAAAGTCATAAAAAGAATTAATTAAAATTACCCATGTATGAAATTTGTCTTCCTCCGTCGTCCCAGTAATGGGGTCTAGCTCATCATGTTGGAAACACGCTCAAAATTCATTATTATTGCTCAAAGGAGGTGTACAAATGATGAAATGGAGAATATGATGAAAATCGGGTGTTTGCAACGTTTATAAGTGTTGCAAACACTGTTACAAAGGACTGTCACAGTTACTTTTAAGTCTGCCTTCGTATTACGACCCACGCCTAAGTGTCGTTGTCACTGTAGAAGAACGACGGTTCCTTGTGCGTTGATGTTCT
This sequence comes from Papaver armeniacum, assembly GCA_023531295.1. Classification (NCBI taxonomy): domain Eukaryota; kingdom Viridiplantae; phylum Streptophyta; class Magnoliopsida; order Ranunculales; family Papaveraceae; genus Papaver; species Papaver armeniacum. The sequence goes on from JAJJWW010013386.1 coordinate 97,025, forward strand.
TCGTGTTCTTCAATGGCAGCAGCAGAGAGATATCCTATAACTCGATTTTTTTGGCTTTCTGGTGCTCTGCAATTCTCCCCAATCTCTCCATAACTCTTCTCTATGCTCCCACTGGGGCCTTATATAGCCTCACCGCCTCCAAATCTCCCATCATAATCGCATATAATTCTCTTTTATTTCATTGCACAATACGGGAATAATTTCCCTTTTATAGCTCCTTCACGCGTCTACATGGCCGAATTTCTCCAAGAACATTTCTTACGCGTCTCTGATGAAGTCAAGCATGCTGTATACACACGAAATCCTTCCAAAGATAACAAGAAAATCCGAGAATATCTTCCACGTACATGCTTACCCTGTTTTCTTCAACTCGACGATTTAGCCAAAACTAGTCAATCCAAAAGCCCATACCAACCCTGTTTATGTCCGTAAAGTCTTCCCTTGCAAACCCAGCCATTGAGTCTCCCTATAACACGTCCAAAAATCCAAACAAAAATCTGCCAGTGATGTGAATATTTTCCCGCCAAAACCAAAATTTGAAATGGAGAGGATGAAGTGCCCCGATCCAAAACATGGGCGCCTTTATCAGCTGGGGTGCCTGGGGTGCCCTTATCCAAATTTAGGGTGCCTTTATCACTTTTCTCCCGGGGGTCCAAACAGCACTTTTCGAGCAACTTTTTCCACACAAGTGTATTTCTCCAAAAACACCTACACAAACATAAAAACACCATAATAAATACAAAATCAAGCACTAACAATAGAGACACTGAGGACAATTATGACACAAAAATGCGTCTATCACCTTCTGTATAGATGAACGGCACCGGTCTGCCCACATGTTTCCGTGTGTAGTTCTCGGAGTAACTTCTCCGCCTCCCTTTTATTTACACATTTTGCGAGGGATCTTCCGGCCTCCCGTAGTACAACGCACCTTGGATCATCACGAACTGTTTTAAGGCTTGAGTAAGAATTACTCTCTCTTCGTCCATCCGCGTCAAGTCTTCGATGTATGCCTTTCTCCAGTCGTCCGCCTCCTCGAAGGACAAGTCCTCTTTCCAAGTACTAGGTGTTAGAGCATGGCTTGGTTGAACCCACCAAGTACTGGTATGTCAAGTTTGGTTGTCATATTTTAGTGAATCAAAACTCATGTTAAGAGTCGCTTGATTATGTACTAGTAGTAAACTTCGTATAGGTTAGATTGAAAGTATTAGGATATGAGACATTACAAGTATTGCGAAGGCTTGAAGATGTGAAGAAGCAAGGAGCTACAACGACAACAATCATCCTTCCACTTGAGGTTAATGATATTTGACTTGAACTGTTTCTGTAGTTGCAGGAAATCCTACACTACACCCCTTACTAGAATTCACACAACTAATCCATTTGAAGATGAATAACTATGAATTTTATTGATTATTTTCTTGAAATGTTTACAAAGGAAGATAGAACAGAGCTAAAGAAATTACAATCACTCCAAATTTTCTCTCTCCTAATGACTTGCTTAACAATTCAAAAGAACCTCTCCCTACCACGAGACTTACTCGGCCCTTTATATAGGGTAGTACAAGTGGATGATGACTAAGTTGTCCTTTATTTTCGGGAATGACTCGAGAAGTATCGCAAGTGTACAAGTGTTCGTCTTCGCGACACTCTTAAATCTCGCTAAATCTTCACACATTTCTCATGTTCTGGCTATCGTCATCCCTTGCGTCATTTATATTACTTCCCTGCGACACCTTCGCAATGCTGTCGTTTATTAATCTCGCGAAGTATTGATGTCGCGATATTCTGATCCTACATCTTGCCTCTTCTCATGTCTTCTCTGCGAAGGAGAGAATGTCATGAGAACCAATATTTTGTAATGCCGCAATCATTTACTTTCTATCAATCTTCTGCCGACAAGATTCCGTGAATTTAGGAATGACTGTCTACACGTATCTAAAATTTCCCTTTTTACCGGTACATTTAATGTTATCCGGTCACTCTTTTCTCGTCTATTTAAAGGAGGATTCCTTTTGAAAGCATTTCTTTTCTTTTACTTCGTCTTCTTCATAAATGCAGTAACTATTTTCTACGCTTTTCTTCATCATCTTCTTCATCGTTTTCCTGCTACTATTTTTCTGCGACTGTTTCTATGGCATCAAGGTTTGTTAATTTCGCTGATTTTGATCATTTTGTGATTGATCTCTCTTATTGAAGTTGTTTTATTCTGATATTGTTCTTCTTTTAATGTTTCTCCTGCCATTTTTGTTCCAGCAAGAACAAGCCCAGCACCAAATTCACCATCACGAACCCTAATATCTCTTTGAGTTCGCAACCGAAATCCACTGCTTCTAAAAGAAAGCCTGCGAGTAACAAGGTATTTAAGAAATATTTACTCTTTTAATAACAATATTGTTGCCTCTGTTTCTTATTTAGCTTGTAATTCGCAGGATGACAAAGATCTTTGATAAGTCCCAAAGAAGCCTCGCCATTCTAAACTGTTGCCTTCTCGTTACTTTTCCTACATTCAAACTTACAACTCCTCTTTGCGAAATCTTCGCAAGATATCCCTACTGCTTTCTTCCAAAGATAACACTTCTACGCCTGAATTTCTCATAGATCAACTCCTCATAACAGTCCCATTGCGAATAAGCCTACTTCTTCTTTCATTGTTAATGCCTCTACCATTCCTCCAATCATTAACCTTCACGAGATTTCTCCTTCTCGTGATATTCCTTTAACAAAAGATGATTCACTTCTTCCTTCTTTTTCTGAGCAAATCCCTCTTACTAAAGAAAATTTAGAAGGAATAGATGTGGCCTTCAAAATCCTATCAGAAAATATAAACAATTAGATAATCTTCATACATATGCTGTTGACCAAATAGATAATCTTTCTAAAGAAAATGCTGATTTAGCTCAGAAACAAGACTCATTAAGTAATGACTTATCTCGCCTCTCTTACTCTTTGACTAAAGCTAATTTGGAGTTGGAAACTTTATCAGATGAGAATGGAACTCTTTCTCAAGAGAAGCGAACTCTGTTAAACAAGGTGGCGATTTAATCGCAACAATATGATGTTTGTCAAAAATTATGTAAAAAGCAAGAACAATCTCTTTGCTCATTTGAGAAACCAACTTGAAGAAGTTATTTGAGAAGGATAAACTTATTCAGGATAGAATAACTTTGAGTGTAAAGGCAAACCAATTCAAGGATCAATGTTCCAAGTTAGAAAAGTCCAATTCACCCTTGCGAACGAAAATGCCTTACTTATTTCCAACGAAAAAAGCTTGCGATCTCGACTGAAAGGTTTTATCGGAGATAATTTTGACAATACCATGGATCATTTGGAGAATAGTTGCTCGGATTTAATCCAACATCTTACCTCGCAGAAGGAAGGTAGTCATATGATTTGACTACCTTAATCCGTTTATTTACTAATTTATGATATTTTCCTGTAGAATTCCAAAAATCTGAATACTTTTCTATGTTCTTTTGTTTTGCAGACTCTGAGAAAAATCTTCGTTCCACTATTGCTACTCTCAAATCTGATTATTCAAAAATTTGCAAAGAAAATGGAGTACTCGCTGCTTCCCTTGCTCGTTCTCGTGATCGTGCAGAAAGAAGATTCGATTATATGTCTGACTGTAAAGACATAGAAAGTAAAAATCATCAGAAAGCACTCCTTCGTCAGTTTCATCTCAAAGCCGAAGTTCTTGTGAATGATGTTTTATTATCTAAATCTCTTGATCCTGTTCGTTTCGATCCTCTGGAAGTAAGCGATGATGAAGTTCCTAACCATCCTGACAACAATTTCGATTATAATAGTGGCGAAGAACTCGCAAATGAAGGGTCAGTCTCTCCTAGTAAAGCTGCCAACAATGATCTGAATGATGGAACATCTGGTGGGAATATAATGACTGATGAAAATATAGAGAAAGTCGCTGAAGAAAACCCAGTATCTCCTTCTAATGAAAAAACTGACATTTGAGAATTGATTTTCTCCTGTAATTTTTCTTCTCGTATTGTTACTTCTTTATGCACTTTAATCATCTTTTAAATGTGTTCATGTACTTATTACTACCCTGTCCTGCAACAAGTTTAAGTCTTGACATTAAATAATTTGATATTTTGTTTTCCATTTTCTTTATTTGAAATTAATCATTGCGACAAGATCGCAGGACGTCTTTACATATTTATGTAATGACCCATTGATCTTTCCTTATCATTATTCTTGTGTGGTCTTATTTTTACTTCCTAATTAAAGGTCTTATTTTGCCACCCCTCGTTGCGACAAAGTCGCAAGACGTCTTTACATTTTCATGTAATGACCCATTAACATTGTCTTATCATTTCTTAAGTATTTTTGCCTCTGCAGGATATTTTATTTGCGACAATATGACAGGCTTAAATATTCTCGCGAATGTAAAACCCCATGACATTGTCGTCTTTGCGACGTGATCGCAGGACTTTTTTACATTTGCATGTAAAAACCCATTGATCTCGCCTTATCCTTGCGTTAGTATTATTGCCTCTTCAGGATCATCGCACAAATATGACAAGTCTAAATTTCCTTGCGAAAATAAAGCCTCATGACATTTGTGTCTTTTGACACTTCTCAGCTCCCTAATGGAGGCTGCCGCCCTTATCGTCTCCCTGGTTGCCCCTTCAAAGAGGCGTACATCGGCCATACAAGACTAGCTCCTCCCATCCGGTCTTAACAACAACCAGTTGTTTTCGCAGTCTCTTATCCCTTATACCTATATGGTTTATGGTTACGAGATCGCACCCTAAAGTGGAGTTTTCTTGGGCCGAGTGAAAGATATGCCAAGACTTGCCAAGAATGGCCGAGACACTTCAAATGTCCAGGCACTCTTGGCTCAACGTGTACCCCGGCGCCTTGAGCATACATCGACTCCTTGGAAGAGACCCTCGGGCGTCCAACCAGGGTATAACCTTATATATATAGTTGGAAATCCAAGGTATCTCTCCCGGATAGGCTTTCATGGGCCCCAAATCTCCATGACTCGGGTTCCAAAGAGCGGTGTAACCCTTCCCGAGCCATGTCAATAGATACCCCCTTATATGACGCACTTTAGGTCTTACATTTGCCTCTTGCGAAATATCATTCGCGAACTAGGGTGTACGCCATAAAGGTTCGTCCCATTCACTCACTCTATCATTTTATCGATTCATTCAATCATTAATTTTTGGTTATGTCTTGTTAATTTGTTTGCGAAGCTTTCACTGACAATTTCGCTTTGTTTGTTATAATCTCATTTCAATTCTTCAATCAAATTTTCATACATTCTTGATGGCGAGATTCTCGCGCATTGCTTTTCCAACCATTATTTGTTTCTCTAGCTCTTGACATGCCTTTGTCACTAATTTTGATGATAACGATTATTTATTTCTCATATCTTTTGCTCATGCTACTCTCTGCCTCTGCATCATTCAAACCTCATAATGATTCCTTTCCATCATAATTTTCAACTACCTTTATGCACTTGCTTCGCAATGTATCTTCATTTTTTGTATTTATGTTATCAACCATCAACCTTTCTCTTCTCAAAACAATTTTTTGGCTTTCGCTCCAACTTCTACTACAAATGTTTCTTTTCCTTTTGCTGATTTCGTCCTATGCATTTCTGGTGGTGGTGGTGGTAATGGTTGAAGTTTCTTTTCACTTTTTAGAAAGTGACTCAGCTTTCCTTGGTCAATCATTCTGAGGATGATTCTTTTTATGTTTCTGCAGTCATTTGTTAGATGTCCATGAAAGCGGTGGTAAGAACAGAATTCGTGACTTCTATCACCTGGTGGCGGTTCATTCCCCATGTTCCATGGTGCAGGTATGTTTTCCATCAAGAGTATAGCTTCCCATATTTTTTCCACACTAGTATTCAGTGGTGGCATTTTGATTTCTTCCCATACTACTCTGTGACTTCGTTGCCCTCCATGATAATTCTGCCTTCGACCTCCATAAGTTTCTTGCGGATGATCAAGTCTTTGAATTTTGTTATTGCCGCCACGGTTGTAGTAGTTCCTTTCTCTTTCAAATTCTTCTTTATCACGGCTTCCCATAGCTACTATCTTTGGCTGTCCATCATCTATTATCCTTTCTTGTTGCCCTTGCGAAGTGCTCGCCACTGTGTTTATCAATTTGGGTAATAAGCTTGCATTCGCAGCATTTGAACTTGTATTCGCAACCGGGTATGATTCTATCTCATTTTGCCTTTCCTCTAAAGAAATATATTCCTCCTGAAGTTCTCGCAACTCAGTTATTGTGATTTTATTCTTGATTCTAAAAGTTTGAATATACAACAAATTGGTTGCGAACATAGCATTTATAAAAGATAGAATGAGATATCTTTCATCCACCCTTCCAGCCATCTCGTTGCACATTGTCTTCCATCTCACAGTTAAGTGTCTCAAACTTTCGCCAACTCTTTGTTTCAGCCCAAATACATCTTCAATTCCTGGTCGCGAGGAGTTGTTACTTATATATGCCCCTAAGAATATAGCTTGTAGATGGTTGAATGACGTGATTGTGTTTCTTGGTAAACCCTCAAACCATTTTAGTGCTTCTCCTGTTAAACTTGATGCAAAGTATTTGCACAATATGGCATCATGATTTTCCCATTGTAACATACATCTCACATAAGCTTTGATGTGTTGTATCGCACAAGTTGTTCCATCAAAAATCTTTGGTTAATGCGGGTAAATTGCACTTTGGGGTATTCCTCCTAATCGCACTTCTAGTGTAAAGGGAGTTTTCGCAGCCTCTTCGATGGCCTCATCCAATTGTCTTCTTCCTCCTCCCCTTCTACCTGCATTTCAAAGATTCCTCTCATTTCGCCAATTCTCTCAAGATTTGTTCATTTGCCTCTTAATTGAATCTATTTGTCTTTTTAATTCTGCCTCTCTCCTTCTGCGTTCATGTCTATTTAGATTTTCCTGTTCATCATTCTCTTCTCTTCTTTCTCCGCGATTTTCTCCTTTACCTCTTTCACGAATTCTCACACCATTATATCTATCATTTTCTCTTCTTGGTTGTCTATCAGTTCTCCTTTGTGTTCTTTCATATTCTTCATTGATATTTTCATTGTTGCGATTTTGTTCGCGCCTTCTTTCTCGATTGTCATGATTGTTCTGCCGAATTGCTTCTTCCAATTCTCGTTCTTCCATTTCTGCTCTTACTCTTTCCATTTCGCAAGCTAGACGCGCTTGTTCAATATAATGCCTTTCGATGTCATCTTCAATCTCCTTTTGTTTCCTCCGTGTTTCTTTCCCATGCAGTATTCTCCTTCCTTCTTCCTGATTTTCTTCACCAATTAGATTATTCTGCTCTTGACGCTGCCTATTTTCTTGATTTCCGCCATCTTGGCCATTCTGCAGAATTTCAGGATGTGGAATATAACGATCTTCTACCACTTCTCCTCTCTCGCAACATCCTTCACCGAGATTTGGCTCTCTTTATAAATTTTCTTCATTAACATTTTCTACAGGTAATGTTCTCCTCACATCTTCTCTAACTGATCTTGACCTGGTATTACTTCTCGACCTTCTATTCTGCAGCCTCATATTTTCCATTCTTAACTCATGGTTTTGCCTTGTTAAATTTGCACGTTCTTCCGCTTCTAACCGCCTTTCTTCATGTATTGTTTGCCTTAATGCTTCTAATGCTGCGATTTCTTCATTTCCACGAATTGTTTCTCCCATCTTTTCTCGATTTCTCTCCTCTTGTCCATTATTTATCAATTGTTGCACTTCTTCTCTTTTCTCCATAGAATCTGATCTCCATGTATGCACACTCACTCTATCATAATCTATTATTCTATTCGGTGCTTGTTGAATTAGTGGTTGAATTTGACCTTCTTCTCCATCTCTTGCGTTTATTCTTGAGGGTTCACCTACTTCATTTCTCCTTTCTCCAGCTAACCTCCTGCTTCTTCTAACAGTCGTTGGTTGTTCTGATGCATTCCTTCTTCTAGCCATTTCTTAATTTTGGTAAACTGTTGAAAATTATATGAAATTTCTTCCCTACTACTCCAAATTCCTTCAAATCACGATGTCGATCCTTACTCTCTCCCTGTTTCTAGCGCCATTATGTAGTTGCAGGAAATCCTACACTACACCGTTTACTAGAATTCACACAACTAATCCATTTGAAGATGAATAACTATGAATTTTATTGATTATTTTCTTGAAATGTTTACAAAGGAAGATAGAACAGAGCTAAAGAAATTACAATCACTCCAAATTTTCTCTCTCCTAATGACTTGCTTAACAATTCAAAAGAACCTCTCCCTACCACAGACTTACTCAGCCCTTTATATAGGGTAGTACACAGTGGATGACAGCTAAGCTGTCCTTTATTTTCGGGAATGACTCGCGAAGTATCGCAAGTGTACAAGTGTTCTTCTTTGCGACACTCTTAAATCTCGCTAAATCTTCACACCTTTCTCATGTTCTGGCTATCATCATCCCTTGCGTCATTTATATTACTTCCCTGCGACACCTTCGCAATGCTGTCGTTTATTAATCTCGAGAAGTATTGATGTCGCGATATTCTGATCCTACAGTTTCATTCCCTAACGTATCTTTGAAGTCGTGCATATTGAAAACATAACTGCGAAGCATATTCGAACTCTAGATAGGCATAGTATTAAGGAATACAATACGAGGTTTATTGCTTAACCATTAAACTTTGTAGATAAGACATCGCCATAATCATTTGAATGCTATTGTGATTATGTATGGGTATGAGGTGAGGATTTCATCCTAGGGAACAATGTTTACATGTGTTCTAAGGAAGTAAGTTCATAAACTTATTTGTGAACCGAAAAGGAAATTGCCAGGTGCTATTGGTTTTGTTATTCATTGCATATATTATGAACAACCAATATGTGTGATAGAGTATAACCACTCACAACTTGTTGTGTTCTTGGTAGAACTGTTCACAATGGCCTGACATATGTATTGGTATAACTTTTATTAGTAAAACCGATCTTAAGTAATCACATGTGGTATGATCGGATTTTGTATGTATGACCTTGTAAGGGAAAGGGAACCGATCCTAGTAAGGGGTGCAGTACATCAAAGGGAACCGATCCTTGTATGGGGTTCCGCAAGGTGTATACAAGAAATGGGAACCAATCATATGGACATGTGCAACACATATAAGTTAGATACCATATATATGTGGGGAACCGATCCTAGTACCTAGTCAACCGAACTTTTAGGAAGCTAGTGTGACTATGCACAATACTCGCATGAAGGTAGAACCGAAACTTGTTTTGGTGGAACCGTAAACCCATGATTGTGATTGAATGTTGGTTTGATAAATCACATAGTTCTTGAAAGTCAGATGAACCAATTCTAAACTTGTTTGGAAGTGTGGCAAATCGGTTTCAAGGTTGTAAGTGTGAAAGAGAACTTACAAAGTTAAGATGTCGATAAACTTTGAACACGTGTTGTGAATGTTTATTTCTACAATTGTTCAAAGATATTCCTTAACGGCTAAGGGAAGAGAATCCCAGGATCGAAACATAAGTAAGTTAAGAATATTTTAATTAAGGTTATTAATTTCATTTTGTAGGGAAATTACAGAATTAGTAATGTGCATTTACTAATTTGATTTTCCGAGAGATTTGGATCGTTATTTTTGGACAGAGCATTTCTAGGAATTATGAAAACCAAGTCTGTGCTTTTATGAATATTTTGAGAATATTTTCGGTTTTGGAAATTCCTTGGTGTCCAAACTTCCTTGTCTATAAATACACGAAGTTTGCCTTTCTATCAAACTAATCCTTAGTAACAACAGATTTACTCTTTTGTTGTTTTTACTGGTGTAGCCGCCTATTCGGAGAGGAGAGTAAACTAATTAGGCGAAATCTCTTACGGCCGCTCAGTTTAAAGTCTTCTTTGGGATTGAGAAGCTCTAGCGCGACCCGTTGGTGGGAAACTAGATAATTGCGGTTTATCTTTGTTTTCATTAATTTGATTGACTAACGGTGGTTGAAATATGATTGCACCTAGTTTGTTTATTCTTGAGAATCTTCTCTTCTGATATAAAATTCACTCAAACTAGTTCAGAGTTTCGACAAGGATATTTAGACTGTTGTTAGTTCTAAAGACGATCTTGTAATAATTCATTATTAACAGACTCCGTTCTGTGCGTGATTGATCACAAGAGATTCAATTGATTGTGTGCAGGTTTTTATTGAAGATTTAAGAAGATTTGAAGACAAAGAAGATATTGAATATCTGACTTGGGTTTTATAATCTTTGGTGTGCACAATACTTGTTTCGGGAAAAAACAGGATCCAATTATTAATCGGTTTATCCTTGTGGTAGATTGGATTGATTAATTGAGTAGACCGGCATCAATACGTTTCCTTGTGATTAAAGGTATTGATTGGCTTAATCTTAAATGATTACCTTTGGGTGATTGAACATAAGAGAGATCTAAGGAACCGACGAAGGAGTTTATGTTAAGATAAACAGAAGAGCATTTGTCCGACTCTTATCACTTGGTTGAATAGATTTGATAGCAAACAGATTTGTTGTTCCTTTACTGTTTGGAATACGAACCAAAGGAATTGTTCCAAGTACGTGACTTATTCACAAGTCGGAGGCGTGGTAATACAGACGGAACTAAGTGAACTATAGGGTTAGTTACTTGGTCTCAACTATACGAAGTTAGGTGTAATTTTGTGTAGCGGCTTAATCCTGAGAGTATTCAATTCTGGACAAGGTCCCGGGGTTTTTCTGCATTTGTGGTTTCCTCGTTAACAAAATCTTGTTGTGTCATTTACTTTTATTTTCCGCATTATAATTTTTTTATTATAATTAAAGTAAATCACACAAACGTTAATTCCTATTTACTTGATAAGCAATCCTATTGTGTTTGGTTAAGTCCGAACCTTTGTATCAAGTAAACATACTTCGTTGTTGTATTTTCTCGATCTCGTATCCATAGACGATCACACGAAGTGTGAACCGATTAGTTGCATTGTCTCGACTCAGTCCATAGAAAATCACTTTCGGAGAAAGGACTTATAGGTAGGAAAAGTTTTATCTTGAGGTATATTTGGGTACCCTTGCCTTTTCAATTGGTATCAGAGCGGGAAAACACGAAAAGATCTAACAATCTGTGTTTGGTGCGATCCAACCTATAAGAATGAATCCAAAGGATGATTCAGTTAACATAAGTCACGATAATGAGAATAAGATCTCAAGGAAAACCAATGGAAATTGGTCTCGAAAGTCTTTTCGAAAATCAAAGAAAAAGTCTATGACTAATATTTTGATTGCGGATCGGGTTTCTGATCAAAAAAGAGTGAGTTCGAAACTCACGAAACATGGTTTGGACTCGTCTCCAAATCATTGTGAAAAATCGTCTGAAAAGAGATTCGATTCTCTTGTCTGCCCAAGTTCTGAATTTCGTAAGGTGATAGAAAGATTTTTCAAACATATTGAAAAAATTCCAGAAAATGGTAAATTCATTGTGATCTAGATGATGTCCTAGAACTTATCGTTCAAATGAATGTAAGAATATGTGAAGGAAAGCGAGAAACACTTAGTCTTCCAAATAATCGATAGATTATGAGGAACAAAAACTAGCTTTATGCAATGAAGTTCATCAATGAGACTAAAGAGTGTGAAATTCTTACTCAATCGGTGGAACACTCACATATAAGGAATAAGGTCCTTATTGAGAAACTCCTTAATGTAAATGTCAGGAGGTATATCTGAACAAGTGTTTAGAAAAACATTTCCAGCAAGGAATGAAAACTTTAAGAGGACATATAGAACGTCTTGAAAAGGAGACGTTACCAAACTGTCGACTGGCAGATCTAGACAAAACGGGTTCAAGTTCGAGGAACATACCATCCTGGGCACAAGATGTAATTAAGGATATTGTATCTCGCAATTCCCTTAACAAAGAGGATGGGTTCAGAACCCACGAAGAAGAACATGATCATGTTCAAAAGGGAGAAATATCTTCTCCTGTGATGTATGATGAGGATTATCCTCATCCCGGTGCGTAAGTGAATAGCATTGGAATGTGCATCCTTACTTTGCATGATCATGGATGTAAGGAAGCACACATACATGGGAGGCTGGTATCCTACTAATATCTCTTTTTCAATATAGAGAGATTACACAATCTACCTTAAGGATATATTAATCATCTTTAAGTGTAGAAAGGTTGTCTTACAATAACTTGTGTAAAAATGATAAGTTAGTATCTTCGATACCTATTTTGGAGAAAATCTCTTTAGAGTATATTTTGTTTCTTTAACACATTAAGATGCGAAAATCTCTTCAAATCTTGTCAGAATTATTTATTTAAGGCTGATATCTATGTTTGGAATGTGTTAAAGGTATTCAAGTATTTGTACTCAACATGTCTGAGAACTTATACTAAAGGATGTATTCTCAAACCATATCTCAAGCACAACTTCTGAAAGCCTTGAGTGGAATGACTTCTAAGGATAATACTCATCTTGATAATGCCGTCAAGAAATCTGGTTGTGAAAATACCGATAATGAAAAGGATGATATGACTCATCTCCTTATCCAAAACAGTTTAGATGCTAAGGTTGATATTATCAATCTTCGACAAGTCCTCCTCGGTACCATCGAAACTCATCATAGACAGGCAGTATTACTAAGAACTGTTATCCGTAACCAAAGGAAACAGATTAAACTTGGAATCGGTAATAGGGAGTATGCTAGGAATATTAATCGAAAGGTTAATGCTTTAGCCTATGAACATAACCAAGGTACTGTGTGCACGATCCGAGATATCAGTCGTGATGTTGTTGATGAAGATCCTGAAAAATTTGAGGAAATTGAAGATGATCTTTGAAAAGCACCTGTTGGAAGGTTACTAGAGATTAAGTTATTTGTTGTAATACTTAATCTAGTTTAATAGACATCAATTTTTGATTTCTTTCATTGATTGTATTGGTCTATTATGAATAAAATTATTTGTTTGAGTAATTTTTCTTGTGATAGTTTTTGGTTTACATAGCCTGTGCTTAATTGCTTTTACCTTATTGTTATGTATGTTTATGGGATGTTTGATTTCGGTTTTACTACCTTAATATTCGATCTCATATTTTGTGAACCCTCATGGTTTGGGTGACTTTTTGATTTAGCGGGATTAAGTTCTAGCCCTTGTAGGTAGGCTTTATCAAAGGATTATGAGGGGTTCTAATAGAAACGATATGTGAAAAAGTCACAATACGTTGAATCGGTTTTGGTTTAGCATAAAAGCATATGTGTTTCGAAGGTTTTCAACTTTAGCTTGCAATTGTTAAAACCGGTTTTCAACCTTTCTCTGGTAAAGGTTGAGGTGTGTTATTATTTTGTCAAGCATAAGGATGAAAACGTGGTGATATTTCGATATCAATTCTCCCTGGATGAAGATGCAATCATATTGGAGAAGTGGATGCGAAATTTGAGGTAACAATCTAGTTAGTTAATTGTTTTCCTGTTTAAGAAAAGCCTGAGTTTATATTATGTATATTTGTTTCTTTTGCTTAACAAAATTTCGGTTCAATTGATATTTATTCCATGATGTGTGTGTGGATGTGTGTTTCAATTGGTTCCAGTAAAGAAAAACTATTGTTATCTTGCTTTATTGTTTGGTATTAATTATTTAGGCTTACAAAATTTCGGTACAATTGATGTGTGTGTGATTCAATTGGTTGCGGTTAAGAAAAACTATTGTTATCTTGCTTTTGTATGGTATCAATCGTTTTAGGCTTACAAAATTACAGTGCAATTGCGGTGCTTATAATGTCTATGTTGTTTCAATTGCTTCCGGTTGAGGTGAATAATTATGCAAGTTGATTTATTTTGGTTTGTATGAATTATTTATGGCTTAACGAAATAATATGTGTACGGGATGAGTTGTTTAGTCCAATTCGATTCCGGATAAGAAACTAAGTTAATTCTGATCTTAGTTAGACTTATCGAAGGGAGGTTTCGGTTATTCAAGTTTAATCGAATGCCTAAACAAGAAAATGCTAGTTAACTAACCTAGTACTTGTCTTGTTTAAAATTGAAAGGTCTAAGTTTATGGATAATTAGAACCTAATGAGAAAAATGGAGTTTATCTTTATTTTGGTCTTATCGAATTAAGCGGTTGTTTTTGAACAGTCGGTTTAGCAAATGGGACTAATATGCTTAGTTGTTTTTGGTTTGCTAAACTAAATTGGAAAAATTGTTTTGGGAAATTGTTTCCTTGGTAACATATCAAAATAAGACTACTTGTAGTTTCAGTTTTGATATTGGTTATCAGAACATGATGTGAGGAACCCTCGTGCCTAACTCTACAGGTTTGCAAGTCAATTCTGAGATTTGTAAGATTCTTTTCGTGTTGTCCTTTATTTTTTTCGTTTCTTTGTCATTTTTGTGACAAAAAGGGGAGAAATATATGGAGTAAACAGTGATGCTGGCATTGATATTTATATTGATTGGCATCGCTAGGTAAAAGAACATTGGTACTTGAATGTTTTTATCTAACGAAAGAGTGAAAGCACAGACTAAGGGGGAGTAACATGTCATAAGATTGGTATAACAAAGATGTGCATATTGAATTTCTACCTATCTTCCTTAGGTGGAGTAATAGCTTTGTTATTATAATGTTAACATCGACATTTTCAAGGATTGAATGTAAGCAGTTTCACTGTGCTGTTGAATCGGGAATCAAGCGGATTGTAATGAATTATTGTAATTTGTTTATCTATATGATGTAAGAGCTTTGTCACTAAAATTGACAAAGGGGGAGATTGTTAGAGCATGGCTAGGTTGAACCCACCAAGCGTTGGTATGTCAAGTTTGGTTGTCATATTTTAGTGAATCAAAACTCATGTTAAGATTCGCTTGATTATGTACTAGAGTTAAACTTCGTATAGGTTAGCTTGAAAGTATTAGGATATGATACATTACAAGTATTGCGAAGATGTGAAGAATCAAGGAGCTACAACGACAACAATCATCCTTCCACTTGAGGTTAGTGATATTTGACTTGAACTGTTTCATTCCCTAACGTATCTTTCAAGTCGTTGGTGCACGTCGTTTACTCAACAAATTAATTACTTCTTTCCACACAATTAACTGCTAATATAATGGAAAGGAGTTCGTTCCCACGAAGAGCAAGGAGTTTCTAGTTGTTAAAAGTCACCGAAATGGGGTTTTTAGGCTTTTACTCAAAAATAACTAATAAAAAATAATAGAACTTTGTTGTAAATAATAATAAAGAAGATGATTAGGGAATCATTCGCCGTCACTGAACCGAAACATAATTAAATATAAATTTATTTCTTGTTGAACTTATATTGTTTCCAACCGTAGAATAGCAATAAGATCTGCTATCCCCCGGATTCTTATTGTCACTGGATACGAAAGCGCTCGACTACCAGATTCTATCCAACCAACCCACCAAGAATAAGATCTCAAGGTGTAAATTAGTCGAATGCTTTACACTCTGTGAATCAGGTTGATCCTAGCATCACACGCATAAGCTCGGTCTGCTTACTAGTGTTATCTTTACACACAATTACTTAACAAAATCCCTCATGACTCTTGCGATTTACTACTGTGTAAAGAGTTGATGTGACAATTACACGTATCACACAACCCTAAACTATTAGAAGAAATATTGATTGGTTAATTTAATTGATCATTTTAAATAACCCCTCAATATTTTCAGACATTAAAAATAATAAAGATACTCAACAATAAAATAAAATTTGAAATAAACGTGATTAAAGAAAATAATATTTCATAATTCAGGACTTAGAAATCATCCCTAATCAATTAGAAATTTAGCCACTCATAATTAAACAATACTAGCAAATAAATAAAGAAGAACTTAAAATAAAAGCTAAGAGTAGAAACCAGCTCCCTCTGTTTCTATGGTAAAGGAAGAAGTTGTTGGGAATGAAATTCTCCACTGCTTTTTATAGCCTCCAAACCCCTCTACCAATCCACAACATCCGTGATGGGAAGGGATTAAAAATCCCAGCCGCCTCTTTCTCTTCGGTCGCATGGAAACTTCACAGGTGATAAAAACATACAGTCGAATGGAATTGCGCCAAGTAGCTTGGAAGTACATCTTCCGCACAAAAGCATTTTTTGTCTTCTAACGCGTATGGGAGAAACGAATACAAAATCAGCTGGTAAGACAAAATGATTTTGCTAAGGTGTTGCACGGAATAACTTAACTGGCGTAGCACAACTTACGATTGGCTTAATCTTCAACGGGACCCATGTGTAGCACGGTGTCCTATTCTGGTACTCCCTCCGTTCCAATTTACTTGATGTTTTAGGGGTTTTTTTGTGTTCCAAAATAGACGAGGATTTAAGTATTTTTCTCAAATTCTCACTGATTTACCCTTGCTTTGGAATCAGAGCATGCCATTAATTCTCATTAGAATCAGCAGATAAATGATTATTCCAAGGATTTGGATGGAATATTTTATTTATCCCAAGTAAATTACAATGAGATTAAATTTAGAAACTAAATTTACATTAAATTTAGAAACTAAAAACTAGGTGGTTTAAAATTTTAGGAAACTATTAATATGGGTAGATTTGGAAAAAATTTACTCTCTGTTATTTCTTAATCCGCGTGAAAAACTCTATAACGTCAAGTAAATAGGAACGGAGGGAGTATTAGTTACTCATCCAATCCGATAATACTTGCTACACCAAATCCTCACTTTTAAAAACAGTCACCTGCTACACTTCATAATTTGTCTCTTCCGGCCCCACCTTATGTCAACTCCCTCTTAATATGTCTGCTAAGATCAGAATTTGTTGCATGAGTGAATAAATGCCTTTGCTACAATATAACGTGGAGCAAATTTTTAAGATGTATATGCCTTCTTACCGGAGGAAACTGCAACGGGACCCGCTTGAATTGATGTGTCTTCTTTTAACATTTATTATGCATCCAGATTGATGTTCATTGATACAACAAATCACTTTCTCCAAAACATGTTAGCCCCACCAATGCTTCTTCTTCAACAAAAGAAAATATATTTTCTTTGTAAAGTGACCCACTTGATTGAGATGGGGAGAAAAATCAGCCGCCTTTCTTTTCTCTTTCATGCACATGAAGTGTAAGTGGCCCGATGATGCCATCTAAACAAAATTTTGTTTTGTTTCTCAAATATTAATAAAGAATAAGTAATTGGGGATATAGCTACGGTACAAAAAAAAAAAAGTGTCCCAATAGCAATTCTGGGTGACCCTATGTAATTATTTTTTTAATTCCTAATCTAACTCCCACTAATTAGGATTATTGATTAATTATAATTAGTAAAATGTTAAGTATTTGGGGATAAATTAATGTGTATTTATTTTTATTTGAATTTGTGGGTTAGTTGAGAGTAGAAGGAGGGAAAATGGTTTTTGAGTGGAAATTTTTTTTGGAAAATGGAAGATGATTGTGATGAGAGAATTGTCGCTAAGAGGTTGAAAATTTGATTTTTTTCTTTGAATCCACCATTGTTGCAGCTGAAAAAGCTTGGTGCCGGCATGGTACTCAACCAAAAACCCATGCCGGCATTTGCTGGGAATTTTCATAAATTGTTTGCCACTATCTTCAAAACTTATTTTTTCTGGTTTTAATCAGTCTACTTCCGGCACAGTTATCTGATTATCGAGCATGACGGAACTACTTCCGGCATGGTTTTTGCTTAAATTTCTATCGGAACATGATGAAAAGTATCCGAGAAAATTGATTTTTTTTTCCACTTAACTACCGGCATTGATGGATTTACATCGAGCATGCTTAGGCATTTAGTTCCGGCATTGAATTTCATCACTTCCGCGTGGTCTTCATCATTTCCGCACATGTTCTTCATCACTTAGGCGTGGTCTTCATCCTAAACAACCATCTTAGTCCTAAATTCTATCTTGGGAACATGATGAAAAGTATCCGAGAAAATTGATTTTTTTTTTCACTTGACTACCGGCATTGATAGATTTATATCGAGCATCATAGGCATTGAATTTCATCACTTAGGCATGGTCTTCATCACTTAGGCGTGACCTTCATCATTTCCGACATGTTGTTCATCACTTCCGACATGGTCTTCATCACTTCCGGCGTGGTCTTCATCGTTTCCGGCATGTTCTTTATTATTTCCGACATGTTCTTCATCACTTTCGGCAGAGAAGGATAAGAGAGTTTGAAAGGAAATGAGGAAAATTTAGAATTTGAAAGAGAATGGGGAACATTTGGGTTTCAAAGTCTCAACCCTAAAAAGATTAATAAGAAGTGGAGATGGAAATGGGGAATATGATTTTGTTTTTTGATTTTAAGTTTTTTGATTTTTATTTTGAGGGAAGGGTGTTTTAGTATTTTCGCCCCCAAAAGTCACCCCTTAGCACACACCATGGGTTGGGGTAAGTAATTCATATCCCCCAATTAATTCTCATATCCCAATTACTTATTCTTAATAAAATGGTCCAACTCCAAATCCACTTTCTCAATGAAGTATTTTGCTGCCTCATATATCACCGAGTCACAAGCACTTCTTAAAATGGAAGATGTAAAGTGGCCGCCCGTTAGCGGAGTGTAGAGTGCCAATAGCACTTCTCTATGAAATGACCATTTTGCCCTTTTGCCAAAATTTCCGACAACATCAACACTGACGGCAACAAGCACCAGTTCGAGACAAACTTGGTCGCCCCTTAGCAGATGGAATGGTGCAAATAGCAGTTTCCTGTAAAATGACAATTTTGCCCTTTTAGCCTTCCAAATTCTTGTCTTGTTCATAACTTCTTCATACGAACTCAGAATGGCTTCGTTCTTTCGTCGTTGACTTTGTAGTTTCGTCCTCTTCAACATGATAGCAAGAACTCCTGTGGTTGAATGAGTTTCTCTTAGTCTTTGGCCCCTTCTCCACTTGTAGCTAGCTTCTTTTATTGCACAATTAAGTGCAAATTCACTTCTTTTTGGACGATTCTCCTAATGAAACACAAATAAGGGAAAACAAACATAATTTGCAAGAATATAAGCAATTACTAGCATGGAATTGATACTAAAATCATGTGAATTATGCACTTATCAGTCGTGCATATTGAAAACATAACTGCAAAGCATATTTGAACTCTAGATAGACATAGTATTAAGGAATACAATACGAGGTTTATTGCTTAACCATTAAACTTTGTAGATAAGACATCGCCATAATTATTTGAATGCTATTGTGATTATGTATGGGTATGAGGTGAGGATTTCATCCTAGGGAACAATGTTTACATGTGTTCTAAGGAAGTAATTAGTTCATAAACTTGTTTGTGAACCGAAAAGGAAATTTCCAGGTGTTATTGGTTTTGTTATTCATTAATTGCATATCTTATGAACAACCAATATGTATGATAGAGTATAACCGCTCACAACTTGTTGTGTTCTTGGCAGAACTTTTCACAAAGGCCTGACTTATGTATTGGTATAAATTTTATTAGTAAAACCGATCTTAAGTAATCACCTGTGGTATGATCGGATTTTGTATTTCTGACCTTGTAAGAGAAAGGGAACCGATCCTTGTAAGGGAAAGGGAACCGATCCTTGTAAGGGGTGCAGTACATCAAATGGAACTGATCCTTGTATGGGGTGTAACAAGGTTTATAGCGAGAAAGGGGAACCGATCCTATGGACATATGCAACACATATAAGTTAGATACCATATATATGTGAGGAACCGATCCTAGTACCTAGTCAACCGAACTTTTGGGAAGCTAGTGTGACTATGCACAATACTCACATGGAGGTAGAACCGAAACTTGTTTTGGTAGAACCGTAAACCCATGATTGTGATTGAATGTTGGTTTGATCAATTACATAGTTCTTGAAAGTCAGATGAACCAATTCTAAACTTGTTTGGAAGTGTGGCAAATCGGTTTCAAGGTTATAAGTGTGAAAGAGAACTTACAAAGTTAAGATGCCGACAAACTTTGAACACGTGTTGTGAATGTTTATTTCTATAATTGTTCAAAGACATTCCTTAACTAGTTAGGGAAGAGAATCCCAGGATCGAAACATAAGTAAGTTAAGAATCTTTTAATTAAGGTTATTAATTTCATTTTGTAGGAAATTACTGAATTAGTAATGTGCATTTACTAATTAGATTTTCCGAGAGATTTCGATCGTTATTTTTGGACAAACATTTCAGGAATTATGAAAACCGAATCAGTGCTTTTATGAATATCTTGAGAATATTTTCGGTTTTGGAAATTCCTTGGTGTCCAAACTTCCTTGTCTATAAATACACGAAGTTTGCCTTTCTAGCAAACTAATCCTTCGTAACAACAGATTTACTCTTTTGTTGTTGTTATTGGTGTAGCCGCCTATTCGGAGAGGAGAGTAACCTAATTAGGCGAAATCTCTTACGATCGCTCAGTTTAAAGTCTTCTTTGGGATTGAGAAGCTCTAGCGTGACTCGTTGGTGGGAAACTAGATAATTGCGGTTTATCTTTGTTTTCGATTGATTTGATTGACTAACGGTGGTTGAAATCTGATTGCAACTAGTATGTTTATTCTTGAGAATCTTGTCTTCTGATATAAGATTCACTCAAACTAGTTCATAGTTTCGACAGGGATCTTTAGACTGTTGTTAGTTCTAAAGACGATCTTGTGATAATCCATTGTTAACAGACTCCATTCTGTGCGTGATTGATCACAAGAGATTCAAGTGATTGTGTGTAGGTTTTTATTGAAGATTTGAAGACAAAGAAGATACTGAAGATCTGACTTGGGTTTTATAATCTTTGGTGTGCGCAATACTTGTTTCGGGAAAAGAGGATCCAATTAATAATCGGTTTATCCTTGTGGTAGATTGGATTGATTAATTGAGTAGATCGGCATCAATACGTTTCCTTGTGATTAAAGGTATTGATTGGCTTAATATTAAACAATTACCGTTGATTGATTGAACATAACATAGATCTAAGGACCCGACGAAGGAGTTTATGTTAAGATAAACAGAAGAGCCTTTGTCCGACTCATATCACTTGGTTGAATAGAGTTGATACCAAACAGATTTGTTGTTCCTTTACTGTTTGGAATACGCACCAAAGGAATTGTTCCAAGTACGTGACTTATTCACAAGTCGGAGGCGTGGGAATACAGACAGAACTAAGTGAACTATAGGGTTAGTTACTTGGTCTCAACTATACGAAGTTAGGTGTAATTTTGTGTAGCGGATTAATCCTGAGAGTATTCAATTCTGGACAAGGTCCCGGGGTTTTTATGCATTTGCGGTTTCCTCGTTAACAAAATCTTGCTGTGTCATTTACTTTTATTTTCTGCATTATAATTGTTTTATTATAATTAAAGTAAATCACGCAAACGTTAATTCTTATTTACTTGATAAGCAATCCTATTGTGTTTGGTTAAGTCCGAACCTTTGTATCAAGTAAACATACTTCGTTGTTGTATTGTCTCGATCTCGTATCCATAGACGATCACACGAAGTGTGCCGATTAGTTGCATTGTCTCGACTCAGTCCATAGACAATCACTTTCGGAGAAAGGACTTATAGGTAGGAAAAGTTTTAGCTTGAGGTATATTTGGGTACCCTCGCATTTTCACTAGTTATTCCTTTTCTTCGTACCGTAACCATAGCCTCTTCTTCGTCGTTTAATGATACCTTGCTTTCCAAGGTTTCGTGGGAGTCTCTGCGTGTTTATTTCGCCTCGCCCGTATGATCTAAAAGTCGATCCCGTTTGACTCATCAGCCTTTGGGCCTCCGCCCGGTATGGGGCCAGTTGCGGCTCTTTGTCATGGAAATCTTCGTTCACTTGATTCGTAACAAGCCGGGAATCTCCTTTGACTTCAACGCCTCCAAGGTTAAGCTCTTTCGCCATTAGGAGTCCCAAAATTAGGGCTTCATACTCTGCCACATTATTACTGCATGGAAAATCCAGTTTGAACGAGTATGAGAGTAGTTCTCCCATGGGCTTCAAGACTACTCCTGCTCCTCCCACGGACCCATAAGAGGATCCGTCAAAGAACATGGTCCAAGGCTTGTCAACATCTCATGCGTCCGCGACCTCTCGGTATGTATTCGTGCACTTCATCGTCTCCTCGCTCCCGGGAACATGGCCATGAGGTCGGCTATTGCTTGTCCCCTTACATCGTTCGGCCGTTGGTACTTGAGATCAATTCCGACAATTGAAGCAACCATCGGGCGGTTCTCCATGTAAGGACAAGTTTCGAAGCCGATGCACGCTATCGGGTTCGCTCTGCGACCACAATGGTTTCATGTGTTAGGAGGTAGGGGCGCAGCTTTTGAGTCGCGTATATGAAGGCCAAACATGCTTGCTATACATGCGGGTATCTTAATTTTGCATCTCGTAGGACCCGACTCATGTAATAGATAGGTGACATCTCAGTTCCCCCCATGTCTTGCGCGAGAAATGCGCCGATTGCTGAGCTGGTAAACGCCGTGTAGAGATAAAGAGGGACTCTGCGTATCGGAGGTCTAAGAATCTTAGGGATGACAAGACATTGCTTCAATTTTTCAAAGGCGGCACACTGTACCTCTCCCCATATAAAAGGTATACCTTTTATCGCCCAAGGAAGGAACGCAGTCATCAATTTGTGCTAAACCCGGCACGGCGTCGTATGTACGATATTCGTCTATAAAGCTTGCAACTCTTTGGTGTTCGCCGGAGGTGCCATTGTTGTGATTGCTTCGACTTTCCTCGGGTCTACTTGAATTCCCTCATTAGTCACTACAAATCCCAAGAATTTCCCGGATGTGACCCCAAAGGTGCACTTGAGAGGGTTCATCTTGAGTTTGAATTTCATGCATCTCTCAAAGGCCTTCATTAGGTGAGAGATGTGATCCTCAACCTCTTGTGTCTTGACTACGATGTCGTCAACATACACTTCTATTGTACGGTGCAGCAGGTCGTGGAAGATGGATGTCATGGCGCGCTGATACGTGGCACCGACGTTCTTCAATCCAAACAACATCACTACGTAGTAGAAGTTGTCGTATGGGGTTTTGAAGGCGGTTTTATTTGCATCTGCAGGGTCCATATTTACTTGGTTATATCCGCTGAAGCCATCCATGAAAGAATATTTTTCTTTTTTTCCCGGTTGCGTCAGCGTCATGTCGATGTTTGGCAGCGGGAAATCGTTCTTTGGGCAAGCTCGGTTCAGGTCTCTATAGTCTACACAACACCTAACCTTTCCATTTTTCTAGGTTACTGGCACGATGTTAGCCAACCAAGTGGGGTGTTGTATTGGCTTAATGAATTTGGCTTTAAGTAGCCGCTCTACTTCCTCCTTTATCGCGAGGGCGGTAGCCCTAGGAAACTCGCGGATTCTTTGCTTCATGGGTTTGAATTCAGGCGATACTCCTAGATTATGTACCACGAGATCGTTATCTAAACCCGACATTTCGTCATAGTCATAAGCGAAGACATCCTTGTATTCTTTAAGTAACGCGATTAATGCTACCCTTTCCTCTTGGTCCAGATTGTTGCTTATCATGATGGAGCGCTTGTCTTCTTGTGTTCCTATGTTGATTTCTTCCATTTCATCCACGGTGAGGTCTTTTGGCATTCGTTCCTCATTGGTTCTCGTAGTGATGCTTACCAACTAATCGCGCAATTCTTGGTTATCAATCGTGCTGTAGGGAAGCTCAGACAAGCTTTGTTCTGTGCTTTCATCGGGAACCCCTGCTTCACTCATTAACTCGTCAGCGTGGTTTTGCTCATTGCGGGCATTCCCTCGGCTAATTGCTATAATAGGTACACATGTCCACCATCAGGCCTGGAGAAGCGTTGGAAACTGGGTTGCTCATCTTGCTTCCTTTTTATTTCCGTTGGTAACACCATCCTTTACGGACTGAACACGGATTTGGTGGGTTCCTCTTTTTCTTCGTCCCCCCACTTCGGTAGCGAGGTGAGTCGAGCTTCAAGCATTTCGTCCTTTTCTTTTGGATCGTCATAGAAAATTGTGTATGTCATATATGCTTCTTCTGGGTCGAAAGGGTTGCTCGTGGCGGGAATTCGGTACTGCTTGCCTCCTATGTTAGTTTTTACACATTGATGGTACGTTGACGCGACTACTTTGTGGTTGAGTAGCCAGCCTCTCCCTAGTAGCACATGGAAGGTAGTGTCATCTTCTAGAAAATAAAAAGGGGTGGTCCCTCGGATATGAACAACCTTTATTGCTAGGTTAATGATTCCAATAGATGTTAGGGCGTGGCCTCCAAACCCTTTCACTGTAGTGACCCGTATTCTTATCGCGGACCACTATATGCCTAAAACATCGAGCGTATGCATCGAAATCAGGTTTAAGGACGCTCCCCCGTCAACAAAAGCTCTTTTTAGCGGCTGTCTGTTGATATACACGGTGAGATATAGAGGCCTGAGGTGCTCTCTCGGGTAACAGATGTCTTCGTTGGTGAATACAATCGCCTCCTTGGAAAGAAGCCCACAGGACCTCCCCGCCGATATGGGTGATATGGCCTTAGACGCTTCCTCGAGCAAATCGAAGAACTGTTGAGCCAATACTGTCTTAGCAAATTGATGAGCCACGCCGTCTGTAGTAGCAAAAGTGGAATTCTCCATATCCACCTCGCATGCTTCTCCTCATCCTCGGTCCAGGGACTCTAGGCATCTCCTCTTGGGTCATGGGAAAGCATCATTACGTGATGTGGGGTGGTTTTACCATCTTCCACTTTGTTCATTTTATTCTCGCCTATTTCCGGCCTTCTTCGAAACATCCTTCGCAGTTGAAGCAGTCGATTGTAGGGTGTTGTATCCTCCGATGAAACGGACAATAACGCGCATCATTTTTGTCAAGAGTGCTAGGATCCATTTTTGTCGGGGGAAAATGGGTTTCCTTGTTTGCTACCCATTGTTCTAATAATCCGACGATTTGTTCCTTGCTGCAAGGCAGAGGTGGCGGGAGCGCTTGTGTTCCCCAACCGTCGCGATTATTATTTGCACGGGTATTTCTCGGCATGGTCGATACAGTGTTAACCGAGTTTCGCTAAACATAATCCGAGCTTGGTTCTTCAATGCAATCGGTGATCCTTGCGGCTGCCTCCTCCAGTTCTACAAATGTGCGGAAGCGAAAGTTTACCAGATTCTTTTTGAAAGATGGAGTCATCCCCCGGACGCAAATTTCCACTAACGCTTCTTCTTTAACGTCTTCATGGCAATCGAGAGTGAGAAGGCGGAATCTAGCGATGTATTTTTCTATCTCCTCGCCTATGCGCTGATTGGACTTGCTCAGGTCTATGGTTGTGACCTTCCTTTTTGCTGAATAGAACTTTCTGAGAAAAAACGTTGACATGGCTGACCATGAATGGATGCTCATTGGCTTGAGGTTGTCGTACCAGGTGAACGACGTATCAGTAAGCGATTTCGGAAACTCTCTCAGACATAGCTTCTCATCCGCCGCGCGATCATTCATTGTAGAAAGGAATCGACTGAGGTGCTCTCTCGCGTTGCCTTGGCCATTGTAGACCTTGAATTTTTGTGAATTATAATCTTCAGGGTACTGATATTATGTGATTCAGAGGAGTAAGGACTCGCCATGAAGTTATAATTGTCTTGTTTAACGATTTTGTAATTCAATTCTAGGTATTTTGCAATCGCCTCTTGTGTCATAGCCGCAGGCTCGTTTTCCACTTCCTCTACATCTTCTGTTGTTTCTTTAACATTTTTCCCTGCACTGGCCGCCTTCATGAGCTTTCTCAGCTCTCGTTCTTTACGTACGTGCTCTTCTAGTTCTTTTTGCATCTCCTCGAGGGAAAGATGAGTAAGCGGCGCTTCCTCGCCCTCGTGCTGTTTATCTTCTTCGCGCGTGATGTTTGATTTTCTCGCCTGCGTGATTGGGTCTGATACTATACCTACTCTCTCTCCTTCTGGGTTAATTGGGGGTGTGTTTAGGTTTCCTGTCGCGCCTGAGCTAGCGCCTTCTGTGTGTGTCATTGTAAGATAGGCACGAGCCTCCGGGTGTGGTCGCCAAATGTTGAGGGGTGAATTTCAGTTTAGGTTCTACCCGCCCTAGCTATTACAAATGACCTCACAATTCCAATAATAGTAAGAGACAGATTTGTCTTTCCATTGTACCTTGTCCTTTCTTTTATATGCTTTCCTAAAAGCCCCTCTTTTTACTACTTCATGACACCTGTCCTAATACCTCTTAATTACCCTTAATGCCATTCTTTAACATAACCCCTTCCTTGTTAATTAATTCCTCCTTTATCCTCCCATCTTTCATGGGTATCTTCTATTTGGTCTTGGGTTTAGTCCCCAAGTCCTACATCTTATCCCAAGTTCACCTCTATTCTTAGGGGCATCTCCAACTCGTTAAGGGGTATTATTTTTTATGTATCAACAAATATCGTCAAATGATTCTTATTTATAGCACAATAGTTGAGAGAAGCACCCATTTAACTCGACCACATGATTAGATACTCTAAGCGCATGTTCCTTTTCAACAAGTATGTGATAGTTTCCTTGGATCCTGCATTCCACGCTTGTTTAGGCGACGAAGACAGGGACAACATTTCACACATACTGTTATCCAAGTGTCGAGAACCTCATCAATAGTCTTTTTGACTTGCTATATAATTATGGTAGGTTTTTTTTTCATCGACTACATGACTAGCCCGCAATTCCAAACCTATCATTTATTAGTGTCGATAAATGAAGAGGAGCCTTATATGTATATATTTTATTTTTAATTTTTAATTTTTTTTCTGGCTCACTCTTTATGAGTGTAAGACAATTGTCTTATGGGGCTTATAAATACTCAACAATGATTACCTTGCTACAACATCCATGGCAGTATCAGGATCCCACCAAATCACTTTAGAGAAACATATAACTGCAAAAATAAAAAGAAAGTGATTCAGTAATGATTAATTGCGAGGATGAATCTTTCAAACGACTATCATGCTATTTCTATCAACTAGGTTTCACAATCAATTATGAACGTATATATTTAAGGATTGTAGAATGATAAAATGGAACTCAATCTATAGCTGTAAAAATTGTTTCAGCCTTAAAAGGTTTAGAGTGTCATCCTAAATAGTTCATAATTAACTCTAAAATATGAAGTCTCAAATGCAAGAAATCAAAGAGTATTATTTATTTATTATGCAAGACAAATATGCTTAACTACTCCCCTACACTTAAACTTAACATTGTCCTCAATGTTCAAAACCGGAAATTCTGATTTCTGACATAACAGCCCTGAAAAACTCGAAAACTGTACAAATGGGTAGGGAACTAGGAAAAACATCCTAAACGAAAGTTGTTTGTCTACGTCTTTTCTATAAGGTGTAAAAAAGGAACAGTGTTTCTGTAAAAGGTCTGACTTTTATGGCCTCCGGACTGATTGACATGCAATCTGAAAAAGTTCTGTTAAAATACCAAAACTCAAATGTCCAGGCCTATCGCTCCAACTTAACAGACTCCGAATTCATATTTTCTTTTTAGAAAAGAAATATGAGTCTATCCTCTTTAAAATTTGGGGTCAACCACTCAAATCGTACTCCGTATGAAGTCTCCAGAGCTATTTTTGTGACAAGTGCGCAGTCAGAATTTTCTGACGAGAATTCGTGAAAACTTTCATTATAGATATAGGACTTTGTAAAATCTAAGATGAGAATGCAATATATGATATTAAAAACTAAGAAAATGAAAACAAAAGAGATAGAGATACAAAACTGATAGGTTTCCTCCCATGAAGCGCGCTTGGTTTAACATCGGCAGCCCGACGTTATTGTTATCGTTCGTACACCAGTAATCTGAAAATTTGGTAATCCTTCCAAATAACAATCTGCAGTTCAAATAACAGCTTCACAAAAATATTAGCACAAAACATAAATATTGAAGCTATCACTATATTGAAGTTTCCCCCACACTTAGTCCTTTCTACACTCGGAAGTAGATACAGAACATAGAATTTGGGAACTTCAAAAGGTTCCTCAGCTTGGTGAACCTGCACAATACTCGATTCAAACACATCAAGTGGTGGATACTTAGAAGCAAAATTTCTTAAGAATATTAATAGCACATATACCCAAACCTAAGTGAGGTAGCTCCTTAAAAATCCGGTTAACGACTCTTTCGGAAACCATTTCAATTGGGAGAGGAGAATCAAAAGATATAGAATCATGCAAAGGATTAGACAAACCTTTCACAATATCTTGTATTACGAGATCCTCGTCATTCTTAAAGAATTTCAATGAATTATTTACCTCATTTGTATCGTGGTCCTCTATCAAATTATTTAGCCATTCTTCGTCTGCTTCAACCGTAATCTCAACATCATTATAATCCTTGGCAAGCTCAATTGGGTCTTCCACGACTTCAATCAATTTGGTTTCATTCTCAATCTCCATCTCTTCAACACTTTCACCATCCGAATCAAATTCCATTCTCATGAACTCTTCAGTATAAATTTTGCGGTATTCTGTATGAGTCTACGTTGATGGAATAATCGGGTCTACTTCTTGTAAATCAACCGGCCTAAAAACATTGTAATATTGATATTCATTGTAACGTTGATATGAATTTGAGTATGTCACACCGTTCATAACAATGGTTTGCCATACCAAGGCTCCTCCTTTTGAATAGGCGAATGATTATAATTACGATCCGAAGCTGGTATAACTTCATCACCGTTATAAGAAATTTCCAAAGGTTGCTCATCTCCAGAATATTTGTTTTCGTCCTCAGAAATTTCAGAATTGGTTTGGTTTTGAGGCCAAACTTCTTCCTCATTCCTAATCCCAATGAGTTGAGCAGTTTGTATCTTTATCTTTTCCATATTCCTTTGAAATTCTTGGCGTGATTCTTCCAACTTTTTGTTGTCCTCATCCAAATTTTGAATGTGTTGGTCCAACCCTTGTTGATGTAGCGCCATCGCTTGGATCAATTCGTCAAGACGTTCTTCAAAACCAACACCCTCACTCACCACATTATTCCAGACCAAGTCTCCCCTTCTTGAATAGGTGAATGATCATAAAAACGATCAGGAGTTTGGTTAGATATATTAAAGTAATATTCGATTGGCATATTGTTCTCCGCAGTTAGTTCCTCATTGAGTTCCTCTAATGTGGATATATTGGCCTTTAAATGAAGCATAATATGATCAAACTTCTGTTCAAGTACAGGAGAAAAAAAATTAGAAGCATAATATGATCAAACTTCTGTCATATTGATTAGCACTGTTGTACTTGTAATCTTGTGCTCCGTACATGTTATTTCCGTAAGGAAACATGACAACTCACAAGACTAAAAGAAAATCAAGACAAAAAAATAAAAATAAAAATAAAAACAAGATAAACAAATAACAAATCAATTAGCGATTGCTCCCCGGCAGCGGCGCCAAAATTTGATGGGTTGTCGTAGGCACAACAAATTAATAAATATATTTCCCACTAATTAACTGGTAATATAGCGGTAGTAAGAGATTGTTCCCACAGAGAGATGTGTAATTGATAGGTTATTTGATCAGCAAGACAAATTAAATAACAAAGGAGGTTTTGGTTATGAGATAATTATAAAGACAATAAGAAGAAAGGGATGACTAAGGAATCCTTCGCCGTTACCAATCGTTAACATGATTTAAAATACTTATCTATCTTCCGTTAGAACCATTCATCACCAACCGTAGAATAGAAAGTACGCTTAGCTATCCCCAAAACTCCTTGTATCAATGGGATAACAAGTACGCTTAGTCATCGGATTCTATCCAACTGATCCGCCTTGAGGTACGCTTAGAAGGTGTAACTCAATCGAACGCTTTAGGGTTTGTGAATTTAGGTTTGATTCCAACAGTTAAACTCAGTACGCTCGATTCACTTATTGGTGTTGTTTCCACACACGATTGCTTTACAGAATCCCTCTGCAAGGTCTCATGTTCTGTACTTGTGTAGGAGATGCACGACAACTACGGATCGCTCAACTCTCTACTAGCAATAGAATGATAAATACACTAACTGGTTGCCCACCCAAACCAATCTAATCAATCATAAACCCTAGATATAATGAAAACAAACGATAATGATTAAAACCTCAAATAGACTTGTATCACGCTTAAAACATTGAATTCACCATTAATCAACAAATGATTTAGCTACTCATATTACAAAGAAGATGAATAATGGTGGTTCCCCCTAAAGGGGTAAACCCTAGGTTTTGATTTAGAACTTGTGATATGAGATTATCGATGATACATGACCTAATACCTTTTTATATAGGTTTACATTGCTTGGCCATCAAGTATTTAGTTCGGTTCAAGAACCCGACCCGAAAATACAACATAAGGACTCCCAAACGTGACCTTAGGCCTTCCAAGGTATGAATACACGTTTTCGTACTTGCTAAGTATGCGTACCAGTACGCATACTACAAAATCCAGCAAAAATTTATGCGTACCCGTTTGCATACTTTACTGTCTTTGGTATTGATAAAAACTCGTTTTGGCCACAACTTCTTCGTCCGAATTCGGAGTGACCTCATTCTTTTTGAATTCTTTTTATCTTTCAATTATCTTCAAGATGATGATGATAAATCCTTAATTTGAATGAGTTAATATCGGTCTTTGGCCCTTCTCTTGATTTTGAGCGTTTTGCTCCTTTTCGTCGCACTTCTTCAACTTCTGTTGGACTTGGGCACTTGGATACTTGGAATACTTATCTCCTTAGATATTTTCAGAACTTTGTAGCTCATTTTTGGATGATTTACCTAATAGAGACAAACAAGAGAAAACAATAGTAATAATACGAATACATGCAAGAATAATAGCTAAAACAAGTATGGAATGAACACTAAAATCATATGAATTATGCACTTATCAGTACCCGCATACTTGAGTGGGTTAAGTTCTAAAATTGGTTTACTCATGAACTAATACATTTAGATAATAAGGAATGCAATATTTTGCAAACCGTGGCTATAATATTTATGATCCATTCAAGTGAATCAAAATTGATTTTGCTTCTATTGTGTCTTGTATACTTCTATGAGAATATAAATAATTGAACAACTCCATAACTAGTTTCATTTAAGTCATTTGAACTATTTGTGATAAAGATGAATAAGGTTGATATGAAAGTGTTCATATGGCTAACTTCGGTTAACTATTGTTGAGCCAACCAAGTGTACACGTTTAGGTATGGTTACTAATATCTCAATGAAGGTACATTTCACATGTGTGTAACAAGCTAAGACAATCTAACGGTTGAAAGATATTAGCTTGAATCTAATCAGGTTTTCATATAACGGTGAATATTGAATACTTTGTTACCAAGGTAACATTGATTGCAAACCCTGATTTGAAGAATATATAAGGGACAACTCTAGCAACTGGGAAACCTAATCCCCACACCTCATGTGTGATACTAGTTACGACTAGAGTTGATTCTCCTTTAACCTAGGTTTTTCTAAAACCATTATAGGTTAACGACTTAAAGACTTCATTGGGATTCTGAAGCCAGATCCAACTATTTTCTCGGTAATCGCATATTCTGATCTTACTTTATTTTATCGTATTGAGTACTATCTTCTCTAATTTATCCCCGATAAGTGAGATATAAAAAGTAATCACAAAGCTATTCATCCTATTCTTTGTGATTCCATAATATCTTGTTTCTCTTCCATACGATTAAGATTATTGTGAGGTGATTGATATTACTAGGGTGTTCTTCGAGAATATAATTCCAGTGTATCAATTGGTTCATGTTCACCTTGACCTATCAAAAGACGGAATAAAAAATCGTTTGTATTTATGTGGGAGACAAATTTATCTATTCAATAGACTTTTGTGTGTGAGACAAATTTTTTTATCAAGTCTTCGACTTTGGATGGTAGCAACTCTTAGTTGTGGGTAAGATCATCTAACGGAATCAAGTGCGTAGAGTCCTGCTGGGATTCAGAGTCGTAAGGAACACGACTGTACCTTAATCACTGTGAGATTATATAGGGCTCAACTATGTTTCAGCCCGAAGTTAATTTGTAGTTTGCTAGAGTCTGTAGCGGCTTAATACAATGTGGTGTTCAAAACTGGACTAGGTCCTGGGGTTTTTCTGCATTTGCGGTTTCCTCATTAACAAAACATCTGGTGTCCGTGTTACTTCTTTTACGCATTATATTTTTATATAATTGAAATATCACAGGTTGTGCGTAGTTCAATCAATTAGATAATCCAACCTTTGGTTGTTGATATAAATTGATTAGCACTTGAACTTCGGTCTTTTCTAGCATTCAAGTTGTTTCTCATATTAATACGGCTCACGAATTCCTATATGTTCGATTGAAAATTGATTTGAGAAACTGAGATATAAATCTTGGATGTATTTTCCTTTATTGAGTCTGACAGTCTAATTGATTCACTTGGAAATTATATTGGAGTTAGTTCATACAAATTGCTTAAACGAAATATTGGGTGTGGTTGTTAGACACTTTTTCAATTGGTATCGAGAAGGCAAACACGTTCAAGACCTCATAAGTCTGTGTTTGTAGCAATCTGACTTTATGGATTGTAAAGTCTTTATAAAAGCTTCACCAGAAGTATATCTACTCAACTCCGAGTGTGTTCTAGAAACCATCGATGAGGTTGAGTGCTTTGATCTAGAAAAAATCATAAAAAATATTTTTCATGAAAAACATATATTAATAAGGAAAATTGATGGTCTTCATCATGAGATTTATATCAAAAGTTATGATCTTCAAAACATTACGAAAAGCTAGCTAATCTCCGGAAGAAGTTAGATGAACAAATCTGGGTCAATTCTGATCTTGTTGCAGATATTGCAAGTTATAAGGATTTGAAGTCTGTCAAAATTACTTCTATGGATATGAATAACTCCTTTAATCCTTCTATGAATAATTTTCGAAAGTCAGGAGATAAGCGAGGTTTAGGCTTTTTGAAACCTGATACGACTCAGAATCTCTCAAATGAGTTTTATGATGTTGGTTTATGTATGTTTTGTGATTCTCATAATCATTTTCAACATACGTGTATGTCCTTCAAGAAAAGTTTAAAAGTTGCTAGTGATCTTCACAAGAAAGCTGAACAACTGTTCTGTTCTCTCAAAAGGCGTACAAATCTAACAAGAAAACCCAATCAGGTTAGTAGTGTTAGTATGGAAGCTTTTGCTATAAAATCAACATCACCCTTTCAATGGTTTCTTGATAGTGGATGTAGCCGACACATGAATGGAGACCTTTCGTGGTTTGTGAATTCAAATGATTTTGAAGGGGATGATCAAACTACTGGGCGTACCTGAAATCCATGATGTAGTATACGTTAAAGGTATGACTTCTAATCTTCTTTTTGTTAGTCAAATTTGTGACAAAGGCCATAAAGTTGTCTTCAATGCGAATGGATGTGACATTGTAGACAAAACTGGAAAAGTAATTTTTCAGGGAACTCGTGGTAAAAATAACTGTTATCTTTTAGATACTCAGTTTAGCAATTGTTTCAATTTGACTAAGGTGGAATCTACTCATCTTTTGCATTTACGTATTGGTCACATCAATTATCGCCTTCTAACTAAGATCATTAATAAAGAACTTGTTAGAGGTGTTCCCAAAATCAATGCTAAGATTAAGGGTGTCTGTGGTGCCTGTCAAAAGGGTAAACAAACGAAAGTTCCACATAAATAATCTCGAAATATTCTCACTAAAGCACCACTTGATTTAATTCTGAGCGGTTGCACAAGTCATAGGATCGGTTACACCAATTACTAAGACTTGTTGTACCTCTTACAAGGATCGATTCCACATACTTGTGATTGGTCACACCTCTTACTAGGATCGGTTACCCAATGTCTAGAGTTGGTCACACCAATTACAAAATACCGATCATACCATCTCGGGTGATTACTTAGGATCGGTTTCACTAATATCATTGTGATTAGTTTTACCAAGATACATACACAAGTCATGATCGGTTATACTCAACCACACATATTGGTAATCCTAAGATTTGCAATGAATAACAATACCAATAAGCCTAGTGATTTCCCTTTCAATTCACAAAACAAGTTTATGAATGTACTTCCTTTAAACAAATGTAAAACATTATTTCCTAGGACGAAATCTTCACCAATACCCATACATAATCACAATAGCATTCATACGATTATGTCGATGTCTTATATACGAACTTCAAAAGATAGACATTATACTTCGTAATATAATTTCTTAATATTATGTCTAACTAGAGTATAATCATTCACATCTTCGCAGTTATGTTTTCAATATGCACAACTTGAAAGATACGTTAGGAATGAAACAGTTCAAGTCAAAATATTACTAACCTCAAGAGGAAGGATGATGTCGTCGATGTAGCTCTTTACTTCTTCACATTCTTCAAGTCTTCGAGTAATACTTGTATGTCTCATATCCTAATAAATTTCTAGTTAACCTATACGAAGTTGACTCTAGTATATAATCAAGCGACTCTTTAAATGAGTTTTGGTTCACTAAAATATGACAACCAAACTTGACATACCAACTCTTGGTGGGTTCAACCGAGCAATGCTCTAACAAAAGGCCCAAACCAGGATATCCTGTTGAGCAAGAACGTGCTCCTCCTCGTCACTTGTGGGTTCAAAGGAATCATGATACTAACAATATTATTGGAGGAAAGGATTCTACAGCTAAGACGAGAGGACAACTTCAAAATATTTGTAATTTGGTTGTTATCTATCGCAAGTAGAACCTGGGAATATTGATGAAGCTCTTAATGAACCCTTTTGGGTGAATACCATTTCAAAGACAAGATATAAGGGAGCTTGTACCTTGTCCCTCAAATATCAATATTTTTGGTACCAAATGGATATTCAAGAACAAGTCTGATGAATTTGGAACCATTGTCAGAAACAAAGCCAAACTTGTCGCTCAGGGATATTCACAGATTGAAGGTATCGACTTTGATGAAACCTTTGCACTTGTGGCACGTCTTGATTCCATTCTTTTACTATTATATTATGCTTGTTTCCTTAAGGTACTATTTTAAATGGACATAAAACACGCATTCCTAAACAGAAATTTAAAGGAAAAGGTCTATGTTGCTCAACCTAAAGGATTTGATAATCTCGATTTACCAGATCATGTCCTGAAGCTCAAAAAGGCATTATATGGGTTAAAAAAGCACCTCGTGCCTGGTTCGAAAAACTAACTACTTCTCTTCTTAGGAAAGGTTTTTCGAGAGGTAGAGCTGATAAAACTTTGTTTACCAAATGGAGCATGGGAAAGATGTCGTCATTGTTTAAGTTTATGTAAATGATATCATCTATGGATCAACTTCCGAGAAACTTGCTAAAGACTTCCAAGTTTCCCTTGGTAAGGAATTTGAAATGAGCAATGTTGGTGAATTAAAATTCTTTTTAGGATTGCAGATTCAACAACATAAGAAAAATATGCTAAGGATCTTGTTACGAGATTCGGTCTTGATAAGTCAACTCCAAAACTGACTCCTATTCCCACCACTGGTAAACTACATCGAGATCGAAAGGAGTACATGTGGATCAAAAACTTTATCGATCTATTATTGGAAGCCTTTTATATCTTACAGCTACTAGACCTGATATTGCTTTTAATATTGGTTGTTATGTGATAGGTGTGATAAACACCTAATTTTATATTTAGTATTTATGCTTTCTTTGCTATGTTTTTGTGTAAATTATGTATCTTATGATTACTTTTAAGTGTTAAAGGTATTTTGGAGTCATTGGAGCGAAAGAAGGGGATTAAGGGCTAAATTCATTGCTCGGAGTCATTGCGCGTTGATGGATGCGGAACTAGCAGGTCAAAGTCTCAATTGTGCTTAAAACAAAGATTGCTGGAGCACCAGAACTGTTGGATTAGGGCAGCCACCTAACCCCATCCAATATACTCTATTAGGTCGAGATACAGAACAACAAAGTTTTGTCTCATCTCTTCCAACACAGACCTAGACACTGTAATAAGGACTCAACGCCGGCAAGCCATGGTTCAAGGCTTATCTGCCAAGGGTTCAGAAAGGAGAGGATACTGACTACAAGAAGGAAATGAGCAGATGATTGGGTTCATATTTTTAGACTACTTGTTCTCTTACGGGAAATCAGAGAAGAAACAAGTTTGCATTCGATTGATTGAAGTATCAATGGAGGAGATTCAAGCCTATTTGAGTGTTTCAGACGCATTGAGAACATGGGTTTGTGTGTGTGATTGCAGGGAAGGAGATAGAGTGATTTGAAATCAATAACAAGTTCCATATCTGCATTACCAGCAAACTGCACAAGAAGTATTTGTAAAAAGGCCTGATAGCCTTGTTGCAGCTGCTGTGTTGTGCACATGATTCAGGTGGTTGAGAAGATGGATTATGCAGTTGGGAGCTAGCAGAGTTGCTGGGATAAGCTGGATCGATGTGCTGCTAATGGTGAAATCGAGAGAATGGAGAAATTCAAGGAAGGATTTGTATTGCTGGGCTGTACCTGAATTGAAGCTACAAAAATTGAAGCTGCAGTTGAGTTGGTGGTGCACAAGGAGAATGGTTGGAATATGTGGAGCTGAGAAGCTGCAGGAGATGGCAAGGATTGCAATGGCTGCTACAGTGTGTAGTTGTAGTTGGTGATAGAAGTGGTAGCTGGTGTTGGTGGACAAGGTGTTGTAGGCTAAACTGAAGCGATAACGGAGTTGGCGCATTAAGAGTTTGATGCTGAAATGGTGGAACTGGCCTGAGGTTGTAGTAATATTAAGTTATCACTGGTGCTATGAGTCTGATGCTGTAATCGATTTGATATAGGATTCAAAGGAGAGATAATGGTGCGAAGGTCGAAGGTGTTGGTGCGGCTTACAGATGGGAGAGCGCTTAGCTGAGTATGGCGTTGCAGGAATGAATCTTATGGGTTATACAGGGAAAGAACATGAGGCTGCCATTTGAAGTCGTGAAGTCCGTTGAACTCGAGATCGAGATGATGACATTTGTTTGATGAGAGGTGTGATCAAGCGAGGAGCAAGTGGGAGATTGTTTGGTGTAGATGATAACTCGAGTTATGGATTTGAAGTTAAGTTAAGTCGAGACAGTGGTGTTGCCACCAGTACAGCAGCAAGTAGAGTCTCCTGGGGTTAGTACCGGATTAGGAGCTGAAGTTCAGTCTGAAGATTCTACAAGGATTTGAACCGGGATTTGTATGGATAGGGAAGAATTTCGGGATGTATCGGGTTAATGGATTGCAGGCATGGATATTTGCCAAGGAGGTACCGGTGGTGTTTGAAGAGTATGATGGGATTACAGTGGCAACAATGCAAACGCAGAGAGCTTGAACTGAGCAGTGGATGGTATGCTGCTTGTGGTGATATGATGAGATAGTGAAAGTTGGCCTGAGATTGTTTTGAACAAGACTGCACCAACAGTGCGAAAACTGAGTAGAAATGGCGAGATGATGGTACTAGCCACGGTTGTCGAATTTCAGAACTTGAAGCATGAATCGCAATATTTTAGTAAATCGCGAGGGGGGTATGAGTCGGATGCAAGAATTGATGGCCGGACATATGAGCTACGGACTACGCTTTTGGGTGCGTTTCGCAAGAGAGAAAGAATTGGTTTGGATGATTTTTGTGAATGATTGAAATGCAGAAAAGGGAAGATGAGTTTTTGGAAGTATGCACTAGCTAGTGACAGTTTTCGATGAGAGAACCCAGTCGGAGACAATTTTCCGATGACAGATTCTGGCGATGCCGTCATCAATCCAGCGACCCAGTTTTTGACCCAAAATTTCAGAGACTTATTTTCACACATGGGCTTGGTGGACTTAATTTGAGACGGGTTTGGAGAAGACTTGACCTACTTTTGGGTATCCTTTTGGGAGAGGCATATAAATAGAACTTTTCTCTAAACCTAGATATCTCCATTATTATCTCTTCTGCTTTGTTTCTAGGGTTTACAACATGATAGAGTTTCTTTTTCTTCTTGTGATGAACTCCTTGAATATGAGTACCTAATTATCTTTTGGTTATGGAATAGTTGGATTTCACAAAGCATGATTCTTTGATTCAATATATTAGTTTTCTCTCATATTATCGTTTATGATTCACCATGAATATTGTTACATGATTTGAATGCTAGTTTGATCGAGTCGCGAATCGGTTGAGTTTGTTTTCACATCTATTGCTAGTTTAGGGTTTATTATACGTAAAAGTGATATTCCGTGAATACAAGTAGCATAAATATGATTATGGTTTGTAGTGATATATTCTTATGATCATATGTGAACCATAACCTTTGTTAAATCGGATTAGTGCGCTTTCCACGTTCGATTGCTTTGATTGGCCTGATTTCATAGAACTTA
This sequence comes from Papaver armeniacum, assembly GCA_023531295.1. Classification (NCBI taxonomy): domain Eukaryota; kingdom Viridiplantae; phylum Streptophyta; class Magnoliopsida; order Ranunculales; family Papaveraceae; genus Papaver; species Papaver armeniacum. The sequence continues at coordinate 135,366 of JAJJWW010013386.1, forward strand.
ACGCATCTAGGGAATTAAACTTGATTAGTGCTTTTACACGTTAGGTTGTTCCTTTAGGTAGAATTCATATTCGCATCTTTTAATGTGTTTGTTGATGACATGAGGAGATTTGCGGGATATTCTTGCGATCAAGGTATTCTAGGGTCTTTGATAAAAGTTGAGATTAAAATATCAATTCTAGTTATTGTGGTGAAACCATGTTTGTGAATGAAAACGAAATCCATGACCAATACTTTTTTATCCTTGATTTGATTTGTTTGCTTTGCTTTATTTGCTTTTATTTAGTAAATTATATAAAAATCACAAAACTACCGGTGTTATTTATAGGAAACCATAACAATTTGACAACCTAGACCTCTCTGTGGGATCGATCCTTTCTTGCCCTTGCTATATTTATATTTTGAGTAGTAATAAAGTGTAATTATATTTGTGTCGGGGTCGACAACCGGTCAAATTTTAAGGCGCGTCGTTCGGGAGGCAACGGTTGTCAATTGTTTTTGGTTTCTTATTTTTATTTTCAGTTTTTGTTTTACTTTTTCTTATTTTCTAGGTTTTAACCTCGGTTTGAGAATTTTATTTCAGGTGCTTATTTCTATGGAAGGAGCATATTGGAACAATGGATACGGTTTTCAACAACCTCAACAATATGACAACTACCAATTACATGGGTATAATCAAAACCAATTCATTGGTTACGATCAATATTCCATGGAACCCTATGGTTTTCCTCAACAACCTTATGGCGGGTATGTGTGTGAACAACCACAAGGATGGGAGGATTCTTATGCTCGTGAACAAAAAGTCTCTAATTTTATAGACAAAGTTTCCACCTTTTTACAAGAGGAATTTCAAAAAGCTAAAGAGACTACAAACGAGCAACTCCAAGAACTTCGTGAAGGTATGGCTAACTTGCGAAGAGGCATTGATCAATACAAGGAAGATATGGATAATTCTAATGTGCATATGGTTTGTGATGAATATTTGATTGATGCTAATGTTGAAAAAGGCCAATCCTTGGGCACTTTCATTGATAATTGTGTAGTTAACTCAACTCTTGATATTAATTATGATCATTCACCTATTCAAAAGGATGAGTTAGAGATAAGCGACACTAAATTCAGCGAGGACCAATCTTATGTTGACTATGATAGTGACGGTGATTATGATACATTGCTTGAAACAACTCATGGTGACATCTCCGAGGAGTCTTTTTGGGATCAATATGAAGACGAAGAGGAATATGTCGACACTTGTGTAGATTACTCGAGCATTGATCTTAATAATGATCAAGAGCCTATTCAAAGGGTGGAGCTTGAGGATGATGCATTTTCGAGTGTTCTAGAAAAGTTTCTTATAATAAAATTTGGATCCGCTAAAGAGTATGTGCCTTACAACAAAAAGGAGTGTGTTGAGAATGAGACCGTTATAACCAATATTGTGGAAGACCCAATTGAGCTTGCAAATGATTGTAATGATGATGTTTATGTCGATACTTTGGTTAAGGCGAGAAACGGATGAAGAATGGTTGCAAGGTTTGATAGAGGACCATGATATACAAGAGGTGAATAATTCGGTTGAGTTTTTCAAGGATGAAGAGGATTCCGTGATACAAGAGATTGTGCAAGGTTTATCTAACCCTTTGCCTATTGTTTCTTCTCCTTTACCTCTTATTGGTTTGAATGTATGTGCTTCGAGAATATTGTTGAATGACTTTGTTTCTCGATTTCCGCCATTAGAGATACTTGATTCTCATACTATGCAGGTTATGGAACAAGAAACCGTGGAAGTACCCGACTTCTATATTCTTTATACACTTCCATGTGTGGAGAAGAATAAGTGTGGGGGAAGCTTTTATCGGTTAATAGCTTCACTTTTGTTTTATATTACTAATATTTGTGTAAAGATAGTGTTTGCAAAACAGGTTCTATGGAAGGATCCCCAACTTTTCAGATTGTTGGTATATGGGGAATGAATCTTGCAAGGATATAGTCGGGCTGACGACTTTAAACCAAGCGCTGCATGGGAGGCAACCCATAGGTTTTGTATCTCTTATCTTTTAATTTTTCTTTTCTTGTTTTTAGCTTTTTCTTTTCGCATATTTGTTTTATGATTTCCCACCTTGACTTTCTTTGGACGATTCAATTTACATTGAGGACAATGTAAAGTTTAAGTGTGGGGGAGTGGTTAAGCATTTGCGTTGTAAATTTTTCAAATTTTTCAACTTTTGTGTAGAATAGTGAATAAGAAAACTCCAACTTGTAGTTAGTTTAGAGTCACATAGTATACATGTCGCTAAGATTACATCGAGAATCTCATAATAGTGACTGAACTTAGAGATGATGAAGAGAACATGATCGGGTTTCTTAATTGTATGAGAGTTAAAGTTGGATTTAACCATGCCAGTGGCAAATAAGGTGCAGACTGAATTCGGTATTAGAACAGTGATCCCCTATAGTGGAGACTATCCAAGTTACATAATGTGAGGCACCGACCTTCAATTCTTTGTACCTGTCTAAATTTGTGCTTTTAGAGTGTGTGTCACCGTACGTAAATTTCGGGCAGAATGGTGAGCTGTCCAATTTCCCACCATAGAAGCACTATTTTGATCTCTTGAGTGCTATTTTTATCAACCATGTTAGTGACATCGAATTGCTAACTTACATACCACTTGTAATCTTGTTCGCAGATTAGCACCATCCACCTTATCTCTCTCTACACCAACAGTCCATAGAAACACCATCATCATCAACAAGAGGAGCATCACAGATTTGAAGGAAAGTTGAACACGTTCGAGGTTTACAAGCAACAATACAAAAATGGACAGATTTCAGATTTGAGTAAAGCAACAAAACAGGGAGCAGAATTTTTATAAGTTGAAGACTATGACTATTATATAAGAGTGGAAATTATTAAGGATGAGAATTCGAGAAGTCTATGATATCAAGACATATAAGTAGTGAAGAATCAAGCGGTAAAGTACTTACACCATGGCATTGTACTTACATTTTTTTTATTTGTATTTTACTTTCTCTTGTCTTAAAAAAAAAAAAAAAAAAAAAAAAAAAAAAAAAAAAAAAAAGAAAAGAAAAAAATAGAAAAAAAAAAAAAAAAAAGACAAGAGAAAATGTTTAGGTTTGTTAATAGTTTTTATTATTTTATTTTATTTTATTTTTATTTTGTATTTGTTTTATTTCTTAGTCAAAAAAAAAAAAAAATAATAAAAAAAAAAAGAGAAAAAGAAAGTAAATTTTGGGTTTGTATAGTTTGTTTTTATTTTTGTATTCTTTCAATAAAGCCTATGGAAAGAAGGAATATCTATAATGAAGTTTCAAGCGACAAGGAATTTGAGGGAAAGAATCATATTGTCAAGATTCTACGAAGTTCAAGAGTTATCATCAAGAGTTGAAGACCGAAGACGAAGATGAAGACACCGATAGAAGACCAAGACGTTTCTATGGATCTTGTGAGAGTGGTGCTAGCTGCACGCCGAACGGATACACGGTAAGTAAGCATATTCCCACCTTCGTTAAATGGTTGATTTCCTTTCGAAGAGATCGTCAGAAAAATGGGTTTTCAAAAATATATAAAAGATGTGGGTTTTCAAAAATATATAAAAGATGTGGGTTTTCAAAATATTTCGGAGGGTTTTTACCTTCCTACCATTCAACGTGTCTCAGGATTCTCTCTTCATTCCAACCTGGACACATGTGTGACCCATAAAAAAGCTGTTTATTATTGAGAGCAATATCATAAAACCCTTTCTTGTGAGGCAGAGTCGAGACTTTTGATCACTCCGAACCCGAATTTTAGTCGAGAAGGGATGGTTATTTCTCTCTCAACTTTTAAGAATGAGATTGTGTTCATTTATGTGTCTAACTTCTTATGACTAGTGTGCAGAATCTTTATGTCTTCTTAGCGCGTTGGATACTATCATTTCGGAGAACTATTAAGTTGGAAAAGTAGGTTTTGTGGGTATATCTCTAGTAAACCCTCACGAGACTATAACTCGTCCACTAGGGACACCTAGGGGTTTAAAGGCTTGTTATTTATGCTAAAAGTAACCGTATCCTCGGCGACACGGAGTTGTATGTATGTTTTAGAATTGTTTTGTTTGATTTGCTCGAGGACTAGCAAAGTCTAAGTGTGGGGGAATTTGATAGGTGTGATAAACACCTAATTTTATATTCAGTATTTATGCTTTCTTTGCTATGTTTTTGTGTAAATTATGTATCTTATGATTACTTTTAAGTGTTAAAGGTATTTTGGAGTCATTGGAGCGAAAGAAGGGGATTAAGGGCTAAATTCATTGCTCGGAGTCATCGCGCGTTGATGGATGCGGAACTAGCAGGTCAAAGTCTCAATTGTGCTTAAAACAAAGATTGCTGGAGCACCAGAACTGTTGGATTAGGGCAGCCACCTAACCCCATCCAATATACTCTATTAGGTCGAGATACAGAACAACAAAGTTTTGTCTCATCTCTTCCAACACAGACCTAGACACTGTAATAAGGACTCAACGCCGGCAAGCCATGGTTCAAGGCTTATCTGCCAAGGGTTCAGAAATGAGAGGATACTGACTACAAGAAGGAAATGAGCAGATGATTGGGTTCATATTTTTAGACTACTTGTTCTCTTACGGAAATCGAGAAGAAACAAGTTTGCATTCGATTGATTGAAGTATCAATGGAGGAGATTCAAGCCTATTTGAGTGTTTCAGACGCATTGAGAACATGGGTTTGTGTGTGATTGCAGGGAAGGAGATAGAGTGATTTGAAATCAATAAAAAGTTCCATATCGCATTACCAGCAAACTGCACAAGAAGTATTTGTAAAAAGGCCTGATGGCCTTGTTGCAGCTGCTGTGTTGTGCACATGATTCAGGTGGTTGAGAAGATGGATTATGCAGTTGGGAGCTAGCAGAGTTCCGGGATAAGTCGGATCGATGTCTTCGCTAATGGTGAAATCGAGAGAATGGAGAAATTCAAGGAAGGATTTGTATTTGTTGGTTTGATTCGAATTGAAGCTACAGAAATTGAAGCCGCAGTTGAGTTGGTGGTGCACAAGGAGAATGGTTGGAATATGTGAGCCGAGAAGTGCAGGAGATGGCAAGGATTGCAATGGCCGCTACAAAGGTGTGTAGTTGTAGTTGGTGATAGAAGTGGTAGTGGTGTTGGTGGACAAGATGTTGTAGGCTAAATCGAAGCGATAACTGAGTTGGCGCATTAAGAGTTTTATCCGAAATGGTGGAACTGGCCCGAGGTTGTAGTAATATTAAGTTGTCACCGGGTGCTATGAGTCCGATGTCAGTGTCGATTTGATATAGGATTCAAAGGAGAGAGAATGGTGCGAAGGTCGAAGGTGTTGGCGGCTTACGAGGATGGGAGAGCGCTTAGGTCGAGTATGGCGTTGCAGGAATGAATCTTATGGGTTATACAGGGAAAGAACATGAGGCTGCCATTTGAAGCTGTGGTGCTGTTGAACTCGAGACCGAGATGATGACGCTGTTTGCTGAGAGGTGTGACTGGAGAGGAGCAGTGGAGATTGTTTGGTGTAGATGATAACTCGAGTAATGGATTTGAAGTTAAGTTAAGTCGAGACAGTGGCGTTGCCGCCGAATAAGCAGAAAGTAGAGTCTCCCGGGGTTAGTACCGGATTAGGAGTCAAGTTCGGTCAAGATTCTACAAGGATTTGAACTGGGATTTGTATGGATAGGGAAGAGCTGGGATGTATCAGGTGAATGGATTGCAGGCATGGATATTTGCCAAGGAGGTACTGGTGGTGTTTGAAGAGTATGATGGGATTACAGTGGCAACAATGCAAACGCAGAGAGCTTGAACTGAGCAGTGGATGGTATGCTGCTTGTGGTGATATGATGAGATAGTGAAAGTTGGCCTGAGATTGTTTTGAACAAGACTGCACCAACAGTGCGAAAACTGAGTAGAAATGGCGAGATGATGGTACTAGCCACGGTTGTCGGATTTCAGAACTTGAAGCATGAATCGCAATATTTTAGTAAATCGCGAGGGGGGTATGAGTCGGATGCAAGAATGGATGGCCGGACATATGAGCTACGGACTACGCTTTTGGGTGCGTTTTCGCAAGAGAGAAAGAATTGGTTTGGATGATTTTTGTGAATGATTGAAATGCAGAAAAGGGAATATGAGTTGCTGGAAGTATGCACTAGCTAGTGACAATTTCTGATGAGAGAACTGGTCAGAGACAATTTTCCGGTGACCAGATTCTGGGCGATGCCGTCATCAATCCGGCGACCCAGTTTTTGACCCAAAATTTCCAGAGACTTATTTTCACACATGGGCTTGGTGGACGAATTTGAGACGGGTTTGGAGAAGACTTGACCTACTTTTGGGTATCCTTTTGGGAGAGGCATATAAATAGAACTTTTTCTCTAAACCTAGATATCTCCATTATTATCTCTTCTACTTTGTTTCTAGGGTTTACAACATGATAGAGTTTCTTTTTCTTCTTGTGATGAACTCCTTGAATATGAGTACCTAATTATCTTTTGGTTATGGAATAGTTGGATTTCACAAAGCATGATTCTTTGATTCAATATATTAGTTTTCTCTCATATTATCGTTTATGATTCACCATGAATATTGTTACATGATTTGAATGCTAGTTTGATCGAGTCGCGAATCGGTTGAGTTTGTTTTCACATCTATTGCTAGTTTAGGGTTTATTATACGTAAAAGTGATATTCCGTGAATACAAGTAGCATAAATATGATTATGGTTTGTAGTGATATATTCTTATGATCATATGTGAACCATAACCTTTGTTAAATCGGATTAGTGCGCTTTCCACGTTCGATTGCTTTGATTGGCCTGATTTCATAGAACTTAACGCATCTAGGGAATTAAACTTGATTAGTGCTTTTACACGTTAGGTTGTTCCTTTAGGTAGAATTCATATTCGCATCTTTTAATGTGTTTGTTGATGACATGAGGAGATTTGCGGGATATTCTTGCGATCAAGGTATTCTAGGGTCTTTGATAAAATTTGAGATTAAAATATCAATTCTAGTTATTGTGGTGAAACCATGTTTGTGAATGAAAACGAAATCCATGACCAATACTTTCTTATCCTTGATTTGATTTGTTTGCTTTGCTTTATTTGCTTTTATTTAGTTCATTATATAAAAATCACAAAACTACCGGTGTTATTTATAGGAAACCATAACAATTTGACAACCTAGACCTCTTTGTGGGATCGATCCTTTCTTGCCCTTGCTATATTTATATTTTGAGTAGTAAGAAAATGTAATTATATTTGTGTCGGCTGACAACCGGTCAAATTTTGGCGCCGTTGCCGGGGAGGCAGCGGTTGTCAATTGTTTTTGGTTTCTTATTTTTATTTTCAGTTTTTGTTTTACTTTTTCTTATTTTCTGGGTTTTAACCTCGGTTTGAGAATTTTATTTCAGGTGCTTATTTATATGGAAGGAGCATATTGGAACAATGGATACGGTTTTCAACAACCTCAACAATATGACAACTACCAATTCCATGGGTATAATCAAAACCAATTCATTGGTTACGATCAATATTCCATGGAACCCTATGGTTTTCCTCAACAACCTTATGGCGGGTATGTGTGTGAACAACCACAAGGATGGGAGGATTCTTATGCTCGTGAACAAAAAGTCTCTAATTTTATAGACAAAGTTTCCACCTTTTTACAAGAGGAATTTCAAAAAGCTAAAGAGACTACAAACGAGCAACTCCAAGAACTTCGTGAAGGTATGGCTAACTTGCGAAGAGGCATTGATCAATACAAGGAAGATATGGATAATTCTAATGTGCATATGGTTTGTGATGAATATTTGATTGATGCTAATGTTGAAAAAGGCCAATCCTTGGGCACTTTCGTTGATAATTGTGTAGTTAACTCAACTCTTGATCTTAATTATGATCATTCACCTATTCAAAAGGATGAGTTAGAGATAAGCGACACTAAATTCAGCGAGGACCAATCTTATGTTGACTATGATAGTGACGGTGATTATGATACATTGCTTGAAACAACTCATGGTGACATCTCCGAGGAGTCTTTTTGGGATCAATATGAAGACGAAGAGGAATATGTCGACACTTGTGTAGATTACTCGAGCATTGATCTTAATAATGATCAAGAGCCTATTCAAAGGGTGGAGCTTGAGGATGATGCATTTTCGAGTGTTCTAGAAAAGTTTCTTATAATAAAATTTGGATCCGCTAAAGAGTATGTGCCTTACAACAAAAAGGAGTGTGTTGAGAATGAGACCGTTATAACCAATATTGTGGAAGACCCAATTGAGCTTGCAAATGATTGTAATGATGATGTTTATGTCGATACTTTGGTTAAGGCAGAAACGGATGAAGAATGGTTGCAAGGTTTGATAGAGGACCATGATATACAAGAGGTGAATAATTCGGTTGAGTTTTTCAAGGATGAAGAGGATTCCGTGATACAAGAGATTGTGCAAGGTTTATCTAACCCTTTGCCTATTGTTTCTTCTCCTTTACCTCTTATTGGTTTGAATATATGTGCTTTCGAGAATATTGTTGAATGACTTTGTTTCTCGATTTCCGCCATTAGAGATACTTGATTCTCATACTATGCGGGTTATGGAACAAGAAACCGTGAAGTACCCGACTTTATATTCTTTATACACTTCCATGTGTGAACAAGAATAAGTGTGGGGGAAGCTTTTATCGGTTAATAGCTTCACTTTTATTTTATATTACTAATATTTGTGTGAAGCTAGTGTTTGCAAAACAGGTTCTATGGAAGGATCCCCAACTTTTCAGATTGTTGGTATATGGGGAATGAATCTTGCAAGGATATAGTCGGCCGACGACTTTAAACCAAGCGTTGCATGGGAGGCAACCCATAGGTTTTGTATCTCTTATCTTTTAATTTTTCTTTTCTTGTTTTTAGCTTTTTCTTTTCGCATATTTGTTTTATGATTTCCACCTTGACTTTCTTTGACGATTCAATTTACATTGAGGACAATGTAAAGTTTAAGTGTGGGGGAGTGGTTAACATTTGCGTTGTAAATTTTTCAAATTTTTCAACTTTTGTGTAGAATAGTGAATAAGAAAACTCCAACTTGTAGTTAGTTTAGAGTCACATAGTATACATGTCGCTAAGATTACATCGAGAATCTCATAATAGTGACTCGAACTTAGAGATGACAGAGAACATGATCGGGTTTCTTAATTGTATGAGAGTTAAAGTTGGATTTAACCATGCCCGGTGGAAAATAAGGTGCAGATTAATTCGGTATTAGAACAAGTGATCCCCTATAGTGGAGACTACCCAAGTTACATAATGTGAGGCACCGACCTTCAATTCTTTGTACTGTCTAAATTTGTGCTTTTAGAGTGTGTGTCACCGTACGTAAATTCCGGGCAGAATGGTGAGCTGTCCAATTTCCCACCATAGAAGCACTATTTTGATCTCTTGAGTGCTACTTTATCAACCATGTTGGTGACATCGAATTGCTAACTTACATACCACTTGTAATCTTGTTCGCAGTTAGCACCATCCACCTTATCTCTCTCTACACCAACAGGTCCATAGAAACACCATCATCATCAACAAGAGGAGCATCACAGATTTGAAGGAAATTTGTGCCTTCCGAACAACAATTGGCTTATATACTCACCAAACCTCTAGATACTGCTTCGTTTCAACATTTATGGCAATCTATTGGTGTTGTTCTGGTTCATTAGATTTATAGCTGTCTCATTGCCCCTGGATCTATCCATATCTTTTGGGCAATAAAAGCTTGAAGTTTCAGTGAAGTGTTGTTTCAATTCCTCATTTGTTTCTAATAGTAGTAGTTTGTTTTTGTTTAGTATCATTGTGTTCAAAGAAATCCTTTTTTTTTCTTATAAAATTAAGGTCGCTCTTGTTTTTATTTCGGGAATGACATTTATGGGGGAGAGTTCTTAATTGAACTTGTGCTTCATTGCCATATCTTTGTGGGGAGTCCGGCTGTGGAATATTGTAGGAGTTATCTAGTATGTTTGTAAACTCCTTGATGAATGCATTCATTTTTTACTGTTTGATTGCATATAAAGAAAGTTGATATGTTCTCTTTTAGTCATGAAGTATCTCTATGATAATTTCATTATGATCCCACTAGTTTTCGTACCTTTGCCAATTTATATTGACAAAAAGGGGGAGAATTATTTTGTAGTTCACACTACCAATACATATGGTTTACGGATCATTATGTGAGGGGGAGTGGTTTTCATTTTGAGATGAAGTATTGACTACGGGGGGGATAAATATCCTTTGTAGTATTATTGTCAACGGTTTGATAAAATTGAACTTTGATTATGTGTAATAATACTATGACACTGTATAAGAATGATTGAGAACAACTGTTTTCTTATTGTTATGGCTACGGATCTTCAAAAACTATGATGCTGAGTTGAAAACGTTCAGAATCACTGGAGTACTTGGAAGTGACGAAGATTTCGAGTAATGTTGAAGAACCAAGGAAATCAAGCATTTGGATGAGAAGATACAAAGTTTATTTATTTTGTATATATATTGATAGTTTTGTCACTAAAATTGACAAAGGGGGAGATTGTTAGAGCACTGCTCGGTCGAACTCACAAGCGTTGCTATCTCAAGCTTGTTTGTTAAGTTTAGTTGTCAAAACTATAAGTCTTGATTTCTAGTCTACTTATAGATAAGTCTCAGATTAGGATAGAATATGTAGTTGAGATTTAGACTTCACGACGTTCATCGATTGAAGACGAAGAACTACTAAGGGGAGCTTGTGGACCTTCATCAACAAAATATATGGAGACTTGAACTCATCTATCACTAGTCTATTTCTATTCTATCTCCTATTGAGACAAAATGTCATATAGCTATATAGACTTCACTTTATACACATTTGATATTTAGAGTTGAGTTTAACTCGCTTACATAAAATTAATATTATTGTGAGGTGATTGATATTACTAGGCCGTTCTTCGGGAATATAAGTCTGGTGTATCAATTGGTTCATGTTCACCTTGATCTATCAAAAGACGGAACAAAAACTCATTTCTATTTCCGTGGGAGACATATTTATCTATTCAATATACTTTTGTGTGTGATACAGATTTATTTATCAAGTCTTCGACTTTGGGTCGTAGCAACTCTTAGTTGTGGGTGAGATCAGCTAAGGGAATCAAGAGCGTAGAGTCCTGCTAGGATTCAGAGGCATAAGGAACGCGATTGTACCTTAATCAGTGTGAGATTGGTTAGGTATCTACTACGTTCCAGTCCGAAGTTAATTTGTAGTAGGCTAAAGTCTGTAGCGGTTTAATACAGTGTGATGTTCAAAACTGGACTAGGTCCCGGGGTTTTTCTGCATTTGCAGTTTCCTCGTGAACAAAACTTCTGGTGTTTGTGTTATTTTTTTCCACATTATATTTTTATATAATTGAAATACCATAGGTTGTGCGTAGTTCAATCAATTAGATAATCCAACCTTTGGTTTTTGATATAAATTGATTGGCACTTGAACTTCGGTCTTTGGTACCGTTCAAGTTGTTTCTCATATTAATCCGACTCTTGATTCCTATATGTTCGATTTTAGATTGATTTGAGAAACTGAGATATAACTCTTGGATGTATTTTCCTTGATTGAGTATGACTTCTAGTTGATTCTCTTGGAAAATATTGGAGTTAATCCATACAGATTGCCTAAACGAAATATTGGGTGTGGTTGTTAGACCCCCGCTTTTCCAATTACCATTATGCATCCACCATAAAGGATGCATATATAACACATTATGCAGACACCACAAAGGATGCATAACAAATTAAGCATCCATATTTTGGTTTATCATCCCCTAGTTTGGTTATGCAACCACCAAAAAGATGTATATACCTAAAAAATAACATTGTAACATAAAGACAACGATGCATGACACATTATGCAGTCACAACAAAAGACGCATAACACATTGTGTATTGTGCACCACTAAAAATATGTACAAATCTAAAAATTAACATTTCCACAAAATAATAAATGAATAACGAATTATGAAGTTATTTTTTCGATTGTGTAATCGATTATGCAGTAATATTTATAGCTGCATAATAGGTTATGCAACGTTTTTTTTTGTTGATTTAAGTGTTAACTAGCATAAATGAATTATTCATCCGTATTTTATAATGCATAATATCTTATGCCTCTATTTTCTCGGGTGCGTAACAAGTAGTGCATCCATTATTATTGCTGGGGACGAACATATAACTTTGGAGGATTCAGCAGCCAAAGCAGAATCAGGCCTTGCGTCCCTCCTCAGCAGCCTTTGCAGCGTTATTAGCTCTCTCAAGAGCCAACAAACAAGCTTTTAGGCACCTCTGGGTTTTCCTCAGTTCGTCCTCTAACAAAGGTACCTTAGTGGAAGCAGCATCACTGGAAGAAGGTTGTTGTGCACTAGCAAAGGCATGATCTTGACGAGTACGCTCCAGCAGAGCACCCAAGTGAGTACACCTAGCCCTATAAAACTTGAACAAGGTACAACTATCGTCTCATAACCGCTAGGGTGGTGGCGGTCTGAGATATGCCAAAGAGGAGCAGTCATTTTCAGGTTGCATTACTTGTTATGTTTAAAAGATTATACAACGATTTTTTTTATTTTTAGTGCTAACAAAACAACGGTTGGATAAATACGCTATGCAGTCACGAAAATGCCTGCATAATAAGTCATGCACCCATGTTTTTGTATCTGCTTAACGAGTTATGCAACCGTTTTTTTTTTTTTTTTTGTGGATTTAAAAAAAGATAACCCACAGTGCAATATGCATACATTTTCTCAGGTGCATAACAAGTTATGCACCAACTTTTTCCGATGCATAACAGATTATGCACCAATTTGTATACGTGCATAACAGATCATGCGGTCACTTTTTATATCAGTGCCAACAAAAATGTGTCTGTATAATATGTTACGCAACCATTTTTTGGATGCTTACAGGTTATGCAGATGTTTATGTAGTTGCATAACAAATTATGCAGCCACTACAAAAATACTAACTTGCAAAAATTCTTTAATTGCAAAAAAATGACAAGTCTTGCGATTACAATATGAAAACTACAATTACTAGGTCATCAACAACACAATAATATATAAATGAAAAAATCAATTTGTCGTTCCTATGGGACTTTTTACATATCATTATTGTTACGGTTGGGATCGTTTGGATTAACTGTATTGTCATCTCCTATTTCAAGTGTGCCTCCCTATTGTCATCTCTTATTTCAAGTGTGCCGCCCTATGTTCCCTTTCCACCTGATCCCCTGCAACGACAACACAACACAACACAACACAACACAACACAACACAACACAACACTGGTCATAAAAAGGCATATAAAAATATATGAAATGAAAAAGACAACCAAAGGCATGTCAAGCAATAAACAAAAAATGGGAATAGATCTAGCACAACTGCAGGCGGCACTATGTAGACGTCGATAACATACAACAAATAAATTTTCATAAAATGATGATATGCTAATGTTTAAATCAGTTATCTTGGTTTCAAATAAGACTTTCGCGATGCACACTACAAAGAATCCAGAATCTGTACTAAAAGATAATCTAAACAAATAATATCCACTACCATAACTCAATTCAGTTTAAAATTTTGGGATATCTTGTCACTTTCAATTAACTATTGGAAGCCAAAAATACAATGGATAAATCATGAACACATTTTATATTGCTATTCTAGAATCTTTCTCGATTAAGACTCATAAAATAAACAATCTTTTGTCTTCAATTGGGTGCTACATTCACTACACCATATTTTGCGTTTTGTAACACACTATTTCAGTCATGAAATGGAGTTGTGATGCACAAAGACCGTTACAACGAGATGTGTAACAAATATTCGTAACCAACATGTCACCGTTACGAATTTGGGGTTGTGACGTACTTCATAACATACATTCCACAAATACGAAATGAAAATTGTGAATCGACGCCTCGACCGCTTCTATTTATTTTTTTGGTTACAAATACATTGACTAAGTCTACGTTGACCGATTTTAAGTGTTCGGTAAGAATTTAGTAACCAAGAATTTTAGGTCACTAAATTTTTACCAGGGTTACTAATTGTTTGACCAGTCAACGTTGATCGATTCCTACTATCCTGGTAAAAATTATTGACACTTATTTGTCTACTTAATCTTTTTGTTACCAGAAAAAAAGTCAGTCTTTATTGACCTGGTCAATATTAATGTTCCCTCCCTTTCATTTTACCCTGCAGGTACCCTATCCCCAGGAATTGTTACACTACAATCCAATTCAAACATTTCAACATTCAAAAGAAGTCATTCAATCCAATTTAACATTCCAACATTCAAAAGAAGTCATCCATCCAATTTAACATTCCAACATTCAAAAGAAGTCATTCAATCCAATTTATGTTGTGTTCATGAGCCATAACTGCTAAGTATAGAAGTGTCACAACTGCTAAGTATATGCAGATGACTTATCATCCAAAAATATAAGAAGCAAAAATAACTGCTATATGATACTTGCGTTCATGTTGAGTTCAACTGTCAGATGATCCATAAATGCTAAGTATAGGAAGATAACTCTTTTATCACTCCAAAAATATAAGAGTTCCAAAGATACCAATAAGTTTACCCGGATCCACTTATTTCTTTATTCAATATCCGCTTGTCCTCGACATTCTTTATAACTCGCTTCACCCGCAAACAAGAAAATAATGCTTTTAGAAATAGAGATACACAAACTCTCGCATACCATATCTACGCAAGATAAAACATACAAAGAATACTACTAAGAAATAAAGCTCTAGGACTTGTAATCAATCACACATTACAAATTTTTTCTAAGAAAATACTAGCAGCAAAGCAATCATAAAATATCTATACCACACAGAAAAGGTGAACAACTAATTTCTATCTACGGAAACTGAACTTACGGTAATCCAAAGTCCAACATCTTAAGCAACCACACTTACGGTAATCCAAAATCCAAAGAAATGTCCTAGCAGTAAACACCAAACCCATGTTGTACTAATCCCTAATTTTGGATATAAATGAATGAAAAATTTGTAACAAGTACCTCACACTGGCGACGTTTTCCTTGTTTTCGTCTCTGTTTAGCAGCAATAATACCAGCAATACGTGTGTAGACAGAGAAGAAGGGTCAGATTAAGTCGTTTTCTTAAGACTTTGTTCTTCTTCTTACGAACTACATCATCTCCTTTCGCCATTGCTCGCCACTAAAAGTAAATACAAGAATTTCTTAGATCTCAGAAGCGTAGATAACATAAAAGAAGAAAGACATGGTTGTACATCATGTCAAGAAGATCATAAAATAGACTTACTGGAGATGAAGGTCACCAACAAAGATAATCCAAATGAATTTTGATCATTAAACATTATACCGCAAGAAAGTGTAAAATCAAGGTTAAAACTATATCCATAAATTGCAACTTCAATGTACAAGCAGAAACAAAGTCAAGTAATTACCAGGGATTGATATTCCCACCGGGCTCCTATTGCTTCAAAGAAACCTTAACCGCAATCATCCGCACAACCAAAAACACATATAGAAACAAAACTACACTCATACACAAAGTAAAATTCACAAAAAGATATATTAACATTCAAAGTCGATTTAAAATTAGTACTTTCTTATGCACATT
This sequence comes from Papaver armeniacum, assembly GCA_023531295.1. Classification (NCBI taxonomy): domain Eukaryota; kingdom Viridiplantae; phylum Streptophyta; class Magnoliopsida; order Ranunculales; family Papaveraceae; genus Papaver; species Papaver armeniacum. The sequence goes on from JAJJWW010013386.1 coordinate 151,070, forward strand.
TGCATAAGAATCTCCCTTAAGCACAACCGCATCGTAGTTTACTCGTAGTTTACCTATGAGAACATATCGGGTTGTTCAGAAACACATATAAAAGTGCGAATAATAACAAAAAGATGGTGACAAAATAGCAAAAAAGCATAGGTCAGCAATTTGAGTTATCCACATCATTTCCAAAAGACAGATAGACCCTTCTAATCATATCGGACGCAGACTTTTGGATGAACTACATAGCCTCCAATTCCAACTTCTTGAAAGGTATTCACAAACCGGTTAGCTCTTATGGTCGGTGCAAGTGGCAAAAGTATGAGGTCCAACAACACTTTAACATGATTTTCAGCTACAAAGTGAGCCGTGACAAAGAAGTCCAAATTCACCCGGTACAAACTTGACCAACAAAGAATGACCTCATTATCCAAGTTTAACAATGAATATTTGGCTCCATCCGAAGGTGAACTATTCCCGAGCAGTTCCTGGCTCGATCGAGCCGGTGATATCTCGCCTTCATGTGGAAGCGCTGCAGTGAACTATTCTCGACCATATGAAGTAGTCCGAGTAGGTGAATACGCGGGACCATGTGCATTATCAAAGTGGTTCGAGGCAATATATGATGCTTGTCCAGATTGGATGTTCTGCACAACGTTACATAAGGATGCAAAGCTAGTAAGAAGAACCTCCATCTTGCCATTTATCTCCTTCACCTCATGTTTAAGTTCTCCATCTTTGCACTTCAATTCAAAGAACTTTGGCACGCGCAGAGCAGAATAATTATATTGTGTACGAGAAATAGGGCCGACGGCATTTAACTCGTCCCCTACAATCCTTTCCAAATGCTTTAATCAATGCATACATTTCATCTACAGGTTCACCAGCACCTATTTTTTCATTGATCTCTTCTTGCACCTTCTTAAGGTCATCCTGTAATGTAGAGCATATTTTGTGAACATAGATGGATTGCATAAATTAGAATAATATGTAAATGTAAATAAAGCATAGCCTAACTCACATAGTAGGGTTGCGCACTAGGTAGAATTTTCCCACCCTCTTGTGTATGAGCTTTAATCCACACATCAGATGGAGTGATCTCAACTCCAGGATTTTCGCTCTCCTAATTTTACAAATACGAGAAGTAGGATCAATCAATCGAGTACATTTCAGTTCAGAGATATTTAAGATATGAGGGAATGAGAATCTACGTACCAGTTCAGCTTTTACCAAACTAAGAGGTTTGCGACCAGTAGTACAGGCGTGATCATATCTTTTCCTTTTCTTCTTATGCTCTGCTCTACTTTAGTTCATTTAAACTTTAAAAACTACCTTAACATGAAGTAATAGTTCAAATCATGATGAGCATATTTATGGAACATACAAACTGGAATTTAGGTTACTACCTTAACAGATTCCGTAACCGCTGCTTCTTTTCAGGTATACCTTTATCAGGTAGCACTCTGCCTAGTCAACTTACTATGCTTCTAAGGAATAAAAAACTACACCATGTCTAACAATAATATGCATCTTTACACAAGAGGACTAGTGGATCAAAAACTTGAACATACAAGTATGATATTTACAAACATGGTATCCCTCAACAAATACAATTCTGTCATGATATTCACCATAAGACATTATAAGCAAGTATGATATTTACAAACATGGTGTTGCTATTATAAACACACTTCAATCATCAAAAAGATACGATTTAATCGAGACAAAAACCCTAACCTAAAAAAAAAATAGAAATTTTCGAAATTAACATAAAACCCTAAAATCAATTCATATGAAGAAGATTTATACCTTCAAAATTCTTCAATCTTCAAGTCTTCAAAATTCTTCAAACCCTAACAAGAAATTAGAAGAAAAAAAATTCAATTAGATTTATATGAAGAAGATTAACAAAATATAACTCATATCAAATAAATCATTTTAGATTCACAGATTAAAGAATGGAAAAATAAAAATGAAATAAAACAGATCGATTGAAAATAAAATGAAACAGATCGTTTTAGATTCATGGATTAACACTTACACAGATCGATGATTGAAAGGTATGGAGAAGATTAAAGAGATTTCTGTGATGTTTCTCGGCTAAATCGATCGATGATCGAAAGTTCTCTAAACCCTAGTTTTATCGCTAGAGCAGAAGACGACTAAAGAGAGAAGAAGGGGATAAGATTTTTGCGGTTCACACACGATAGGGTAAAGTTGATAGAATGTACACGGTCCATTCACACGCTGCTCAGGAGGGTGTTACCGAGTGTTACTCTGCACACGGTTCTTTCACACGTTTTTTTTCCAACAGTCACTATTCGTGACACGGAGTGGGCCGTCACTAAACTAGTAAAAATTTGTAACCGAACACGTTGTGTCACTAAATTTTCGTAACTGAAATTTTTGGTCACAAATTCTTGACGGTTACATGTTGGTTACGAATTTTAGTTACTAAGCGCTGAATATGGTGTAGTGATTATACGAAATCTTCAAAACATCGTGCATAGAAGGTATTCAGGTAACATTGCTTATAGTTCTCATCAACCTAAAAGTTTCTCCAATGGAATGTGTGTGAAGAAAAAGGTCTTCATCCACATAGGATACACAACAATTTTTATAAAAAATAGTCTCCAACCCATTGATGTGAGGATGATGAGACAAAAAAAAGGTTAGACATCCTCTAAGTCAACCTCTAGTTTTAGACATTCACTTAGAGGATGTCTTCCCATCCTAGTCACATTTTTGTTAATAAAAATCATTAAAAACAAACAAGTCAATAATTTTAGCCATTCATATGCCTACAATTAAGTAAAAGAATGATACAACATTTTATGGGTTGGAAATAAAATTTATTTTCTCCTAATATTTATGAATTTATACCTAGAGGATGTCTTAAAAGTGATGCCACATATGAAAGATCCACATTCACAATTGGAGAAGCTCTAAATAAATTACATCAAAATCTCACACTCTCCTAAATTATAGTAATTCTTACGAACCGTGTCCTTAAACTCTCGCCAATAACAAATTCTTGAATACCATGTTGATAAATTAAGCAAGAAAAAAGAACGAAAAATGTGAACCTAAATTAATGAATTCAAGATTTCTTCAACTAAACATAGACTTGGAATATCACAATGATACCGCATATCAACTCGAACCACGTTGCATTCACGATTTCCTACATTAGCTAAAAAATAAATCAGACACCCTCATTCTAAAATTGAAAGTAAATATTAATTTGTTACAATTAGTCTCTATTGACACAAAAAATAAGGAATACCAAAGTTAGCTAAGGATAGAACTCAATTTCGCTTTGAGTAAGGGAAGAGTCTATATCAGCATCATTCTCCACGGTACTTCAAATCAAACACTCATTTATGTAATAGAAGAAAACCATTTGAATGCCACTTAAAGGAGAAAAAAAATAACGTTGAATCCTCGTGAGTTCAGCTTGCTTTGTAAGCAAATACTCCCTCCGTCCTAAATTATTAGTCCTCTTTGACTAAGTCAAGATATTAAGGAGACAGGAGGAGTGTACAAAACTACCCCTATTAAATGATATATTATTACTAAAATTAAAAGGAGCATATGGAGTATGTAAGAAAAATACATTGGTAATTATAATATTTATAGAAATATTTAAATAGGAGATAAAAATAAAAATCTTTATGAATTGATTTAGTAGATTTGTTTCCTATTGTGGAAGATATTATTTAATATTTAGATTGGTGATATTTAAATTAATTTTATAATTGTAAAAGTTTGAAGGATATATTTGAGAGTTTGACTAAAAAATATGACTATAAATGTAGTTGGATGAAGATTTTAGACAAAGAAAATAGAATAGAGGACAGAAATTTTAGGATGAGGGAGTAACGAATTTCAGTAAAGAAAAACTTCAATCAATCAAATGTCAACATTAACTACACAAATGGATATAACTAATCGATTAAAACCCCAAACCGCTCAAGAAACCCTAAAATCAAACGAGCCCATATTTATAATCACGTATACTAAAAAAAAATCTAATTAAAATCTAGCTGAATTCAAATCAATATGAATATGAAAAAGGAAAAGGAAAATTATTCAAATGAAAACGAAAATCAAGAGCAATGGATTCGAATGCAAACCGAGATTGAAAATTGAAATTAATGCTCAAATCAAAAATCAGGTCAACAAAAACAAAAATCAAAATTGGAACCAGATCTAAAAATAAGAAAAAAAAACACCAAAATGAAGATAAAAATTACCTCTTAAATCGCAGAGCCCCTTCCTTGTGAAAAATATTTCTCCAAAAACCTTAAGACATCATAGAGAAACGGAGAAACCTAAAAACCTAGAGAGATTCAAGCTCAATAAATCGAAATCTTTAGTCAAATAAATTAGTTACTCTCAATTCCTTCGACCAAAATCAACCTCTCATTGATCGAAGAGGCAGAGAAAAAACCCTAGTTGTATTTACAGGGAGAAATAAAAGCTAGTTGTCTCGTTGTCTCCTATATCTATCAATATCTTTTGAGAAATAAGAGCTTGAAATTTCAAGTGAAGTGTTGTTTCAATTCCTCATTTGTTTCTAGTAGTAGTAGTTTTTTTTTTTTGTTGTTTTGTTTAGTACCATTATGTCCAAAGAAATTCTTTTTTTCTAAAATTGAGTGGGTTAAGTTCTAAAATTGGTTTACTCATGAACTAATACATTTATATAATAAGGAATGCAATCTTTTGCAAACCGTGGCTATAATGTTCATGATCGATTCAAGTGAATCAAAACTGATTTTGCTTCAATTGTGTCTTGTATACTTCTATGAGAATATAAACAATTGATCAACTCCATAACTAGTTTCATTTGAGTCATTTGAACTAGCTGTGATAAAGATAAATAAGGTTGATATGAAAGTATTCATATGGCTAACTTCGGTTAACTATTGTTGAGCCAACCAAGTGTACACGTTTAGGTACGGTTACCAATATCTCAATGAAGGTACATTTCACATGTGTGTAACAAGCTAAGACAATCTAACGGTTGAAAGATATTAGCTTGAATCTAATCAGGTGAAACCTAAAAACCTGATGCAGAGCCCCTTCCTTGTGAAAAATATTTCTCCAAAAACCTTAAAACATCACAGAGAAACGGTGAAACCTAAAAACCTAGAGAGATTCAAACTCACGAAATGGAAATCTTCGCTAGAAAAATTAAGCTACTCTCAATTCCTTCAACCAAAAATCAACCTCTCATTGATCGAAGAAACAGAGACAAAACCCTAGTTGTCTTTGCAGAGAAATAGTACAAAAAGAAAAAGAGAAAGGAGAAGTGCATCGACATTGGGAAAGGATAGCACGAGAAGGTTAGTTTGGGATTTAACAAAAAAATAAAATAAATTTTTTTCCCATAAAATAGATATGCGCGTTAGAGCATCTCCAATAGTGGGTGGAAGATTTATTTTTTAATGACACGTAGGATATTAGACCTTCATCTTAACTAAATGCATCTCCAATAGTAGGTATTATAAAACATGAGGGATGAAATACTAATTTTGAAGGTTTTAAGGAAAGTCTTATTTAGACCTTCATGATGACCTCCATGTCATATTTTTCATTTTATTTTAAATGATTAATTAAAATACAATTAAACGGTTAAGATTACATTACATAAGATTTTATAAAAACCCACAATTGGGGGATATGGGAATTAATTGGGGGATATAGCTACAGGACAAAAAAAAAAGTGTCCCAATAGCAATTCTGGGTCACCCCTTATGTAATTATCTTTAATTCCTAATTTACCCCTCACTAATTAGGTTTAGTGGTTAATAATAATTAGTAAAAATCTTAAGTATTTGGGGGATAGATTAGTGTGTATTTTTATTTGTATTTGGGTGAGAGTAGAAGGAGGGAAAAAAATATTTGAGAGGAATTTCATTTTTTGAAAATGGAAGATGATTGTGATGAGAGAATTACCGCTAATAAGGGGTTGAAAAATTGATTTTTTTCTTTGAATCCACCATTGTTGCGGTTGAAAAAGCTTGGTGCCTAGGATGGTATTCAACCAAAAACCCATGCGGGCAATTGTTGGAAATGTTCATAAATTGTTTGCCACTATCCGGTATTGTTTTCCGGCATAGAAAATAAAACAACATGCTATGCCGGAAAACAATACCGGCATGGTCTTCATATCAACCGGTCCATGCCGGGCAAAGTGGGACTCGATTAATACCGAAAAATTCAAACGGAAGTGATGATGACCATGCCTAATTGATGAAGACCATATGCTTGGGAACATGGTACCGGCATGGTCTTCATCAATTCCTAAGCATGGTCATCATCACTTTCAAGCATGATCTTCACCACTTCCGAATAAAAAAAAAATTGGTTTCCAAAGTGAGGAGAAGAGAATTTGATATAGAGTGGGGAGAGTTTAGAATTTTAAAGGGAATGGGAAATATTTGGGTTTCAAAGCTCCACCCCTAAATAACATTAATAAGAAGTGGAGATGGAAATGGGGGATATGATTTTGTTTTCTGATTTTAAGTTTTTGATTTTTATTTTGTGGGAAGGGTATTTTAGTATTTTCATAACCAATGGTCACCCCTTAGCCGAAATCATGGGTTGGGGGAAATAATTCATATCCCCCAACTAATTCCCATATCCCCCAATTAAAAGTTCTTTTATAAGGGTCAAACCTCTATATTGTTGGATATAATTTATTAGTTATGAGGTCCTATATTACTATATGTACAAATCCTCTCAAATAAGGGTTTTAATAAAATATCCACGTAGAATTTTTAACACCAACTGATGGGGATGCTCTTAGATTTTACGCCCGTGGATTTTCTGGATGAAAAAAAAAAAAAACAGAAAAATGGGCTTTACAATAGTTTTCACAAGAAAGAGTGGGAGTGGGCTTAACACTTAATTTCCACTAAGAACACGACTTCTGTTGTCACTGAAATCACCGAGGGACTCCTTTGCATAGTCCGACAAACACTAGAAGAAATTTAAAATAAAAAGGAATTCGTGAAACTAAACTAAGAACATAAAATGATCATCGTGGTGTGTAGTGTTTGATATACAGTGTAATTCTCTGGTTCTTTTAAATAGACCAGTATCCATTTTCCAAAATATGTAACTAAACCAAGTAAGAACCTGCGTAAACTTGGACATCCTTTTTGTTTTTCTCCTAGAATTAGACATCATATATTAAGAGGACAACAAAACTTTGTTGGTTACTCATAACATAGCAACACAATCTAATGATAGAGGACCCAACAGGTTTGCCGCGTCATCCGGAAAACTATTTGAGAGAGGAGCAATTCTTCAATTTTGGTTTGCTTCCCTACTATTAGCTGCTTCCTACGCTGAATCTTCCTCGCTTTCCTTGTAAGAAGATGTATCAAGGTATCTTCGCTGACTTCTCTTTGGATGTCTGGCACATCCACTTCACGAACAAGGTGGATATCACTACGTGGGATGTCTTGCTCATCCACCCCATGATCACGGGATACACGATGAACTGTAAAAGTCATAAGTTGTAATTATTATTAGAACCATCTCAATCAAAAGTCATACAGTTGAAACTATTAGTAAAATACCAAATTAAAAGGTCCAAAATTGAAACTAACCTGTGACTCGATCCCCTGTATTTGGATCATGTTCAGAAGCATACTCTACCGCAGATATCAAGCCATTGACATGTGCTGCAAATGTTTGATGACCTAACGGGCGTTTCAGGTACTTACGAGCATGTTTACCTCCAGTTCCAATACACTCCACATCATCTACTATTTTTTTTACACCACCTCTTGATGCAAAATATAACTCCAGTTCATCTGTATAAGATGCAAACAGAAAGTGACATGTCAATTTCTCATAATGACTATCTTTCAGATAATAGCCTTTCATTATGAAGTGAGCATAATCCGCACAATCTTTTGCAGTCCACCAATAATCTGCTGGCTGCAAAAAGAAAGAAAGAAACATTGAACTCAAATTAAAGGGCAAAAATATATAACCATAACTTCTAAATATAAGCCAACGATAAAGAAAAGAAAAAGAAATTTAAACCCAAATTGAAGACTCACCACATTTTTCAATTCTTCAATAATATCTGCAAGCCAACTTGAATCTCCAGCACCCCCTAAAAGAACTCTGTCCCACAAAATTTCTGTTTTGGTAGTATCAGCCTCTTTCACAACCTTCATTTTGCCATTCACATCCTTTACACTTCTCGCTTCTCTTCCGTCTGCAGCCATGTATACGCACGACAACGGGATATGCTTGCCTATGATAGTAGTACCATGGGACCGCAAGAGATGGAGATCTTCCATATCCATCTAGAACGAAGGTGCGGAAATGTTAGAATACTTCAGATAATATAAAAAAAATAAAATAGTATTTTGCAGAGGATAAACCAAAAAGACCTTGAAAACAGGCTGAGCTTACATTTTCTTCAGGATTCGGCTTGGTGAAACCAACTTGTGAGGGCTCTGTATCTGATTCGGAGATCTCCTCTTTTGCAGGCAGTGGTTTTACTGCTGCTGCAGATTCTGCTAGACGCCGCTGATCAAACTGCCGAATGGACATTATGATCAAACTAGAACAATTATTACTTGGCAAAAAACAGCTCAAAATTCGCAAAATAAGGTGAACAGTAAGATTATAGTAAAATGGAGATTCGGGCTAAAGTTTAAATTACCCTTCTTGGATCACGTTCAAGGTCTACAGAAAGATCGGAAGCCGAGCTCAAATCAGCAGAAGGTGCAGCAGACATTGCGCTTGTGGAAGAAGGAGTCACACATTGTGACTGGAAGACCGGAGATTTCTGAGAGGCTGTAAAAGAAGGACCTGACAGTGAAGACGACACTGGCATGGTCCCTAATCTACTTGACAATGGTGGTGAGTTCTTAGGTAAGTGTCTCATATTAGCTATAACAATGTCGGCCATCAAGTCAGGCTGGATTCTGGAGATGAGAATTTCTAGTGACTCAGGGCCCCTTTCTCCTTCTGCCAACAGGGAAGCAATCATGGCAATCATTTGTTCAACAGGAGTCGACTCATTTTGCATTAAAGTAACCTCATCATCCCCAGAATATTTTTGAGCATTTTCCACAGGAAGATAACGAGTCCTTTTTGCTAGTAGTTCGTCATTATTGCCCTTGCTGTCAACATCTTGAAGCATGGACCTTTTCTTATTCAGTTCACCAGCAACGGGTAAGAAAGGGTTTGATTTTTGATCCTCCTGAGCATCAAAACGTAAGCCAATCCTAAGCATTAGGGTGTTTGAACAAGAAAAAGAAAAGAACAGAGATTGATATAATGCCATGAACAATAAGCTCCACGAGGAAGTGCAATAGCTACTAGCGAGGTTAGTTACCTTGTTAAATCGAACAACCCGTGAAGCACGTTCAGTATTCTTTACTATTTTATTATCGACTTCCCTAATAACTTCATCAGCAGCCTTAACCAATATATCCCGCGACTGCCACATAAATGGCCATTTTGTGTTACAGACATTCACAGTTTCATGGAAGGTAAAGTGTAAGGGAAAACTTGGAAGAAAGAAACACTCATCACTGGAAAATTGAACAGAATGTACTGAAAAGTATTACCTCTACAATGCATGGGTGGGTACACTTTAAGAAACCCAGGAAGGCAATCCTTAAAGAGTACTTGATACTCGCAGCATGACTCCTAGGTGTCTCGAAATTTGGATCAAATCCAAGTAATGCTGAAAGAATTCTAGTGTAATGCATTGGCCGTTTCCTTGCGATAGCAGCGAGACTGTCAAGCAGAAAGGTCATGTCAGGCCACTAGACAGATTTTCACAAAGACATGCAGTATAGTAGTAGCCTTTAAAGCATCACAACATACTGTAAGGAATAAAAATCATTTTTAACAAAGTTCAGCATCGACAAACAAATGAAGGATACACACTCATGCACCTAAAGACAAACAAGTTACTCAACCAAAACAAGTTACTCAAAGTTCAGCATGGATACAAAATAAAGGATAGATACTCATGCACCTAAAGACAGACAAATTACTAAAATGGCATTCCAAATAGGAATACAGGCAAAACAACCATAGTATATTCAATAGAAGGTACAAGCGATTTCTGTAACGCAGATTAACCCCAATGGGAATTTGAAGTCAAAAATTGTGACCTTAGACAGGTAATAACGACTGTAACACCATCAGCCTTGGTCTCAAACACATATGTTAAGGCAATTTTCTAAATGCTAACAGAATCAGATAGAGAACGCAGTCCCACCCCATGACCTGACAAACCTATATATCCAGCTAGACCAGATGAAGTCTGAGTCTTCCTTTAGATCAACTAACTGAACCCTAACAAATGAAATGGTTCAGCGTTTTCCTTTGTGAAATAGTGGTTGCATCTACATATGTGGTAGGAGTAAAATGAATTTGGTTAGGTACTCTACTGATTTGTCAGTGTTAACCAGTCTAGACAAACTTTATGTTTCATTGATAAGCAGACAAGTAATGACCAGTTCAACATCCATATACGTATTTATTCCTACTTTTCTAGCATAACATGATCCGCAGAACTGCACAGTAAATAGACACACTCCTTTTAGGTAATCATACTTTAGACAATGGAAACCCTGTAACTTCCAGATATTCAATTGCTTTTCCAGGATGAAGTAACAGGGAGGACTTGCACATTGTTCCAACAGAAGAAAATACAACAGAAGGCGAAGAACTTTCTCGATGAGTTTTCTCCCATCATTGAGTTAAATTGGAAATGTACTGAATAGATATATGATGATCAACTGTCTAGACTAGTTGGGAAAATATCTTAATTAGTTGCATTTCCAAATGTCAAATAAAAATACTACAGGGATCTCATTTCAGAAACTCCTAGGTACCGTCTGTTTGTATAAGAAGAAATTTTCCACACTGTAGAAAGGATTTTGAACTATCCAGCCCTGAAAGTGATTAAAGTTGGGCAGCAAATCTGGCGGCAGAGTTTTCTTTAGTTCTGCATAAGTCTGGGAGACTCGCGCGTAAGTTTCAGACCATTCTTGCGTATAATTTTGTGCCCTTAACCACTGCAAAAGCACTTGCACAAAAAACAGCCTCCACCATGTTAATTTTACAGAAGCTACTATCATTGAGGATGCTGATTCTTTTGGCCATTGTTTTAAAGCGGAAATGTTCCGCATATCCCACACGACGTTGCGGGATTGCTTCCCGCAAAAGCCGCTTCTTTACCGTTAGATCATCAAATCAACGGTTAGATTTAAATTCAGGAAAGGAAACATCCCTTTCAGGACAGGACCCACCAGTTTCAGGATAGGACCCACCACTTCCCTTAAAGGGTTCAACACTGTTAGATCTGGGTTTTAACATTATCTAACGGTAAAGAAACCGTTTTGGCGGGATAGTTTCCCGCAAGGTCGTGCGGGATAGCACTGCTCTATTTTGGATACAAAAAGTCTATTTGAACCGCCCTTTTAAACAAGGGCAAAAACCGCTCACACATAAACCAAAACATGGAACCCCCTGTTTGCTTTTGGGGTGGTGGGGCCTACGAATCTTGTGTGTGAGCGGTTTTACCCTTGTTCAAAAGGGCGGCCTGTAGAGAATCATTGTTTTGGAAAATGTTGAAATAAGACTACCACCTCGTTTTGTTTGGGCCTGACTCGCAATCTGAATTTGACTCGACATCTGACTTGGTGCGAGTCAAACGCGTTGTTTTCATTTGTTCTATTCTGACTCGCTCATAGATCTGATTCGAGGCTATTTGAATCGGTATCATTTTGAATCCAACTCATTGGGCACGTATCTGACAGGATTAAAAAGTTTTTTATGACGCTACCAATTAATAATTTCTGATTCAGACGTAATGAGTAAGATCCAAATATAATAAAACAGATCCAGATGACTATTAAATTTTAGGGAAACTCTGAGCCCGCCTACTTAAGCTAACCAAGCCAGGGCATCTTAACGGGTTGTAAGAGGCTTTGGCTCCAACGGGAACAGGCAGACCGAGTATTTCGGGTTTTTTTTTTATTCAGGCCAGGCTAGACGGGTTTCATATTCACCCACCCAAAAAGTCCGTCAGGTAGTCAGGCCTAGTAAAGACACTTATTTTGAGGCCTAAAGCCTACCCAAAGAATAAAAGATCACTATTTATAAGGCCAGGCCAGGCAGGCCAAACATGTTGCAGGCTTTTGGTACTTATAAAGTCATGTAATAACGGATTTAGTTCATCTTCGGGATTTGAAGATTGAATAAACTACAGTTTAAAACAATCTTATGTGATTAATCTTCAAAATGTAGAACATAAATGAAAATAAAAATTTCAATCTAAAATAAAACCAAAACACGTAACAATTAAGAGCTCTTAAAATAATTAAACTGGGCGCCAGACCAGGATATTAAGTTTTAAGGAAAGCCTGAGCGCGCCCATTTATTTTTTAATCTTAGCCAGGCTAGACGGGCTTCATATTCAGCTATTTGAAAAGCCCGCCAAGGAAGACATGCCAGATAAAGATTTTATAAACCAAGCCAGGCAGGCCAAACATGCTACTAGCTTTTTGTACCTATAAAGTTCTGTATTGATTACGGAATTCGGAGATTTGTTTAAAACAATCCTGATTACGGAATTTGAAGTTTTGTTTAAAACAACCTTATGTAATTAATCTTCTAAACAGAAGAAATCATGAAAATTTTAATCCAAAACTTTTAAAGGGGTACCGCTCCGAAATACCAGGCCATGCTATTAAATTTTAAGGAAAGTACACCAATTTAACTTTTTAAGCTAATCAGGCAAGGCGGCTTGTAACAGTATTTACAACCCTTACAACCCTAATTTTCCAGTACTCATCAATTAAGTAAAATGTAAATTAGGGAAAATTAAACCGGATAAGGAAAATTTCGAAAGGCATCATAAATTCGCCATTATCTTCTTAGTTCGGCATAATTGCAGATACTAAATGTACATTGGGGAACGCACAGTTCGCAAGTAGTCGCAACTTGTCCAACAAAAATGGGCTCGTAGTCGCAACTTGTGCAACAAAAATGGGCTCGTGACTTTTGGGCCAGTCGCAACTAGTTCAGCAATGCTTTTTGATTCAAAATATTCAAAATGTGCGAACTTACTAACTAGGTCTGCCGCATGCCAACCCCAATGTACCAACAGAAATGTTTTTAAGCCTACCAAGTACGGCGGCAACTAGAAGAGAGACAAAAGAACAAACTTAGATGCCAACAGGCCTGAAGCTATATGAGCCATAACTCGAAAGCGAAGGTGAAATTGAAGATGAAGATATATATACATATATATCAACCGCAACCCAAACAAAAAACAGTTGGGTGATTTCTTCTAGATCTATCTGTATATTAATTATATACCGTGCTAACTGTAAATCAACAAAATATTACAACTTGAAACAACAGTTGCAATTAGGAAAAGGTCCAAGTGACGGGTATGATTCTGAAACAGTTGAAACATAAAAAAAAAAATCCATAAAATAGCAACTTGGCAAAAATAAAAAAAAATAAATAAATAAAATTAAACAGCAATAACCATTTAAGAGAAAGGATGTACAAGATCATCCATCAATTCTCATTTACCATAACTGGTCAATGTGCTAGCATTGACACAATCAAGGTCAAGTTTTATACTGCCTACCCTGTTTATCTCCAACTATTTAATCCACTGATGCACCAGTGATGTCAACCACAAATCCATATTTGGTAATCACCAACCCCACACTGTTTAACTCCATAAGTTGATTACTTAGCAACCCGAATAATAATTCCTAGGAGACAGTTGAATTAGAACCTCTTACCAGCTCGAGAAATCCAACCAAACTTTTAATATAGTAAAGTCGGAAAGACAACACAGTAGCAAACGCATATGCATGGATAGAAAGTTAGGGATTCGAACATTATGAGTAGTTAAAAGTTACTAATCAGATGAAAAATGTTTCATAATGGTAGCACGACAAAACAAAAAAATATAACAGCTGCACTTCTATGAATCTAAAATGGAAAGATTAGAGAGAATAGAAAAATGAAGCCAGAAATCTAACACCAAACCAATTCATCACGAAGGAAACACGGGAAGCGGTTAATTCCTTCTATGTATTTAGTTTTTAAGGAAAGCAAGTCGTTAAAGGCCACACCTTATTCTATAGAGTCAAAGTGTACTATTCGTGTAAAGTCAACCTTGGTTTCGAGTGACTACTATTCCAACCTTGGTTTCAAGTGACTACTATTTCCCTAATAATAGTTTTAGTTGCTCGGACCTTAAGCTTCTAGCAGAATATTATAAATACTAATCCATACGAACCTCCAAATCAGCCAACCAAATAATCCATTGGCTACAAATAAACATGCAAAGGATGAAGGCGGGCTCACCAACTAATAAGGGTAATTGTCACACAACCAGGGAGTGTCTTTGCTGACCGCAACATACCCAGTAAATATCCAAGACTCATGTTTGCTTCCAAAGTGAGAAAGTCTGGTTCCAATATTGGATGACCTCCAACCACCCATGTGCTATTCAAATTTTGACCCTTCACTGTAGAAGAAAATGACAGTATCAGAAACTCTAAGGAACTTCAAGTAAGCAATCACCATAAATCAACTACAAAACACACAACAAGAACAAGCAGGGTGATATACCTTCATTAGAGGATGTCTCATCATCATTGGCATCAGACGTGAAAAGTAGAACATTCGTTTCCAAAAACTTTAACGCAAGCAACTTTGTTGAGATAGGACCAGCCTGCAAATCAGCCAAGTCAACAAGTGTGAGCATTAAACATATTCGCGGTGTCTACATAACTAAAACACATCCATTAAGTATTCTTCAGTGGAAGGGATTTGTATATCTGCTAATAATGCCTACCTCCACAGCAATTCCACAGATTGCATTCTTGAACTTCACCATCCAACTCCACAGCTCTTCAAGCCATCTCTCCACCTTACCAGATTGATGATACTGTGGTTTTGCAAAAGGAAGTATATAAGTAACAAGTATCAAAACTCGGGCCTAGATACATATAGATCTATACCAAGAACAGCAATGTAATAAAGCTTGCTAAGAAGGATTCATATGGATAACAATTTCGTTTCCAAAATTTTGAAGTAGACAAGCTCTATAATGGATCCATATATACGCGTAACTTCTAGTACAGTTTATACACTTCTTAATGAGTGCGCATGTTAGTGGACAAATAGGTTTATAAAATCATATATTCTAAACTCATGATGATTGAACCTTAGAGCCACACCGTGTTCACTAAATGGTAGCTTTTCAGTACTTAGATGAAAGTAAACTTAGTAACAATATCAAATATCAAACTCACACATACGTACAGATGAAGTTTCACAAAAAATGGGGAAGATATAATCCACAATACAAACCTGTAGTGCCATCTCTTCTAGAACGCCGCAAAAGAAGTTTGTACCACTAACAATAGACTGCCGTACAACAGATGAAGCATCATCTTTCAAATATGTCAAAAAGACGGGCATGAATACAGATGATTCATCCATCACCTTCAAGGCTTCAACCCAAGCTCTTCCATCAACCTGCCACCACACACACAACCCCATCAGAATCAAGAAAAAGAAAATATCTTCATTCATGTGTTCAATTCACCCTAGACAGTAGGTTGGAGTAATATTAGTGGTGCCCTAAATCAATCATAACCTAAACCCCCAAATTGGTGAAACCCTAAATCCACACAATGTAATGTAGCAATTAGGTTAAAATCAAAGAAAAAAATCCAACAATAACACGAAAAAATAAAGTAATCAAACACTAATTCCAGTACCAATTCAATTAATGTCACTTCAAAACCAACAAAATTGAAACCCTAATTCACCCAAATCAAACACTAGATTCCACAGTAACATGCAAATTTATATATAAACCTGTTTCACCAATAATTCAACATAACCAAACAGAATTTGAAACTTTCACACTTACTCTAACAAAATCTTCCGTACCAAAACTTCATTAGAACCCTGAAGTTCAACAATGTAAGGAAAAAGCTCAACAACAACCGAAGAAGGTTCAAAAGAACATAGAATATCTTTAGCTTGTCTTAGGGAAGATAGTTTAACAGCTAAATCTTGATGGTTTTTTACAGCGGACAGTAAAGAAAGTATTTGATTTATTGAGGTAACTCCTCCTCCTCCTCCTCCTTCCATTGTTGAAGGTTTTTGTGTAAAACCAAAGGATGAGAGAAGAAATTAAGGGGTTGATTCTGGGGCTTGTAACATTTGGGAGGAAAAATTAGGGTTTTTCTCGGTAACTATGATGAATTGATGACGACGACGAAGAATAGTTCTTCGATGAAGATAAGAATTAAGAAACGAAAATGACCAGAGAGAGAGGGGTGGGGAAGTTAAATACTCATTTACCATTCGGGGAAGCTAATTATTCGGCATCTGACCAACCCGAACCGGATATTAGATGGTCTTGTTTTTTTATTTTATTTGTTGATGTCCAACTTATCAAACTGGGCGTCATTAGGGGCTACCCTTAAAGAATTAGGGACACAAAAAGACAAAAAAGGCCACCCAAGCGTAAATCTAAGCTACCCATTATCTCCGATTTTTCGAAATGGCCATTTTACCTTCCATAATCGGTAGAAAAAACTACAATCGGTAGTTTAATTTAGTAATCGGTAGATGTTAGGATAATCGGAGGTTATTTTGTACATATGTAGTTTGAAAGTTTTGTTATTTTGAGAAAAACCTACAATCGGACGGTATTTATTTAACATATCTTCCGATTATGAAGTTGCTCCAAAATTGATATTTGAAAAAATCTCAAGTTTTTCGAATTTGGGAACTACCATAAATCGGAAGGTATTTAGTTACCATGTCTTTCGATTATTATGGAGTTGCCCCAAAATTGATATTTGAAAAAATCTCAAATTTTGGAATTTGGTAACTACCATAATCGGTAGACATGGAATTACGTGTCTCCCGATTATGGAGTTGCCCCAAAATTGAAATTTGATAAAATCTCTAATTTTTAGAATTTGGGAACCACCATAATCGGTAGCTTATGAAGTTCACCTAATCTAACGATTTTAAACCCCACGTTAATCGGTAGACAATGATAAAATGTTATGTCCGATTATAAGGCTATTTAGGTTCAGAAGAACAATAAAAATGAAGTCACTATAATCGGTAGAAATGGTTGATAACATTACTACCGATTCTGAACATATCTCACAATTTTTTGAAAAGTCGCCGTAATCAGTAGTTAAGGTTGATAACATTACTACCGATTCTGAACATATCTCACAATAATTTGAAAATTTACCAGAATTGGTAGGTAAGGTTGATTTGTAACCTCCGATTATGGTAAAAAAATTCAGCAGTTTCAAACAATCAAGTAATAAACATAACTCAAAATACATTCATAACCCATAAACTTAAGAACGTATAATCCAAAACAAGTATTTAAAACACTATAATCCGAAAGAAACTGTTAAAACAACATAATCCATAACATCGAAGTACACATTATCACATAATTCCTAGTTTTCTTCTTAGTATTTTCAGCTAGAGTTTTAGAACGCTTCGGACGACCCAGACTGTAGCGCTCCCAAAGCAAGTAGCTGACTAATCCAAGAGATTTAACTAAATAAAGAGACACTAAGGATCTAAAACATTTACTTAAACATTCAACAAAGGAATCTGCTACAAAACTTAACCCAAAAACTATCCCCGCTCTGAAGTATATATATAATAACTACTCTCAAATTATACTTATACAATAGTCATTTGGTTTACAAATAGAATACACAACATAATAAACATAGCAGAAGTTAACCAACTAACGAAATCAACCCTTGAAGCTTTCGCTACGCAACTCTGATCTGTCTCTGAAACTGAAAGTGGGAAAGGGTGAGCACATCATCCCTAAAAGGGGTGCCCACTAGGAATAACATTTAACTTTCAAGTAATCATAAGCAAGAGTTGGAAAACAATATATGTTTTCTGAAACATTAAATAGTGACCAAGTCACTGAAATAAACACACATGTATATGGACAAACTCCTTCTTCAAACAATGTACTATATTGTGTGTCGACCAATTCCTTACACACCCTATTAGTTTATACTGGTGTCGACCAATTCCTTACACACCTAATACGCATAAAAGCTCGAATTCATGTAGATATAAATGAAGGAGCGTATCCCATATACCACACGTGGAAATTCTCATTTCCCATAACAATTCATATTGACAAAAAAACATTACAGGTCCTTTCCAAACCATGGAAAGATTAAAAGAATCAACATTACTTTCCGAATTTAAAGTAAAACAAATGCATGGAATACACCATCAGACAATGCATGAATTTGTTAAACATAAACTTTTGTAAAAGAAAACAACAATAATCACAAAAGAGTTAAATGTAAATTCCCACCTCTTTTGATGACAATCCACGCCTACCTCGAGATCCACGGTCCACCGGTTCATTCTTTGAAACGATCGTTTTTAATAAAGACTAACTGTTAATAACACAAGAACTCTAAGAATCTAACCAAAATGGCTCAAACAAGAATCATATAATTATATCCAACGGTTCTACACCTTTTCATTATCCGTCTCTTGCATATCTAAAAGTTTACTAATTCAATTAGATTGTAACTATAGTCCATTAGCTAAGTCTTATGAGTACCTACAACTTTGTAGAAGAAACCATAGGCTAAATCGGACCCAAAAGGTCCAAATCCATCAACATAGGGTAACTAGTCCTAAGCCTGAGTCCACTAAACAAGTCCGTTAATCCAAGGCCTGATCTAAACTGGTCAACTAACGGTCACTAACAGTCAACATGGTCAATTAACGGTCAACGTCTAAGGTCAGGTCAATAGTCAAAGTCAAGTCAAGTCAAACTGTTAAGGTCAGGTCAACTGGTTAGGTCACTGAGTCAACTCGGTATAAGAAAGGAAACTCTGCGAGTCACGACGATTCAACTCAGACAGATTAACTGAGTCAGCTAAGTCAGACACTGACTGGGATGACTAACAAGCAACTTCTATTGCAGACAAACTACAACTCCAGTTTCATATCATAAATTCATTTAACCTCTTAACCTCAATTCATTCAAAATAAACTTTGAATTTCAATTACAATTAAGAACTCTTATTACCTGCAATTGCAGCTTTCACTAAACCCTTTGCTATGACAGCATACAACCAACTCAGCCTATACATCTTAACAGCACAAACCAACTTCAAGAGTTCTACACAAATCACAAACTACTTCAAATGAGTTCAACTCAACAATTTTTCCTGCAATTTACCAACACCTCTTAACACCACCATCAACCATCCAAAAGTACTTCAGTTCAACATACATATAACAATTATTCAAATTCAATAATTCAAAATGGATGAAGTTCAATCCAATTTAATTCATGCAGAAGAGATTACCTCCAACAGTTGACTTCGAACTTGTAAAGACCCTCAAGCTCGTCAACGCTATTAGACTAGTCAAGAGACGTCTTAGACGCTAATAACTCGATTAGTTTAACACGAACGTTAGTTAATAGAAATTAATCTAACAATGATTTAGATATGAAACTAGTATCGCTGGATAGATCTCGAAAAGTTACGTGGAACGGGCTACTTGAACGTGTCATTTGGATACCGGACGAAGAAGATATCATTGGACGAGTATGAAGGGAACATTTGTCATTTCTTTCAACCGACCTGGCTGCCCTTAACATTGGGGCGGGTGCCTTTATCATGGTTAGTTAGCCTTATCACCAAGACGTGTCGAAGAGAAACTCATTCTTCTTTCTTTTCTTTTTTTCTTCTTCTTCTCGGTTTTTCTTTCTTTCCCCTGTTCTTCACGGCTGTTGAATTCTGAAAAAGGAGATGATGATGTTGTTAGTTTTTAATCAAAGAAGGTTCGATGGTGTTGTTGATGTTTACTGAGTTCGAGAAAAAAAAAAGGAGATGATGATGTTATAATCAAAATTAGGGTTCTTGAGACGATTTGGGAAATTATGTGGATTTGAGTAGTCTGATGATTGTTATGAGTTGTTAATAGATGTTGAAGGATGGGGTGATTATTAATTTGATAATATGAAGTAGTTTTGAAGATGAATCAAGAGTTAGGGTTTGTATGAATTTCAGAGAAGATATAGAAGACGAAGTTGAGAGTTTAGTGGAAAGAATTGAGATGGGTTCAACACGAATTAGAATATAAGATTAAAGAGTGGTTCGAATTTGACAGTTAGGGTTTTGAATTTACACCTGAGATTGATAACTAAGTGTTGTTGATGAAGCTAGGTTTGTTCTGTTAATAAGAAAAGAAGGTGATAAACATGGTAAGATTTCAGTGGTTAATCTCTTCTGCAATTTCTCAATTGGGAATCGATTTAAGAGGGGCTGGTGTTAGATTTGGGATGAGTTACTGATTTGAGTTAGAACTTAGTACTTGCTTGAGCAAACTTAGTACAGTTTGAGGTAATTGCTTTCTTAGTCAATTTAGTAATTCATTTTTTATTGTTGAGTATGAAATGGAACCGTGGTTGTTGGTTTGTTAGAATAAATGATATTGGTTGTTGTTGTGATGGATATGGAGTTAGATGAATGATTTATAAATAGTAAATGAACTTGTGTTAGTATTACAAAATTTGGTTACAGGGGAAGAAGCTACAGAACAATTGAGCTGAGGCTTTGTTGGCGTATGAATGGAACAATATTTGTGTTGATACGGTCGAGTTATGAAGTTGAATGAATGGGTTTGTTGTGCTGGTGCTGAGATTGCTTAGTTAGCATTGAGTGCTCAAATGATTATTGTGGTAATCTGTGATATGGAAAAGATGAGGTTGTTTGTGTTAGTGGGGGATGTTAGATTGAGTTGTATGAGGTTTGAATGTGTTTTGTGTTGAAGTTGAATGGTTCTTTGTAGGTGGATGTCGAGTTGAATTGTGTTAGAACTGGATTATGAAATGCAGTTTAAGAGTATTAATTGAGCTTGTGGTGGTGAAGCTAAGAAATGTTGTATGAGTTGAACACAGTGTTAGTGAGGTGCAACTACAGGTAGGCTGTAATACCTTTGTAATTCAATTGAAGTTTACTTGATGATTCAATTGATGTATTGTTAGTTTGAAATTAATCTTGAGTTAGAGTGGTAGAGTTTAGAGTTTTGGTGTTGCACAATGATTGTGCATTAGCTTTCCTTGGCCTGAGAAATGGCTCTGGCATGTACAAGTGTTTTGGCCTTCTGACTAGCTGACTTAGTCCATCTGATTGAGTCGAATCGGGTTTGACCCACTGAGTCACTGGTATTGACTCGTTGACCATTGACCCCGGACATTGACATGACCTTGGACGTTGACTGTTAGTTGACATTTGACCAAACATTGACCGTTAGTTGACTTAGATAGAACACAGACCTTTTGTTAACGGGCCGGTTTGATGGGCCGAGACGGAGTAAGCCCGCGGGTCATGGGCTTGGGCTTAGGATTAGTCTTTCTTAATTAGATGAATTAGACCCCTTTTGGTCTGAATTAGCCTTTGATTTCTTGTACAAAGTTTAAAATGTTCGCAAGACTTAACTAATAGACTAGAGAAACAACTCAATTAAATTAGTAGACCTTCAATTATGCAAGAGATGGATAATGAAGATGTGTAGAATCATAAATGGGCTTAGAACCATTAGTTAGACTTGTATGATTTTTGTGTGAGCCATTTTGGCTAGTTTCTTAGAGTTCTTGTGTGATTAACAGTTAGTCTATATTAACAACGATCGATTCAAAGGATGAACCAGTGGATCGTGGATCTCGAGGTAGGCGTGGTTTGTCATCAAAAGAGGTGGGAATTTATATTTAACTCTCCTGTGATTATTGTTGTTTTCTTTTACAAAAGTTTATATTTAACAAATCCATGCATTATCTGCTTGTGTATTCCTTGCACTGTTTTATTTTGAATTCCGAAAGTATTGTTGTTTCTTTTAATCTTTCCATTGCTTGGAAAGGAATTGTAAGGCTTTGTATGTCTTTATAAAAATTTTGGGAAATAAGAATTTCCATTTGTATGCTTAATAGGTGTGTAAGGAATTGGTCGACACCTATCTGGAAAACAAGAGTTTTTCCATGCGTGGTATATAGGACACTGCTCCTTCATTTATATCTACATGAATTCGATATTTTATGCCTAATAGGTGTGTAAGGAATTGGTCGATACTAATATAAACTAATAGAGTGTGTGAGGAATTGGTCGACACTTGATATATACATTGTTTGAAGAAGGAGTTAGTTCCATATACATGAATGCCTTTTAATATTTAGGAAAAACATGTAATGTTTTCTAGATCATTTCAGTGATTACTTGAAAGTTAAATGTTATTCCTATTGGGCACCCCTTTTAGGGATGATGTGCTTACCCATTCCCATTCCCACTTTCAGTTTCAGAGACAGATCGAGTTGCGCAGCGAAAGCTTCGTGGAGTCGAATTCGTAGTTGGTTAAATTTTGTTATGTTTATTATGTTGTATATTCTACTTGTAAACTAAATGACTATTGTATATGTATCATTTGAGAAAAGTTCTTGTATATATATATATATTTCAGAGCGGGGCTAGTTTTTGGGTTAAGTTTTGTAGCAGATTTCTTAACTAAATGCTTAAGGATATGATTTAGATTATTAATGCCTCTTTATTTAGTTAATCTCTCAGATTAGTCAGCTGCTAGATTTGGGGGCGCTACAGAACTCTTTTTCTTCAACGGCAGTTCAACCCTTGAACTCTAAGTTAGTTCTTAATCCTCTTTTCTTAATCCAAGTTCACGGCATCAACCAAATCCTCTATTAACACAAACTGAATAACTTTAGTTCCGCAACAACAATTGCACAGACAACATTGCCATCTTTAACTTCATTCCCCTCAATTCATACATCATTGTGAGTTCATCAACCAAATCCTCTATTAACACAAACTGAATAACTTCAGTTATGCGACAACTATTACACAGATAACATTGCCATCTTTAACTTCATTCCCCTCAATTCATACATAATTCTGAGTTCATCTCAGTACCTACATTGCCTGCACATTCAAACTACTACAATCCATGTACCTCAGTTCATTGCACAATCAAACTCCAACAGTTTCATTTGTGTGCAATTGCACTAGCTACACATACATGCTCTTCACTTCAAACCACTAAATCTTCTTCCCTGCCACTCACCTCAATTATCCATTCTACAACAAAATTCAATTCATGTATCATCTCAATACTCTGTAACTCGAGATAAATCCATAGACTCAACAATAGAATTGCATAACATAACTAAATGCACATAGAAGAAACATTACCTCAATTTAGGAATACTTAGACAATTGAATTCAGGTTTTTCTTCACCTGAATTTATAAATCTTGTCCGTAGTCTTTTTGTTTTCAGAAGTCAAAATACAATTTCTGGATGTGTATCCTAACCAAGGTTTGAAAAACACCCGTTTTTACTGAAAAAACGACTGTTAAAACGGTCACACCCATATACCATGGCCATGAGGGTCCATGAACCCCGTGCCTTTATAATGCCGATAAATAGGAAAAAACAGAAGTTTTTTAATACTGTTTTTCAGTTTTCATACACGTTATAACCGTTTTTCTAAAATTAGTTTGAATGTTTTTTTCTTCTAAATAACATTTTAACGTGCGTTTTTTAGAACTGTTTTCCCATTATCACGCACGTTATAATCGTGTAAATAACTTTCTTACCTTTTTTTTTGATTTTTTTTTCTATGGATTGAAAGCTGAAAACTTCGAATTAATTTTTTTTTAAATGATACAAGGAAAGTAACTACAGGATTAAAAACTTCAAATTTAAAAAACATAGGATTGTTAAACTAGTATTCATCATTTAAAAAGCTACGCGAACCAACTACGACCACCACCTTTTTTTAATTTATTCATGTATTCTTTATTTTCTCGACGGTTCCTTTCCACGTCATAGTCATCGTTGTCGGGGTACTGGCTATCTTCGTTTGCATAAGTATCATCATCATAATAACCATCATTATCGTTATCATACCCTCCTTCAGTATCATCATGATTGTTACCTACTTCATTATTATTATCAATATTAGAATTATATCCTTCGTTCATATGTTGAACACCATGGTCAGAGCGATCGGAAGTGTAACGAGAATCATATGTTGGATTCACATTCTCATAACCTTGTGTATTGTCTCCAAATGAAAGATTACCAAAGTCATAAACAAAGTCACTCACCGGTAACCTTTCATATGGCATTTGAACTTCAGGATCATGCCAGTTGTATGGTAGAGGGACATTCCTTGGATTATTAACGGCCTCCTCTTCCAGCATATTTAACCACTGTTCTTCTTGAGGTAAAATCGGTGTTTCATCTTCCCCCGCTATCCAGTCAAGCATATTGTCATCCCTCAGTAAACTATGAACGTCGTGAACATCAATGTTATGTTTCCTTTCTTTACCTTTAATTCTTTGTTGTTCCAACTTCAAATTGTACTGGACATACACCAGATCATTTATTCTCGATGAAAGTAAATGATTGCGTATTTTTGTGTGGATTCTTTCAAACACACTCCAATTCCTCTCTGATCCAGACGATGTATTTGTTTGACTTAATATCTTTACTGCAATCTTTTGGAGGGATGGATACTCAGGACCATAAGATAACCACCAACTTACAGGATCACCATGTTGAGATGCAATACGTGCTAATGGTGATGCAAATTGACCTTGCATCATTCGCATCCTTCCTGCCTACAAAGAAAAGTACAATTGTTACTAGAAATTCAAATTACTTAATTATACATATTTGGAGATAGTATTAGTAATTTTGTACCTCTAGCATGCATTTTGCTTGTTCTTGCGGGCCACTAACCATTTTTGATATAACTTCGCAAGAAAAATTTATGCTCGTAAATTTCATTATTGATGAGATTAGTTGATGGGTTAAAGATGTAATAAGGATTGAGAAAATACGATGCATCATGAAGAGGAGAACTCAACTTACTTTTCCATCGTTTCTTTATTACACCCACGATAGAAGCATTTCGATTTGATCCCAAACCCATTTGTATAGTTTCCACACATGTAGCAAATGCATGGAACAAATAGCCCATGGTGGGTTTGTCTGAGTCCAAGAAACAAATCATTTTCAATAAAGGACCAACCATTATGCATGCATTTTGACACGTCGTCCAGAACATCTCATTTGAAATAATATTCTTCACTTGTCTAGCTTGTTTAGTTTTTGCCTCATCCGATTTGTAAATTCCTTGTCCGTAAATAGGCTCTCGATAGCATTACGTTGATCAATGATGCTTTTGATTGCAATAAAATTCGTTGAAAACCTTGTTAAGCCAGGGCGCAATTGATTGCGTCCTGCAGAATGTTGTCGAAATCTAGCAAGAACCAAACCATGATTGTAAACAAATTTGCTAATTTGTCTTGCTTCTCCGATCACATCTTTAACAAAGGGGAACTTTTCCATATCTTCCAACATCAAGTCCAATACGTGAGTTAAAGACAAGGAACCCAGAAAAATGTGCCATATTCTGATGCCAATCTCTTACTTATTCAAACAAAAATAGAAAGAAGTTAATGATTAATATATTCCCAATATATATATATATATATATATATATGTATAAAATAAAATAAAATAAAATGAAGTTATTCTTAGTTACCTGCAGCTTTGAATTGGGATCCTTGATATGTTACTAATTGAACAATATTTCTCGGACCGACATCATCTATAACGGGCTTGACCAAAGTAATTAAATACTCTGTTGTCAACCGATTATGTTCTATGTCGACACTTTTCAAAAACGTAATTCCACTACCACTGTAAACTAGAAAGTTTACAATCGTACGGTTGTTTTGCTTTTCCAACCATCATACATGAGTGTACAACCATATTCTCTCCAAAGCAATGTCGTTGGACCAGACACCACATCTTTTTCAATCCTTTGTTTTTATGAAGTTAATATGGGATTCGACAACTTATAAGCCGATGGAACTCTATAGGATTGGCCGAAATTTGCAAATCGCATTGAATGCCTCGTGGTACCGAGATGAGTTAGCCACATTGAAGGGAATATCATCATTGGCATAGAAAAACGTCCAATGAGAAGAATCGACTTTTTCCCGGCATGTTTTGCTTTTGCCAAATTTTGCCATCGAAGGTTGAGAATCCCTAAAAGGGTTTTATTGTCCTCCCATATCCACAGACATCCTAGGTGGTTGTGATGGCCGCATAGTAGACCTAGGTATTTCTGCAGAGGCCCGAAGACCGTGCGATGTACCCTCTCCTACATGAATATTCTTATTTTTCGTCCAAAAGGTTCTTTAAAAACCCAGTCTTTTTTCTTTTGTGTGACTCGGTACTTGTTCTTCTTCCGCATGAAAACTCGGGTTCTTCTTCATCTATACCACACATAATGTGGTTCCATGGCTCATTATGATACACTTGTTCTCAATCTTCGTTATCGATTCTCGCTCTTCTTTGCCTTTTTGCTTTTCTTTTTTCTTCCAGTGCAACTTTAGCAAGATTTTTCACTTAAGACGGCACATGCATGCACGGGGCAACTGTACCTCTTTGTTGTGCTAAATGCAATTTTATGCGTGAAATACCAGAAGATATTTCCTTTTCACAAAAATTACACTTCAATTTTTTTACCATCAGGCATTACAATGCAATATGCATGAAAAACATCTCGTTTGGTAGTTTGCGTGGATGTCGGTCCTTCCATCGTATCTGTAACGAGAAAATGTTATTTGGAAATCAGTGACATATATTTAATTTCTCTAGTACTATTCTTGGCCTATATTTTATTTTGTCCACAAATAGAAAATTGTAGATGTCTATTTTATAGCTAGGTAATCATTATATTCTTAAAACAATAGGAAATTTGGTTGCCTATGTGTAGGAACATAGGCTAGCTAGACCTTTTGATCATGAAGACAATTAGCTTTTTCTTTTTATTTTTATACTTTTAACTTTTGACCCCTTTTGAGCATGATACGAATTACTTAATGAGTATGAAGACAATTCATTAAACTATTAATTTTTCTTATTCACTAGTATTATTTTTGGCCTCTATTTAATTTGTGTCCACAAATAGAAAATTATAGATGTCTATTTTGTAGCTAGGTAATAAATATATTCTTGAAACAATAAGAAATTTGGTTGCATGCATAAAGGAACATAGGCTAGCTAGATATTTTAATCATGAAGACAATTATTATTATTTTTTTTATTATTCTTTTAACTTTTGACTCTTTTGAGTACAAATTAGTTATTGAGCAGACTTCCTTAAAATGGTTACACTCATATAAAGTAAATAAAATTTAACCAAATTTAACTATATTAGTTATTGTTTAATATTTTTTAACTAACATTCACATTAAAATCCGTCTAATTAGATTTCACAACTTTTAACATGCATGTATGAAGTTATATTTAACTAGCATCAACACTAACATCATGATAATTATTTCATCATGTCATCATGCTAGTTAATTAATTTCATCATTATGAAAGTTAAAGTATTAACTTAGAGCTCATGCATATTTTGTCTTCATCAATCATGTTCTTTATACTTGACATTGGTTGGACTTAATTAATTAGACTTCGTTATTGATTTATGTGATTCACAATTGGATGATCAAAAATAAAAAAACTGGTATAATGTTATAGGTGTAATAAGAAAAGACTTTTCTTTATTCTTCTTTTTGTGTATATAATTAAGCAGGACACTGATGCGTGTCGTAACCACAACAAATTAATTAATATTTTTCCACCTAATTAACAAGTAATATAGTGGTAGTTAAGTTCGTTCCCACGAGGAGCAAGAGATTCTAGTTGTAAAAATTGTCACAAAAGGGGGGTGTATAAAGCAAGAAAAAATAAACAAAGCAATTCAAAGATAAAGTTGAAATCAATAAGAGAGACAAGACCAAGGAATCCTTCTTCGTTGCAAAACAATGATTCAAGTTATGTTTTTCATCCACATGTTATTAGTCACAGATTATCACCAACCGTAGGTAAAGCAACGTAGATCGATTGCTAAACCCCTAAATCCCTTGTATCACCAGGATACGGAAGTTCTCGACTATAGGATTCTATTTACCAAACCACCTAGTAGTAGATCACTCTAGATGTAATTTAAATAAACGCATTAAGATTTATGAACTTATTAGGTTGATATTAGTAGTTAGACTCTTAGATCAAGGTCTACTTGCTAACGTTGTTTTCACACACAATTGCTCCACGGAATCCCTCCGCAAGGTCTCGTGTTTGCTACTTATGTAAAGAGTCAAGAAACGATTACTTTATCCCCTAACTTTCACTAGCTTTAGATCAAATTAACAAATCAATTTAGCGTGCACTCTAAACAATCTATCAATCAATCATGAATGAATAAACATTCCTATTAATAAAAACAAACGATAATCATGTGAAAAACTTCAAGATAGAATTGAAACAAAACTCAAATCATATACTCCCTCCGTTACTTTTTAATAGGCTGGTTTGGTTTTTTGACAAAATTAAGGAAATTTAGAAAACTAATCATTGAAAGTGGTCCTCATGACACTTGTCAATAAAAGAAGTGAATTGAAATGGTCCCTGCGACACTTGTCAACAAAAGAAGAAACTGAAATGGCCCCATGACACTTGTCATCAAAAGAAGTTAACAGGAGAAAAAGTGGTCCCTAAAAACTAAAGTAATATTTGACTTTCCCACCAGAAAGAAATTTCATTTTTTTTGTAACATTTATTTATAGAAACCAGCCTATTAAAAAGTAACGGAGGGAGTATTAAGAACTAGGAATTCATCCTCAATCAATAAGAAAATTAGCTACTCATGTTTTTGAAATTCACACAAATAATTAAAGGGAGAATTTTTCAAGTTCACACAAATAATTAAAAGAAGAATTTTGAAAAGCAAACAAAAACACAAGTGTTGTGTGTGTAGAGAGGTGTGTAAAAGATGTGTAAAACTTCTCTATTTATAGGCTTCAATATTCTCCAAATCTTCCAAGGAATAGAACCCTCATTCCATAATAATTCAATTTCCAAATTCAAGTCTTTCTCATCTTCCATCTTCTCTTTCCAAATTTGAGCCAAATTCTCCATCCAATTCTAAGTCCAAGTCTTCACACCCATGAGAACAATCCACACAAAAAGCTGAAATTTTGGCCGCCGGAAAGCTGGTATTATGGCTGGAATCCGGCACCGGAATATTCTTTTCCGTCGACAGAATATTCCGTCACGGCACCGTTATAAGTAACGGTCAAGACGGTCAACCGTTAGTCAACCGGGTCAAAGAAAGGAGAGTCAGCTGATTCAGTCACTCAGTCAGCTGTCAAACTCTGTCTTACTGGGCTGACTCTACTGAGTTGCAGGGCTGGATCGGTCATCGGACTCGTCTGGAATGGTCATCGCCGACACCGAGTCAACTCGCCGGAATAGAGAACCGGCCGAGTTTCGGCTATTTACAGGGCTTTCCCGGCCAAATTCAGGCCTCACTTCAGCTTCATTTCTCTGTGACAATTCCTAGCATACATCTAATACAATTCAAGCATTCATTTTGTTCATTCCTGCAGCTTCATTCTTCCTTGTAATCAACAGCAACTCAGCCCTTCAATCCGATCTGAGACAAACCCATTTCAGTTCTTCAAACAACGGCCATCAACACCATCAACGACATCAGATTCATCTCCAATTTCTTCACTGTTTTCTCAAATTAACAGCAACCCAAGCTCTTAAATCTGAAGTATCATTAATTTCATCTTACAGCAAACCACCTCCTCTTCTTCAACTCTCAGTCGAGAATTGTACCCATCTTCATCATATCACAGCGTCGTTCTTCAATTGTGGAGTTCATTTCTTCAATTTCAAGCCCCATCGTTACACAGCAGCATCACCAGGCCATCTCTCAGACTGCGTCTTTTCATCTACGAGACCTTCTTGACTTCAAATTCTTCTCAATTTCAACAATAATCTCTCAATTTCTCGATCCCTAACTTCTCTTTCATGGCAGCAGCATCTCACAGCACCACCAACTGATTCCAGTTCATAACTTCAACCAATGTCTTCTTAAACAGCACCAAACCCAACTCTGCTTCAATCTACCACCATCTTCAACGTTAATAGCACAAATTCATCGTTACCAGATCCCTCGATTTCATCTCTCACAATCGAATCCATGTTTAACCCTTTATTCATCACTGATTTCTTTCACTTGTTCCATCATCAATTCATAGTAACAGCACCACCATCTTCTCCAGTAGCGTCATCGCCATCTCTGCCATTGCTCTTTCTCTTCTATCAATTTTCCCGATCTGGTATTACCAGCAGCAACTGCTGCCTCTCTTTTCTTCTCAATTTCAGAGTAATGGTTAAGAGACGATAGCCTTCTCGATTTAGGGTTAGGGTGATATAGATAGGTACACCCCACAGATAGGACCCGATAAATACACCCACTGGTAGATGATAAGGGATACCCTGATGGCAACCCCCCTTAACCTCTGCGGGTCTGGCTTTAGTACTCATCCAAAAGAGAGTTGCCCCTTAACCTTGACTGGGCTCCAGATAGTGTTCGCCCATAAAATGACAATTTTGCCCTTTTTGCTCAAATTGGGTGATTTCTTCTTCTTTTCGTTCGTGCGACTCCATAGTAGCTACAAAACTCAAAACAGGCGTAAAATACATAATTTACAAGAAAAATAGCAAAGAAAGCATAAACAATAGATAGTAAATAGGATGTATTCTACACCCTATCAAATTCCCCACACTTAGACTTTGCTAGTCCTCGAGCAAATCAAACTAAAACTTACAACTTCAAAGCGTTCAAGCGTCCCAAGCATCCAAAGAGTTATGAGGACATAGAGTTTCGCATGCTAGTAATAAGAAGTTAGAAATACTAAAGAACATATTCTCATTCTTAAATGTTGAGTGAGAAATAACCACACCATAATGAGAGAACGCGTGTTTGAGAAACGATCAATAAGCATTTCGCTCGACTTCCGCCTCACCAAAAGGATTTTATGATAATTGAACTCAAAAAAGACGGCTTTTTATGGGTCTCACATGTGTGTAGGTAGAAATTAAGAGAGAATTCCTACAACACTTTGAATGGTGGGAAGGACAACTTCCGGAATATTTTTTAAAAACCCACATCTTTTAACATTTTGAAAAACCATTTTTCTGACGATCTCTAAGAAAGGAAATCAACCACTATTATCGAGGATGAGATTACTTACTCACCTTCACATCCGATCGCCAATTATGATAACACCACTCTCACGGCATCCAATAGAAACGTCTTCCGCTCCTCGTCTTTATCTTAGTCTTCGTCTTCGGCTTCAACTTTTGATGATAAACTCTTGAATTTCATAAATCCTTAACAATTTGTAACTCTTTTTACCTTAAATCCTTGTCGCTTGAAACTTCCTTATAGATTTTCCTTCCCCGGCTTATTAAATAAATAAAAACAAAACAAATATTTCTCTTTTTTTTTTTTTTTTTTAATCTTTTTTTTCTCTTTTTTTTTTTTTTTTTAAGAGAAATATAACAAAGTGAAAATAAAACAAACCGTGCCCGTGGGAGAAGTATTTCACCGCTTGATTCTTCACAACTTGTATCGTCTCGAAATCATAAACTTCAACAATTCTCACCTTTTGATTTTCTTCGCTCTTGCGAATAAGTCTTCATACTTGGATACAGAATTACCTCATTGTATTGTAAGTCTTCAACATATATGTAAAATCTGCTCTTTTTCTCATTCCGTTGCTTGTAAACCTTGAACTTTTTCCAACTTTCCTTGTAGATTTTGATGTCGCTCCTTGTTGATGATGATGGTGTTTCTATGGATCCGTTGTTGTCGAGAGAGAGAATGGTGCTAACTGCAAATCGAACTACAAGAAGGAGGCTTTCATCTATAGACGTCACCCTTTATGATTGACAAAATTAGCACTCAAGAGATCAAAGAGTAGTGCTTCTATTGGTGGGAGGTTTGGTAGCTCACCATTCTACCGGAATTAACGTGACGGTGATGAGACACTCAAAAGAAAGCTCTTTAGTTAGATGGAAAAATTTCTCGGGCGGTTCCTCACATGATATGAATACGGGTAGTCTCCACTAATGATTGATCAGCAACTCTAATAATGCATTTCTCCCCGCACCAAATTTGCATCACCGGCATGATTAAATCCATTATTTAACACTCAAACAAGCAAGAAATCCGAATGTAGTTCCATAACATTTCCAAGTTCAATTATGTCGGTCAAAATCTCTATGTAAACATACCTAGAAGTATGCTAGTGACTCTAAAATCTCTAAATGTTGGAGGTTTTATGTAAAACTTTTTTTTTTTTTTTTTAAATTTCAAATTTTTTAATTTTTTAATTTTTTTTTTTTTTGAATACATGCTTAACCACTCCCCCACACTTAAACTTTACAGTGTCCTCAATGTAATTGAATCGTCCTAGTAAAGTCAAGGTGGGAAATTTTAACATGATGTAATTAAACAAGAAAAAGAAATAACAAAAAACAAAAGGATAAGAAATACAAAACCTATGGGTTGCCTCCCATTAAGCGCTTGTTTTAAAGTCGACGGCCCGACTTAGCTCTTGCTGCACATTACTCCTCCAGAGGGAGTGAATCTCCAAATGGAAGTTCATCCAAATTCACATAAGCGATGTTCTCATAGCATGGATTCAATCTATGGCCATTGACTTTGGAAACCGAATTGTCTCTAAGACTAGTAATTTCAACTGCACCATGAGGAAAAACATTAGTAACAACATATGGTCCAATCAACGGGACCTTAACTTTCCAGAAATAGTTTAAGGCGAGAATGATATAAAAGGACTTTTGTCCCACGATGAAGCTTTTACGAGAAATCATCTTGTCATGAAAAAGCTTGGTCTTTTCCTTGTAAATACGGGCACTCTCGTAAGCATCATTACGTATCTCTCCTCTAGCTCATTTAGTTGTAACTTCCTTTGTTTCCCCGCTTCTTCATACTCCATGTTGAATTTCTTTATCGCCCAATAAGCCTTATGTTCAAGTTCAATAGGAAGATGACAAGCCTTGCCATAAACCAACCGATATGAAGACATACCAATCGGTGTCTTATACGCCGTTCTATACGCCCAAAGTGCATCATTGAGCTTAAAGCTCCAATCTTTCCTTGTGGTATTCACCGTTTTCTCAAGAATGGACTTGATCTCACGATTTGAAATTTCCGCTTGTCCACTAGTTTGTGGATGGTAAGGCGTACCAATTTTGTGTGTTATGTTGTACTTCTTGAGGAGAGCGTGGAAAGCCTTCTTGAAATGTGAGCCTCCATCGCTTATCACCACTCTTGGTGTACCATGCCTTGTGAATATGTTTTCTCTTACAAAATCACAAACAACTTGAGAGTCATTAGTTTTGGTGGCTCTAGCTTCCACCCATTTGAAACATAATCTACGGCAAGAAGTATATAAAAGTTTCCATTCGAATTGACAAAAGGGCCCATAAAATCGATACCCCACACATCAAAAATCTCAACTACGAGAATTGGTGTGAGTGGCATTTGATTTCAAGCACCTAGATTGCCGTTTGTTGACATCTATCACACGATTTACAAAAAACATATGAATCTTCAAACAAGGTGGGCTAATAAAATCCACTCTCGAGAACTTTGAGAGCGGTACGTTTAGAACCAAAGTGGCCACCACAAGCAAAAGTGTGGCAAAAGGAGAGAATGGATTGAAATTCGGAGTTAGGTACGCACCTTCGCATTATTTGATCAACGCCATATTTCCATAAGTATGGTTCATCCCACACATATTGCTTAGCTATCTTCTTAAGTTTCATCTTTTGGAAATTAGACATTGTACTAGGTACTTTCCTTGTCACCAAGTAATTCACTATATCCGCATACCAAGGTGTTGATTCTTCCATGGAGAAAAGTTGTTCGTCCAAAGCGGTCATGTAATGGAAGTCACTACACCATTT
Source organism: Papaver armeniacum (assembly GCA_023531295.1). Classification (NCBI taxonomy): domain Eukaryota; kingdom Viridiplantae; phylum Streptophyta; class Magnoliopsida; order Ranunculales; family Papaveraceae; genus Papaver; species Papaver armeniacum. The sequence goes on from JAJJWW010013386.1 coordinate 185,079, forward strand.
TTAGGAATTAGCAACGGACTCGGACGTTGCCGATCGGGGTCGCAACGGCAGTTGACGTTTCAAAACGGTGTCAGTAGCTTTTCGCAACGGCATAAGCTCCGTTGCGATTCTTGGTCAAGACAACGGATATTCGCAACGCATCGCGTGCCGCTGCGACGTGGTTTATTCGCAACCAAGGTCTGCCGCTGCTAAGTCGTTTCTAATTACAGAATACCCCTACCCTAACTATGGTTCGGGTTCTAATTTATTGGTTCTGGTTCTAATTTAGCAATGGAACATCGACGTTGCTAAGCTTTTGCAATGAAAAAAAAGGTCGTGTCTTCATTGACCTGGTCAAAATCCATTCCCCCATATTTACCCCAATCGCAGCTTACCCAGTTCCCATATTCACCATTCCCATGAGATATACAAACTTCTACACTTTCAATTCCACATTTACCATTATGAAAAAGAATTCTTCAATTGAAGTTAACAAGTATGAGTATTTGATACAAACTATGTCATTCATTTAATGGACATACACATAAACATACTTAGTTCCTAAGTTCGCTTTGTATAAAGTTCTGAAATTCCTAAGTTCTTCTAACTTAAATCTCTATAAGGAGATACTACATTATAACTTACAAATCTTGCACCGCTAAGGGACCTAATGGGCCGCTTTGTCGCTTTGTTCTTCAACCTTTCGATCTCACAACAGAGCATCATTCAATTAACTCGCGAACAAAGCATCACAAATTCTTCTAATCAGATATCCAAAGATGCTTATAAAGATTGAGTCAAGAGTACTAATAGGCTACAAATGAAGAAGATTCAACCATTATTTACTAATCTAAAACAACACTAGTCCGATACCACAATTTATCTAATTATCAAGTTCAAAATACTAATTTAAAAGTGGCTCTTATGACCTTACATTTCTCCTCTTATCCTAATGCTAAACCGCGCATTTGAGTTCTATGTAAAATGACTAGTCCAACTCGTAAACCGAGATCATCACTGAAACATTGTCTTCAAATTTACACACAACTCCCGGATGGATCATGTCCATCATTTGACACCGACCAAAGACTTGAAAATCTAAATCCAAGTCTTGGCCACACATTTTATATTCATTCATTCATTACTATGATACCAAAGTGTCTCGATCATTGTACATATATGTTGGTCATTCAAACATGATTAAAAGATGCAAGTCATTTACTACACTACTTATCATGCCACAACAATTATACTTATCATGCCAAGAAACAAAACAAATAATTGCTTACAATCGTATGAATCCACCGAAAAAGCCAAGTAATTTGCTATCAAATTAATTCACACATTCATAATATTGGGCAAAAAGTTAGAATGTAACACAGTCAATTCCTCGAACTATCTTTACCAATTAACAATCAATGCGTGCTCATTACAAAGTCAATGCACATTATTAGAAAAGACATAACAAGTTAGCAGATTGTAACATGGTACTTTGAATGCGAGCTTTAAAGTACTGTGGCTTTCTTATTTGAAGTGTTTGAATCAAAACAAGATAATAAACATGAGAAGTGTAAGCTACCTGTGTAATCCCAGCCGACATAATTCGAAGTTCTTTAGCATTCCATTTCTTCCACTTCAATTCCAAAACACCAGCATTATCCATTCCTATACAAAAACATTCAAATGCATATCAAATTTTTTTAAAGAAGCCTCAAAAAACCAATACTCCAACCCTTTGCAGAACTCGTAAAAATCAGCAAGGTGTTCATCATGTACAAACAACAAGAAAATTTGGATCATCAATAATTTTCAGGACCTAATTATGCAACATTCAGAAAAAGTATAGTTATTCTTGCCTTGCAAATTTTGCCATAGCCAATGTATAGCCTGATCGCACCATACCAAACACAGAGTACTGGTTTATTTATACCACTTTTGACTAAACAAATCTGCAAAAGAAATATAAAAAAAAAATCAAACTTGACGATTCAATGAATGGTGAGGGAATAGATTAGGTGATTCATTAAGCCATAAATGATGTACAATGGCAAAAAAATCAGACTTGATTCATAAACCAAGTCCTCCACCAAAGACCACCAAAACGTAACAATAAAACTGTATGAAATTGAAAGTTTGAAGTACAAGTATCACAACAAACCAACACATGATCTATACATCTACAAAAACATGAAGAGTAGATTTGGTAACTTACTACAAGAGATGAATTGCATGAACCCGCCTTGGAGATTTGATAAGTGTGAAAGTAGCAAAGAATATACCTTCCCAAAGAAGGTCACCAACAAAGATAGTCCGTAGCAACATAATGAACATCATAGTACCTCAAAAGTGATTATATAAAAAAATTAATATCCATAAGTTTGTACTCAATATGATAAGCATAAGCACATGAAGTATACTTACCAGTGGTTTGATATTCCCCTCGGTGGCTACTACCGCTTCAATTTGACTCCGCACTACAATCACCGCGCAACAAAATACAAATGTAACCCAAACCACAAACATCCATAAATAAAAACCGATTATATATATATTAATACCGCCGGTTCACATGGATACATTATGATTCAAAGTTTTTAAGCACAATCGCTCGAGAGTCTTACTTATGCACAATCGCATAAGAATCTCGCTCGAGATTCTTCCTTATGCACAACCGCATAAGAATCTACATGCTAGCATGCTAAGCACATGTACAAAAGTGTTCCAAAAAAAAAAAAAAAAAAGTAGCACAACCGCCCGAGAGTTTTCATTATGCACAACCGCATATGAATCTACATGTTAGCATGCACATCTACAAAAGTGTGAACATATACAAAAAAAAAAAAAGATAAAGCCATATATGTTTGTTAATAAAGTGATTATCGAGCATTATATACGATGGCGGAGATATATCCAAAAAGTAAGTCGACCGCCGACCAGACTAGTCATTTCTGATGCACTTCTTTGGATGAAGCACGTACCCTCCAATTCCAACATCTTGAAAGGTTGAAACAAACGTGTTAGCTTTCAGACTGGTTCATTTGGGAGGAAAATTTTGTCCACCATCACCTTTCCAAGATTAGATGGTACAATACAGCCCGTGACACATACGTCCCATGGCACTAGTGCACAGCCTACCAACAAGAATAACTTCATCATCAAGGTTCAACAATGAACATGGAGGCATTTCATTACTCGCCATCGATGATTGACATGGTGAAGGTGTTTGAGCAGGTGTGAAGGTGTTTGAGCAGTGTAGGTGTTTGAGCAAGTGAATCATTCTCGAATAGGAGAAGCCGAGTGACGTTGTGAACAACCGCCGTTGTTTGATGCAACAACCGACCCCGGCATCGCAGTTTGAATTTCCTTCACAATGTTACATACCGATCCTAAAACCCGTGATCGAACCTCCACCTTGGTACTTAGCTCCTCCAACCGATGCTTGACAGCTCCATCCTTGGATTTCAATTCTTGTACTTTGGCACGCGCAGAGCAGAATAACAATCATATTGTGTACGAGTAACAGACCAACAAAGACGAACCCGTCCTCTACATTCCTTCCCAAAAGCTTTAGTCACTACATCTATGTCTCGGTATAGGAATACCGCAGCCTTTTTTCAAGTTGATATCTTCTTGCACCTTCTTAAGCTCATCCCGCCATGTTGAGCATAACAAAGGCATGTGTCGATATAAAATATATAAATGACTAGTAGATAGTATACATATGAGTACTAAAATTCAGATAAAACACAAGTCGACTCACAAAGTATTTTTGCGCACTAGGTAGAATTGCCCTCCCTCTTGAGTATGAGCTTTAATCCACACATCGAGGTGGTGATTTCCACATTAGGATTCTCGCGCTCCTACCAATATAATGAGTCGATTTGTATGAATCGATCTAAAAAGGATAAGACTAATCATAATGGACATATTTTGAGATTCATAATACCGAAATCAATATACATACCAGTTCAGCCTTTGACCAAAGAATGAGGTTTACGACCGGGAGGTGTGAGAGTGGTCATATAGCCTGCCGCTTCCTCTTGTGCTCAGCCTCTACTTTCCCGTTGTTTAAGAGTGTTTTCATTCAAATGAATTCTATCCACTCCTCTTCGTGTACACCAGAGGAATATGTGCAATCCTTTCCTCATGAGTTGGATAGGGATCATAATAAGCATATCGTAACTCATGCTTGCGTCTCCTCCATATAGGAGCCATCGACTTAACCACGTTAATCTTACAAGGCTCGGGTAAAGGATATACTTTCGAGAGAAAAAGAGTTATTTAGAATGTATGTAGAGCTAGTTAATACATAATACATTTATGTCATCATTTTAGTGATCAAACCAAGAAGGAAAGAATCAAATCATCACCAAAAACAAAATATCTTAATAAAAAACTGTGAACAAAAATATGAACCTGCAGTTCCTTCCAAATATCATCTTTGTAAGAATGGTGCACATGCTTCCATGTTTTGAATGAGATGGGGACATGAGTACGAGTCAAGGCGCCTTTCAGGCTTCCGTATTGTGTTGCATTTGCGGAAATGGGAAGACCATTCTCATCTACTTCCACTGCTGCCATAAAAACCTGCAAAATAACAACCAAGTTCTATGTGAGAAAGAAGTTAAACCTATAAGGGATAGCATTTGTCACTATCCACATAAACATATCAAACAGAAGCTATAAAGAATGCGCAAGTGATAACACAGAAATCAGGAGAAAAGAGAACAAATAGAACCTATAAGATAATCCGCAGAAAAATATCCCTAATCACACAGCTTTAAACCACATAATCAACACATATAAGCTTCTCTAAACTCTCATTGTCAGTAAGAGTTGACTGATAAATGCTAGGAATTTCAATACTATCTATAGAGGAAGTCAATCCTTGAGATGAATGCAACACCAAAGACCACCCTTTTTCAGACACATCCTTTGAGTAGAAAACTTGCGTCGCTTCAGATGCAAGAATAAATGGCTCATCCATAATTCCATTAATGCTTTTCATCTTGGACAAGTTAACCTTTATCAATTTTGTAATTGCATCAACCTTGCACCCATTAGTCTTGTCTTCAACCTTCACCCAATCACAATAAAATACAGTTTCTTCAAATTCCATAAAATTCAGCTTGATAATCTTCCTAATGACTCCATAATAGGTCATTTCTGTTTCCTTGTAACTTGTGTCCGTTGACTTCGCTCTATAACTTGTAATAGCTTTCATCGACACACCACTGTTTTGTGACACAACCAACCCCTCGTAATCTTCAACACAAAAAGTAAATCCATTCACTTGGTATCTCTTATACGACTGCGCCTTGAAGAGAGGTCCATGCACTAGTCGCCAAAGTGTTGAGTTTGCTTCATTAGCTTCTAACAACTGCAAGAGAACATGTGTGAAATCAAGCTAATTAGTAAAATATGAATTGTAATTACATAGATTACAGAAAGAGAGTCAAGGTACATAATATAGGCTAATATGTTACCTCTTCACGTAACCACAAAAGAAAACTCTTTGAGGGACCGTTTCTCTGACCATTAACATAGGATTCATACTTCCTACAATTAAAAGATAATTCAAAACAATTATATCGATAGACATATAACAGCTCAAAGGTGTAAAATTAAAACTCATTGCAACCATCGTACTTAAAACACTTAAAGGTGTAAAATTAAAATTTTTTACCTTTGCCAATCATCTAATCCATCATACTTAGAGAGAAGCCATTTGCGAGCTTGTTCAAACCGCACCGAGTTAGAATAATATCCTTCGCTTTACTTAAAGGCATCTCATCAAAGAAACTCATCGTCATCATCAAAAATGCCCGGCGAGTATGCTTATGAGTACCATCACCATCCCTTGACAGACCCTCCATGCCATACAAGCTTGCTTCTCGCAGCGTATACCCTCTTGCGATGCACCCATCAATATACCTTTTATTGCGCACCAACCCTTTGAAACCCTTCATTAACCTAAAAGTAGCAATTAAACAACAAAGTCCGTTAGGACATGACACCACTCAAGCTATATACATTAAACAACATTATCAATTACTCAAGTTCTAGACATTACTCAAGGTTATATACATTAATTAAACAACAAAGTCAGTTGTGAAATTTTACCTCTCAAAGGGATACATCCACCGAATCTCACCGGATCGAGATTAAAGCTTCATCTGCTAGATGAATCATCAGGTGAATACTGATAACAAAGAACGACGGAGGAAAATGTTTCTCCAGAACACATATTGCTTCTACAAGGCTGGCTTTTGCTTTTAGCAGATATTCTCGGTTTACAACCTTCGCGCACATAATATTGAAAAAGATGTCGATCCGAGAAGAGAAACTCTGAGCTCTTTAGGTAGCGATGTTGTAAAGATGAACCAAAGAGCGGAAGCAAATGCTGCATTACTACATGGTAATCATGAGATTTAAAATTCCTTAGCTCCGGAGGATTAACACCGACGCAGTTGCGAAGATTTGAAGAGAAACCTAAGGTACCCTTAGATTCTTCAAAACTCGTACAAAAGTCATTTTTCTCCTTCTTCGTCATCTCAAATGATCCTTTTTCCATTGTTGTTCTACCAGTCTTAGCATCCTCTTTCAACCACAACTTCTTTCTTATCCCCATATCTTCCATATCTTGACGTGCAGCAGACTATCTTTTGACTTGTTGTTTCCCATCATAGTATTCAGTAGATGCTCCATTATATTCTTCTCTGTGTGCATGACATCTATAATATGGCGAATCGCATTTGAACCCCAATTGGGAAAATCAAAGAGAATAGATCTTCGGGTGAACATAGAATGGTCATTAACCTCATCTTCAAGATTGGCGTCATCTTCAAGTTCCTGAAAATAGATAACATAAGAACAAGGGTCAAGTTATCAATTTCAAACGATTCAATATTGCACAAAAATTCACTATAGGTTCAAATATCTTAACATGCTCATCACCGTAATAGAAAAACTCGGTACCTATATAGCATCCCTCTAGAATCAATCCATTTAAACAAAGTTTAAGGTAAGCAAACAACATAGCTCAATCTAATTAATCAAATGAAGACAAGACAGAGGACTAACCTTGATGGTATCGCCTTTCCTTTTACGTTTGAGACTTGCTTGTGATGGTTGTTTTCTCTTGCCCTTCTTGGAAATGATTTTACCTACAATCTCTTGTATCTGCAGCCCTGTTAGTGGCCATGGAGCTATACCATGCTCCACACGTCCATCAAAATTTGTCCTATCATCGCGATACTTATGCTTCGATGGTAGCCATCTTCGGTGTCCCCTGTAGCAGATCTTCTTAGTAAATGGCAGATAATCCGCAACAGTGCCTTCTCCACAAGTAGGACAAGCACAATATCCATGAGTTACACATCCCGCTAAAGTCCCTAACGCTGGAAAATCGTGAATAGCCCACAACAACCGTGCTCTCATCAAAAATTCAGTTTTGTTGAAAGCGTCAAATGCTAGTACACCATCCCATAACTTCTTCAACTCATCTACCAGTATTTCTAAATAAACATCAAAGTTTTTACCGGGTGCTTTTGGGCCTCGATATCAAGAACGACAACAAAGTGAATTCCCGCTTCATACACAACGAAGGAGGCAAATTATAAATACAAATAATCACCGGCCAACAACTGTGTGCAAGACCGAAACACCCATTCGGATTGAAACCGTCAGTTGATATCCCAAGTGTAACATTCCTTGGTTCCTTGGCAAACTCGGCGAAAAACTATCCGCACATCGCCAAGTCAAGAATCGACGGGATGACGCATGACGTTTATATCCGATTTTGCTCTAGAATGCCAAGTCATTGCCTCCGCGATCCATGGTTCGCCAGAAACCTTTTCAGCCTTGTAATCAACGAAAAATGTCTAACCGTCTTCCGAGCAATAGTAGTAAGCTTCCTCTCATCATTAAAAACCTTCTTATACCTAGATTCTTGACAAACAGACACTTCACCAGCGATGCATGATCCTTCCAATACAAAAACACAGTCATTTACACATGCATCATATGTTATATAATCCATTCCTAGATCTTGGATCATCTTTTTCACTTGGTACTTAGATGGCGAGTATTCTCTTCGGAAGCAACTCCTTCATCAACTCTAAAATTGCAGTCATACCATTATCAAAAAAACCCATATTGTGTCTTTATGTGATTCAACTTGATAGAAGCATACAATGCTGTCACTCCTTTAGGACACGACGGATACAACGGTTCTTTTGCACGCTCATAGACATATTCCTTTTTCTTTCTTTTCCTCGTTCCACAGATCATTATGAACCCCACTATCTATTCTAATATTGACATCTACTACAAAGAAGACCATCATCCTCAACAACATCTCCTAAATTTTCACCCCCACCTATAGCAGGATCAACATCTACATCTCCTACATTAACATTCTCACTACTTCTAACTTTTCCCCATGAAAACGCCATGTCGTGTATGTAGAAAGAATACCATACTTAAGCAAATGCAATGAAATTTCACTAAGGGGCCCCAATCCTTTACCATTCTTACATCTATTACATGGGCATGAGAATAAGGTATTTCGCCACCATTTCTATTAGCAAACTCTATAAATGACCTAACACCTTCTATGTACTGAGCAGACTTACAAGGACATTTCATCCATCCCTTATCAACCGTAGATGACATACCCTAAAGACAGATCTATGTTAAAATTCAGAGAGTATATACATTACATCAATACAAAATCAGCAGCATATTTTGATATGATATCTACTACAACTCTAACATGAACCTATGAGAATTTGATATGTACACAGCATAAGATTAATCAAAAGAATACTATCATTTAAAACTATACTAAATCCATTCCATGAAATTGAGTCCCAGTGGTAGGGTTGCCGAAGCCCTTAGGTTAACGACAGAAACATCCCCTCAACAAAGAGAGAATGAGCTACAATGAGCTTTTGCGATTCACCACTAGGACCATTTTTATCATGCTCAATGAGATTCTATCAAAATCGAAATCGGACTTACAAAAATAATTAAGTTCAGACCATACAAACTTATAAAAATCTTTAAGTTCAGAAATTATACAAAATTTCTAAGTTCAGACCATACAACTTATAAAAACTTCTAAGTTAAGAGATTATACAAATTTTCTCGTAAGTACACCAATTCAATTCTAACATGTAGCTTCAATGAATCCTAGTGGTAGGGTTGCCGAATCCCTTAGGTTAACGACATAAACATCCCCTCAACAAAGAGAGAATGAGCTACAATGAGCTTTTGCGATTCACCACTAGGACCATTTTTATCATGCTCAATGAGATTCTATCAAAATCGAAATCGGACTTACAAAAATAATTAAGTTCAGACCATACAAACTTATAAAAATCTTTAAGTTCAGAAATTATACAAAATTTCTAAGTTCGGACCATACAACTTATAAAAACTTCTAAGTTAAGAGATTATACAAATTTTTCGTAAGTACACCAATTCAAGTCTAACATGTAGCTTCAACTCGAATCCTAGTGGTAGGGTTGCCAAGCCCTTAGGTTAACGATTGTAAACATCCTCTCAACAAAGAGAGAATGAGCTACAAGTAGCTTTTGCGATTCACCACTAGGACCATTTTTATCATGCTCAATGAGTTTCTATCAAAATCAAAATCTTACAAAAATTCTTAAGTTCGAGACCATACAACTTATAAAAACTTCTTAGTTAAGAGATTGCACAAAAATTTGTAAGTACACCAATTCAATTCCAACATGTAGCTTCAACTGAATCCTAGTGGTAGGGTTGCCGAAGCCCTTAGGTTAACGACATAAACATTCTCTCAACAAAGAGAGAATGAGCTACAAGTAGCTTTTGCGATTCACCACTAGGACCATTTTTATCATGCTCAATGAGATTCTATCATAATCAAAATCAAAACAGTTGGATATACCTTCTTAGTTTTCCTAAACCAATTCTCACCAGTTCTTCTTCAAACTCTAATGAACTGAACTTCAGTTCTTCAATCCTGACAAACCTAGACATGGAAAAAAAAACATTAGATTCAGATAAACAACAAACCATAAAATGGAAATTATCTCTTTGAAAATAACCACAACAATTTCATAGTTGATATACCTTTTAGTTCTTCCCGAACCAACTCGACCAGTTCTTGAATCTTGACAAACCCTAACATGGAAAAAAACAAAGGGGGTATTAGATTCGGATACTAAAAAAAAATCAAGCATTAAACCGAAATAAACCGAATCGATTCCCAAACCCTAACATGGAAAGAAAAAAATCGAATCGATTCACAAAAGCTTTTGGGAAATCGAAAACCGAAATCAAGCATTAAACCCTAAAAACGAAAAACTTAAATGGAACCCTAGGATTCGATAAACTTAAATCAAAATATCTAAATCCTAGAAATGAAATCTCGAAACCCTAGAAATCATTGAAACCCTAGAAATCGAAATCTAAAAACATCCTCAAAAATTGTACCTGTATACAGATCTACACGATGATGGAGATGGAGAGGGAGATGAGAGCTGAATCTCTCTGGTAGTCTGGTTTATCGAGATGGAGATGGAGGAGAGGGGGGAAGGACGGGGGAAGGAGAGCTGTTGTGGCGGAAGAAAAAATGAGGATAGAATTCAGCTGAGGGTGGGATATACCCTAGACTTGGATTAAGGGTGGAAATAAAAACCGTAGTCTTGACCGAAATTTGATCGGGGCGTGTTTATCACTCTCTAGTGTCACGACCAAGCAAGCGGTTCACACGCTTGAATCGAGCGCGGTTGCAATTCGCAACCACCCTCGTGAGGTTACAAAATTCGAAACGGCATAAACCCGTTGCGAAATATTTGGGTTGCAATGCAACGGAAAATTCGCAACCGACATTAAGCCGTTGCGAAACTTTGTTGCGAAATCCTAAAAATGGTGTAGTGAGCACTTATTACATCGGCATGGAGATTTTGGAGAAATCCTTGATAAACCGCCTATAGAAACTGCATGGCCAAGAAAAGAACGTATCTCCCTCACCGAAGTGGGATATTGTAAGTTTCTTATTAAATCTATCTTTGACTTGTCCACTTCGAGCCCCAGAGGACACAATGTGACCAAGTACTATGCCGTGGTTTACCATAAAGTGACATTTCTCCCAATTAAGGACAAGGTTTGTGTCTATACATCGTTTAAGAACTAGTTCAAGGTTGTTTAAACAACCATCAAAAGAATTGCCATAAACACTAAAGTCATCCATAAATACCTCGATGATGCGCTCCACATAATCCGAGAATATACTTACCATGCATCTTTGAAAAGTAGCGGTAGCGCATTGCAAAGACCAAGCGGCATCCGTCTATATGCAAACGTTCCAAACGGACAAGTGAAAGTGGTCTTCTCTTGGTCCTCCGGTGCAATAACAATTTGGTTGTATCCCGAATAACCATCCAAGAAGCAATAATAAGAATGCCCCGCTAACCGCTCCAACATTTGATCAATGAAAGGTAAAGGAAAGTGATCCTTTCGGGTTGCGGAATTAAGCTTTCTATAGTCAATGCACACTCTCCAACGGTTTGAACTCTTGTAGGAACAAGTTCATCGTCTTGATTTCGAACAACCGTGACTCGGACTTCTTTGGTACCACTTGTACGGACTAACCCACTTGCTATCGGAAATTGGGTAGATTACCCCACATAGCAATTTGAGTATCTCTTTCTTCACAACCTCCATCATGGGAGGATTAAGCCTACGTTGAGCATCACGTCCGGCTTCACGTTCTCTTCCATTAGAATCCTATGCATGCACATGGATGGACTAATGCCTTTGATGTCCGCAATTGTCCACCCAATAGCCGTTTTGTGCTCTCTCAAGACTCTAAGCAAATGGTCTTCTAATCCTAGGTGTGAGGTTCTTTGCAATAATCACTAGGAAGCTCATCTCCATCTCCCAAGAAAGCATACTTCAAATGGTAGGAAGGTGGCTTCAATTCTAGTTTAGGCGCCTTCACAATAGATGGTACAAGTATTTCATCATTCACGGGTAAAGAAATATATGAAACATTACCCTTTTTAGCTTCTTGTAATGTCGCCAAGGCACCACACATCTCCACCAATTCCTTGGAGATTTCAACATCCAAGTTAGACAAGCCGTAGATGTCCGATTCAATGCTCTTTTGCAACACCACATCAAGTTCATCCTCTTGATTCAATTCCACCATTTGTTGCGCTAATGAATCAACCACTTCAATGGAGTAAACGGAATGCACATCACTTGGGTAGCGCATGGCTTCAAATATGTTAAAGTGTATTATCTCCTTGTCGAATTCCATAGTGAGTGTACCCTTATCAACATCAATCTTTGTCTTTGCAGTCTTCATAAATGGCCTCCCAAGAAGTAAAGAAGTAGATGATCGGTTCTCATTGTTGTCCATATCCACCAAGAAGAAATCAACCGGAAAAATAAGATCATTTACTTGCACTAGCACGTCTTCTACAAGTCCCTTAGGATATATGTTAGACTTGTTTGCTAATTGGATAATAACTCTTGTCTCTTTCAAAGGTCCAAGATTCAAGGAGTCATATATTTCGGTCGACATCACACTAATGGAAGCTCCCAAATCAAGTAAAGCATGTTCAAACCTTTTCTTACCAATAGTAATTGTGTACCGTGAAACCACAAAAGGATCCGTGCACTTTGTAGGCATCTTCTTAATAATAGCATAGCACGACGCACTCTCGCCAACTTTAGTAATTTCATTATCAAGCAACCTATCCTTCTTGATGCATAATTCCTTCATGAACTTGGCATACCTTGGAATTGTCTTGATGGCCTCAATGAATGGGATGTTGATTTCAATCTTCTTTAAGATATCCATAAGTGCCTTGTCTTGAGCTTCTTTCTTGGATTTAGCAAAACGACTAGGAAAAGGAGGTGGAGTGGTGAAAGTAGGAACCGGTTCCTTGGATTGGTTGATTGATGTTGAATTCTCCTTTGGTGCGGCTTCCTCCTTGTCTTTGACTACCTCTTCACTAACTTCTTCATGATGACTTGGACCCTCCACTTGTCTTCCACTTCGTAAGGTAACCGCATTAACATTCTCTCTTGGATTCACAAATGGTTGTGAAGGAAGTTTTGTGGATGCTTGAGATTTCAATAAGTTCACATCGGTCGCCAATTGCCCCATTTGAGTTTGTAAATCCTTGATTGCGGAATCGGTCTTTTGTTGGCTTTGTTGTAACATAGAAGTAAGACATTGCATGCCTTGCATTAACGCATTGAGCTTGTCATCATTCGAAGAATCACGCTCCTTGACTTGTTGTGGTTGGAATTGTTGTTGAGGTTGGAAGCGTGATTGTTGGAAACCACCTTGTTGCGCATATGGATTAGGAGCCGCGCTTGCTTGTTTGCATAACTAAAGTTAGGATGATCCTTCCAACCGGGATTATAGGTATTGGAGTATGGATCGTACCTTGGCCTTTGATTTGGATATAAAGCATTTACTTGTTCGGTCTCACCATCCGGAATAATTACCGCGGCCATCCTTTGAATCATTATCTCCATGTTACCCATTCTTTGATCAAGATGTGATGATAAATCACTAACTTCATGCACTCGCCTAACCATGGGTTCATCTCTTGTGTAGAATTGTTGCGAGTTCGCAGCCATACTTTCAATCAACTCGGTAGCTTGGGTCACCGTCTTGTTCACTAGTGCACCACCACCTGCGGCGTCAAGAAGAGATCGATCACTTGGGTGGAGAGCTTCATAGAAGTATTGGAGTATCATAACGTCACTAAATTGATGGTGTGGACAGCTTGCCACCAACCTCTTGTATCGCTCCCAACATTCATACAACGACTCTCCCACATGTTGCTTCAACCCACAAATCTCCTTGCGAATTTGAGTAACTTTTGATGCGGGAAAATATCTCTCGAGGAAAAGTTTCTTCATCCCATTCCATGTTGTGATACTTAGGAAGGCAAATAATATAACCATTCCTTAGCATTGCCCGCTAAAGAAAGCGGGAAAACTTTCAACATTGCTCCATTTGCATTAGTCTCCGGTGGAAGCATAGCCATAACTATGGTATAGAAGTCCATAAGATGTTTGTTTGGGTCTTCATTCACCATGCCATGAAACTTTGGTAACTCTCTAATCAACCCCGGCTTGATCTCGAAGGTTGAGTTAGTTTGGATACACCATTGTTGTGTATCGAGCTTGTGAAAGCTAGGTCCTTGAGTGTACGTTCGGCCATTGTTTCTTCCTCTTTGTCCGAATCACTTGATGAAGAAGGAGGAAGTGGAGTGTTAACCGCTCGAATGAAATCCTTTAGTTGAGTGCCGGATCGAAGACGTATTGGACTCGGTCTGCTGGTAGGCCTCGAAAGTGTATGTAAATGATGGCCTACGGTGATAACCGCAAGTGCACGGCGTCTATCGGAGACGCGGCAAGTACGGGTCGATCCACAGAGACGAGGGGTGCTCTAAGGATGATCAAAAGCTTCCTAAACTGAATTCAAATGGTAATGTGTAGTGACAAGGTAACAACAGTGGGTTTGGTTTCGAAACGGCTAATTGAAGTGTAATGAACCTAAACTAAGGTATAAATAAATGACAAAGTGGTAAAAGTATGCTAAGTCTTCAAATCCACCACTAAATTCCTAGTGTGTGCTCAATCGAGTTGAGGTTTCTTGTTCCTATGGTAGACAAGTGAGGTGTGTCAATTCCATCACCTAGCTAAGGAGTTTCTCCTTGTGATACTTCAATGTTCAGCTAGGGTACTAACCAGAGCATTAGTTATCTAATCAAGTATAACTAATCAAAGGAATTAGCCTATAATTCTAAAGCTTGTTTGCAAAGATACCCAACCCAAGTATAACCTAACTACAATGCATCCATGGCATTGGCATGCATTGTGAGAGAAGAGAGTTAGATGCTAGGATTGAAATTATCTATATGATTTAAGCCCTCAAGAACATTCAACAGAGTTTAAACACATTTGGGAATCGGGGTTTCATTGAAACCCCAACAATTAAATTAAAACATCAAAATAAAATAACAAAGAACAAAATTAAACCTAATTGACTGCACTGGCTAATCCAGGCGTGGTTTCTACACAAACCCCTCACTGCTATTTATATATGCACAGAAATCCCCAAAATACAAACCCTAATTAAATTTAAAATAGCAATTAAATCAAACCCATACTCGAATCGCACTCTCTCTTGTCAAATCGTCTCCTGCGCTCCATGCTTTGGTTGTTGGCTAACCCTAGTTTCAATTATCTATCATTTTTAGCTTCAGGGTTTGAGAAGCTATGTAATAGATAATTAATACTAGGAGCGGGCTATGCAGGAGTTGTTGGTGGTGAGGCCCAGTACGGGTGGTGGTAGAAATGGTTTGTGGCGTAAGACAGGAGATGGAGGTGGGTGTCGTGGAAGAGCGGAGCTGCGCTTCGATGGAGACGGGAGAGAAGAAGGTGAGAGAAGGAGATGAAGAGAATAGGGTTTGTCGATGGGGGTATAGGGTGTTGGTCAATTTCTGTGAGGCATGAGCAGGCGGGGAGTCGATGGGAATGGCCTAGCGGCGTCGGATGGAGTGATGGAGATCCGAGGCGGCTCAAGGAGGTAAGCGGTTTTGGCTTAATGCGGTGTTGCAGGAGCAGCGATCTATGATGCACGTGGAGGCAGCGACCATTGGATGTGGAAGATAGAGATCTCAACGGCTCGGGATGAGCGGGTTCGGATCCGAGTCGTGGTAGCTCTAGCCCAAGTCTTCCTTGTTGGGTTGTGGCCGATTTGCGCGGGCTTTGGCTATCTGCTCCATAGATGTTTGACTCCAATTCTTCGCTCTTTAGCTCCTCAGTTTCTCCGGACTTTATTTATTACCTAAAAACACAAAATTAATTAATACAAATATTTATTCTTGAAAACAAAGAAAACACAGAATCTGGGATAATATTTGATTTCTAAGCGCAAAAGATGAGTAAAATGCCAATAAAAGGTGTATAAATATGCACTATTTGGCACTCATCAAATACCCCCAAACACAGAATTTTACTTGTCCTCAAGTGAAACAGAAATGAAGAAATCCTAACTATGCCACCTTTGTCGTAGGTCTCTCGAATGCATTTAGCGTATGCACTAAGCCTTTAAACCCCTAGGTGTCCCTAGTGGACGAGTTGTAGTCTCGTGAGGGTTTACAGGAGAGTGTACCCACAAAACCTTCTCCAACTTCGTAGTGTAAAAGAGTCTCAAGCCTCCAAGAAGCTATGAGGACATAGAGTTTCGCATGCTAGTAATGAAGTTAGAACTACCAAAGAACGCATTCTCATCCTTAAGTCTTGAGAGAAGTAACCATACCATATGAAAGAATTCGGATTCGATTGTGATCATAAGTCTCAACTCTGCCTCACCATTAGGGTTTTATGATAATTGCACTCAAAAAGATCGCTTTTTTAGTCTCTCATGTGTGCAGGCAGGAATAAAGAGAGAAATCCTGCACACGTTGTAGGTAATAAGGATAACCTTCCGAAATAATTTCTGGAGACTCCACAGAGGTGTGGACAAAAAGAATCTTTTCGATGATCTCTAAGAAGGGAAATCAACCATTAGTAAGGGGGTGGGAGTACTCACTCACTTCTCACCCGATCGGCAATTAATATCACTCTCTCATAAGAACCATAGAAACGTCTTCAATCTTCGGTCTTCACTTGTTGATGACGAACTTCTAAACTTCACAAAACTTGACAATTTTTAACTTTTCTACTCAAATTCCTTGTTGTTTGGATTTTTCTTCTTGAACTCTCTTTACCATGGTGGTAGCAAAAATAAACTACAATTTTTTTTTTTTTTTTTTTTTTTTTTTTTTTTTTTTTTGCAAAAAGTGAAAATAAAAATACAATTAATGACACAACTAACTCCATGGACAAAGGACTTTATCACTCAATTTTTCCACAACTTGTATTGTCTTGATTTTATAAATTTTATTAATTCTCATCCTATTTTCGTTTTCTTTGTTGTACGTAAACCTTGGACTATCTCAACTTTTCTTTCAATATTCTGATTCTAGGTTTCTTGACGATGATGTGTTTCTATGGGTCTTGCTGATTGAGAGAGAATGATGCTAACTACAAATCGGTATTTAGAAGGAGTTTTCATCTTTAGACGTCACCCTCATGATTGACAAAAACTAGCACTTAAGAGATCAAAAGTAGTGCTCAAAATGGTGCGAAGTTGGGTAGCTCACCATTCCTACCCGGAATTTACGTACGGTGACACACACTCTAATGACTTTTCTAGAAAGTTGCAAAAATTGAAGGTTGGTGCCTCACTTGATGTAAATTGGGTAGTCTCCACTATGGGTGATCACAATTCTACTACCGAATATCTAAACAACACCTAATTAAGCCCTCCGATATGGTTAAATCCAACTTTAACGCTCTAATCAACTAAGAAACCCGATTGTGTTCTCCGGTACTTCCAACTTTTGTTATTTCGGTCGAATCTCTATGTAAACATAGCTAGAAGCATGCTAGTGACTCTAAAATCTCTAAAAGTTGGAGGTTTTTACAAAAGAGTTTTGATTTTTTGATTTTTGATTTTTATTTTTTTAATAAAAGGTAAAATAAAAGACTAAAAACTCTAAATGCAAATGCACCCCCAAACCTAAATCAAACATTGTCCTCAATGTGTCAACAGATAGGAAAATTTTAAACAGTCACATACCATGAGAACTATGCTGATAAGAGAAAATGGAAGAGATTACCGGATGTCGGCGGAGCACGGTTAGAGCTTCACTAGTCAAGGCTAGAATCCAACATTCTCAGCGGAGATCATATCGGATTAGCAATATATGTACAAGAAGACTCAACCGTTTCAAGAAAAGAAAAATTTAACAAGTCCAACTGGATTATATACAATGAAAATTCACCATAAACTAACAGTCTAAAGAGTTGAGGATCAACCCAAAAGACAATATGTACAAACATCAACAGCCTTACACAAATATAATATGAGAGTGCAAGTAAGACTGTAGACGTGAATGAGCTTCTCCCAAACCTAAACTTGTGAACAGGTGTGTTTGTGAGAACAAAATCTTGCAATTTTAAAGGTACATCATGCAAAAGGTCTAACTCAAAATGAGTTTTGCTAATTACAGTGAGACATACACACATTCCAATTGTGGCTCCTTAAGAGTGTTATACTTTGATGCAAAATAGTCCAAGAGGACTTGGGAAGCACAAAGTTCTAGGCCTAAGTTAGGCATTTTTAGAAAAGTTGGTTTTGCAATTTTGTTACAAACTACACCTAGGTTTGGTGGAGGAGTTTCAATTTGTGACTTAGGAGAGAAAGTAGGTACATCTAAGTTGTTTTCATGCATAAGATCATTTGCACCGTCACATACTTTCCTAAGGTCAGAAGAGGGTAAATCATGTTCATTTTCACAGGATAATGGCACAGGTTCCACATCATCATCACATATATGAATATTAGAAGAAGCATCATTCATAGGGTTCACAGAAGAGACGTCTAACGTCTCTCGAACCTAAAGATTCTACTACATTTTCAAAATACACATGCTCTTCATATTCATCATCATCATCATCATAGCAAGAATTCATCTCTCCATTCAAAATTGTAGTATTTTTAGTGTACTCATCTACCTCTAGATTAGGTTCATATTCGATGTTAGTTGCATGAGTAAGACTAGAAACACTATTTTCAATCCTATCATTTTGTAACTCAATCAAAGTTCCTTTGAAGAATCATTTTGAGTTGTTCTATTGAAGGAGAGTCTTCACTAGTGGGTATGCATTCCTCATATGGATATTCATTGTATGGTTGTGCATGAGGTTCACTAGAGAAGGAAATTCAGACATGTTGCTATATGGATGGTCATGCATTGCATTCATTTCAAGCCTAGCATTTTGCTCTATGAGTGTTTCCATTATTGATTGCAAACTAGGAGTTGGGGATTATAAAATTGTTCATCTCCCCACTTGTGGTGAATGATGCATGTGTGCATGGTCATAGTCACTTCTAGACAATTCGTACATTTGATTATCATGGCTTTCCCTGGACTGCCTAAAATCATGCAAAATATAACAGTACTCAGCAGGGTGGTCTAAGCCACCACATAAGGTGCAAGCATGCATTTCATATTGCCTAGAGGAATTAGATTTGACAGATCGCTCATGTGATTGCCTTTCTAAAGCAGAAACTTGAGCTTCTAATTGATCTAGAAGTGATGACTGGGAATGAGGAGAGTGTTCATCCTCAACCTGTGATGGATGATACATGTGCTCATAGTGATTAGGGTATGTGAGGTCAGGGCCCTGAGAAGGCGCATAAAATTCCCTAAAATCACTATGGTATGTGGGGGTTCATCTCCGTGAAGCGTGCCCGTAAGCACGCTCTCTAAGGGATTTGTTTCCATCCCCAGATGCAGACCAAAATCCTGACATGATTTAATAACTCAAATTGAACTCAAAGTTTAGTTTGGTTTATGTGGGCTTTGGTTTATTGGGATTTGGTTTCAATGGGATTCATTTGGTTTTGTTGGGAGCTTTGGTTTATGTGGGAAGCCCAGGTTGCTGTGGGCTCAATTTGGTTTTGGTTTTGTTGGGTTTTTGGTTTGTTGGGAAAGTCCAGCCAGTTGATGCTAAATGACCCAACAGATGGGGCTTAGTCTTTTGCACGATCCGGTGGAACCGTGGGCTCGGTCAGCATGACCAGTGCACAGCCAACAGATGGGTTCTAGCCTAGATGGTCTGGCCCAGTTTGGCCACAGCCCAGATTAGGCTGAAAAATGTATAGCCCAGTTGTTGGGCTTCAGTTATTAAGCTTAGTTTGTTTGCAGCCCAGGGTTTGTGAACTTGTTTGTGCAGAGCCTAACAGGTGTGTATGCGGCCAGCAGATGTGGGCTTAGTTTAGTTTGTTTCGGCCGTGTCGGGTTGGTGAGACCATTTGGTGTGGTCGTCGGCCTTGACTATGTGGTTTGAGATATGTGGGCCGATGGTTAGCTCGGTAAGTGGGCTTCGAGGGTTTGTACAATTTGTTTTCAACCGGTGCCATTTGTGCTAACTACACAAAGACCGCCTATATGCACTGTGCTCACATTTTAACCTGAGGTTGTGCACGAGTTGTGTTCTCAAAGCACAACTCTAAATGCGACTCAACACAGGCTGCTCAAATGCACAAAGCAATGCAAACTCTCCGAAGGTATGCACAAAGGAGTCTCAACAAGTTAGCTTCCACGGATGGTAGCTCAAAGGTATGCTCGGGGCTCGGCAAGTCAACGGGGTAGAGCAAAATGATTGGGCAAACACAAGGCGAGACAATGACTCAAAGAATTGGTGGCTCGGGTGAGGTTTGCGGCCAACTTGGATGTGGGATTGTGGCTTACTGACTTGCGGCTACGGGGGCTTGCAAGGTGGAGATGGTTCACAGGCCCATGCATCACAGACGGCCTAGCACTTGCATCTTCGATTGTGGCTTGCAAATGGCCTAGCAACATGCAATTCTGACTAACTTGGTTTCTAAGTTGTGGCTACAATCTTGCGACTTGTAAGTGGATGCATTCACATTTCAAAGACAACAAGTGAGCTCATGCACAAAGTTCACAAAGAAACTCCCACAGGGTTATGCTCAGGCCTTGGGTACACAGAGCATATGCTCAGCAATATTCAAAAAAAAACTGGTCTTACACACAACACAGGGCTGACAATGGTTAACCTGAATGGCAGGGTTAACGTGGTGTGCACTCGGCCAAGGCGAGGCAAGGTTTAACAGTCGGTGGTTATGCTCGGTGGTGTGTGGGATCTTGCTCAAGCTCACGGCCTTGGGGGCTGGAGCTTGGCTCAAGGCTGTGTAAAGATCTAGGGTTTGAAGCACAACACACCTAAAAGCCACAGATTGCGAGGATATATAAGGTCACAGGACATATGGGGTCTAAGGGTTACAGAGTGTACAAGGTGCAGGGTAATACAATGGTCAATGACTAACCTCAAGTTACTCGCGCTTTGTCCTCCATTCCTTATTGGTGGCTTGAAAAAAGACAAGAGAGACAAACATAGAAGGTACCCGCCTTGGCTCAACAAGCTCGATTCGTTCTCAAGATTACACTACAAACTACGGTTACACTACAAAGAAACTACAAGTTACACTACGCTTACACTATCAAAAAAAAAAAAAAAAATCAAAAATACAAAAGACAGATTAAGTCATACTACTACAGAACTAAAAGGAAAGATACAGAGTGAATATGTACATGGGAATATGAACTCAGTAAAGACAAGCACAAAAAATCAGCAGGGCACACGCCAAGTCCCCGGCAACGGCGCCAAAAACTTGGTAGGCCTCGAAAGTGTATGTAAATGATGGCCTACGGTGATAACCGCAAGTGCACGGCGTCTATCGGAGACGCAGCGGCAAGTGCGGGTCGATCCACGAGACGAGGGTGCTCTAAGGATGATCAAAAGCTTCCTAAACTGAATTCAAATGGTAATGTGTAGTGACAAGGTAACAACAGGTGGGTTTGGTTTCCGAAACGGCTAATTGAAGTGTAATGAACCTAAACTAAGGTATAAATAAATGACAGTGGTAAAAGTATGCTAAGTCTTCAAATCCACCACTAAATTCCTAGTGTGTGCTCAACTGAGTTGAGGTTTCTTGTTCCTATGGTAGACAAGTGAGGTGTGTCAATTCCATCACCTAGCTAAGGAGTTTCTCCTTGTGATACTTCAATGTTGACTAGGGTACTAACCCGAGCATTAGTTATCTAATCAAGTATAACTAATCAAAGGAATTAGCCTATAATTCTAAAGCTTGAGTCTGAAAGATACCCAACCCAAGTATAACCTAACTACAATGCATCCATGGCATTGGCATGCATTGTGAGAGAAGAGTTAGATGCTAGGATTGAAATTATCTATATGATTTAAGCCCTCAAGAACATTCAACAGAGAGTTTAAACACATTTGGGAATCGGGGTTTCATTGAAACCCCAACAATTAAATTAAAACATCAAAATAAAATAACAAAGAACAAAATTAAACCTAATTGATCCTTTGGCTAATCCAGCGTGGTTTCTACACAAACCCTCACTGCTATTTATACATGCACAGTAAATCCCCAAAATACAAACCTAATTAAATTTAAAATAGCAATTAAATCAAACCCATACTCCAATCGCACTCCTCTCTTGTCAAATCGTCTCCTACGCTCCATGCTTTGGTTGTTGGCTAACCCTAGTTTCAATTATCTATCATTTAGCTTCTAGGGTTTGAGAAGCTATGTAATAGATAATTAATACTAGGAGCGGGCTATGCGGGGAGTTGTTGGTGGGGCGAGACGGAAACGGGTGGTGGTAGAAATGGGCGTGGCGTAAGACGGGAGATGGAGGTGGTGTTCAGTGGAAGAGCGAGCTCTGCTCCGATGGAGACGGGAGAGAAGAAGGTGAGAGAAGGAGATGAAGAGAATAGGGTTTGTCGATGGGGGTATAGGGTGTTGGTCAATTTCTTTGTGAGGCATGAACAACGGAGTCGATGGGAATGGCCTAGCGAGCGTCGGATGGAGCTGATGGAGATCCGAACGGCTCGGGGAGGTAAGCGGTTTTGGCTTAATCTGGTGTTGCACGGAGCAGCGATCTATGATGCACGTGGAGGTAGCGACCATTGGATGTGGAAGATAGAGATCTCAACGGCTCGGGATGAGCGGGTTCGGATCCGGTCGTGGGTAGCTCTAGCCCAAGTCTTCCTTGTTGGGTTGCAAATCGATTTGCGCTTGTGGCTTTGGCTATCTCTGCTCCATAGATGTTTGACTCCAATTCTTCGCTCTTTAGATCCTCAGTTTCTCTAGGACTTTATTTATTACCTAAAAACACAAAATTAATTAATACAAATATTTATTCTTGAAAACAAAGAAAACACGAGAATCGGGATAATATTTGATTTCTAAGCGCAAAGATGAGTAAAATGCCAATAAAAGGTGTATAAATATGCACTATTTGGCACTCATCATCTGCCCTTTTAAGCATTCACCAAAGGTATAACACACTGAAACAAGATTCTCGAAAACTAAGTTAGATACGGTATGGAATCTAACAAAGCAAGAATAAAGCAAAAAGAAAAATAAAAACAACTAAAATCGTCCCATTGCTCCCAAGAATGGCGCCAAAATTTGATGCGTGTCGTAACCACAACAAATTAATTAATATTTTTCCACCTAATTAACAAGTAATATAGTGGTAGTTAAGTTCGTTGCTCCCACGAGGAGCAAGAGATTCTAGTTGTAAAAATTGTCACAAAAGGGGGGTGTATAAAGCAATAGAAAATAAACAAAGCAATTCAAAGATAAAGTTGAAATCAATAAGAGAGACAAGACCAAGGAATCCTTCTTCATTGCAAAACAATGATTCAAGTTATGTTTTTCATCCACATGTTATTAGTCACAGATTATCACCAACCGTAGGTAAAGCAGCTAGATCGAGTGCTAAACCCCTAAATCCCTTTATCACCTGGGATACGGAAGTTCTCGACTACCGGATTCTATTTACCAAACCACCTAGTAGTAGATCACTCTAGATGTAATTTAAATAAACGCATTAAGATTTATGAACTTATTAGGTTGATATTAGTAGTTAGACTCTTAGATCAAGGTCTACTTGTTAACGTTGTTTTCACACACAATTGCTCCACGGAATCCCTCCGCAAGGTCTCGTGTTTGCTACTTATGTAAAGAGTCAAGAAACGATTACTTATCCCCTAACTTTCACTAGCTTTAGATCAAATTAACAAATCAATTTAGCGTGCACTCTAAACAATCTATCAATCAATCATGAATGAATAAACATTCCTATTAGTAAAAACAAACGATAATCATGTGAAAAACTTCAAGATAGAATTGAAACAAAACTCAAATCATATATTAAGAACTAGAATTCATCCTCAATCAATAAGAAAATTAGCTACTCATGTTTTTGAAATTCACACAAATAATTAAAGGAAGAATTTTAAAAGTTCACACAAATAATTAAAAGAACAATTGTAAAGCAAGCAAAAACACAAGTGTTGTGTGTGTAGAGAGGTGTGTAAAAGATATGTAAAACTTCTCTATTTATAGGCTTCAATATTCTCCAAATCTTCCAGGGAATAGAACCCTCATTCCATAATAATTCAATTTCCAAATTCAAGTCTTTCTCATCTTCCATCTTCTCTTTCCAAATTTGAGCCAAATTCTCCATCCAATTCCAAGTCCAAGTCTTCACACCCATGAGAAGAATCCACACAAAAAGTGAAATTTTGGCCAGGGGAAAATTTGGTATTATGGTAGGAATCCGACATAGGAATCTTCTTCTCCGTCGAGAGGAATATTCCATCACGGCACCGTTATAAGTAGCGGTCAAGACGGCCAACCGTTAGTCAACCGGGTCAAAGAAAGGAGAGTCACCGATTTTCACCTCATTTTGTCAAACCATCTTCTTTGGCTGACTCTTACCGAGTTGCAGGCTGGATCGGTCATCGGACTAAATCCTGGGCAGTCTATCGCGACACCGAGTCGACTCGCCGGAATAGAGAAATAGGCCGAGTTTCGGCTATTTACAAGGCTTTCACACCAAGTCAGGCCTCACTTGACTTCATTTCTCTCGTGACAATTCCTAGCATACATCTAATACAATTCAAGCATTCATTTTGTTCATTCCTGCATTTGCATTCTTCCTTGTAATCAAAAGAACGCAGCCCTTCAATCCGATCCGAGACAAACCCATTTGAGTTCTTCAAACAACGGCCATCAACACCATCAACGACATCGATTCATCTCCAATTTCTTCTTTGTTTTCTCAAATTAACAAGCAACCCAAGCTCTTAAATCAAGTATCATTAATTTCATCTTACTGACAAACCACCTCCTCTTCTTCAACTCTCGATCGATAATTGTACCCATCTTCATCATATCACATCGCTCGTTTCTTCAATTGTGGAGTTCATTTCTTCAATTTCAAGCCCCATCGTTACCACACTGAAACATCACCGAGGCCATCTCTCGACTGCGTCTTTTCATCTACGAGACCTTCTTGACTTCAAATTCTTCTCAATTTCAACAATAATCTCTCAATTTCTCGATCCCTAACTTCTCTTTCATGGCAAAGAAAGATCTCACAAAGACCACCAACAGCGATTCCAGGTTCATAACTTCAACCAATGTCTTCTTAAACAAAGACCAAACCCAACTCGCTTCAATCTACCACCATCTTCAAGCGTTAATAGCACAAATTCATCGTTACTCGGATCCCTCGATTTCATCTCTCACAATCGAATCCATGTTTAACCCTTTATTCATCACTTGATTTCTTTCACTTGTTCCATCATCAATTCATAATGAATGACACCACCATCTTCTCCAAGTAGCGTCATCGCCATCTCTCGCCATCGCTCTTTCTCTTCTATCAATTTTCCCGATCTCAGTATTACCAAAGAAGAATCGCTTGCGCTCTCTTTTCTTCTCAATTTAGTAATGGTTAAGAGACGATAGCCTTCTCGATTTAGGGTTAGGGTGATATAGATAGGTACACCCCACGGAGATAGGACCCGATAAATACACCCACTTGGTAGATGATAAGGGATACCCCGATGGCAACCCCTAACCTCTCGGGCCTGGCTTTAGTACTCCTCCAAAAGAGAGTTGCCCTTAACCTTGGTGGGCTCCAGATAGTGTTCGCCATAAAATGACAATTTTGCCTTTTTGCTCAAATTGGGTGATTTCTTCTTCTTTTCATTCGTGCGACTCCATAGTAGCTACAAAACTCAAAACGGCGTAAAATACATAATTTACAAGAAAAATAGCAAAGAAAGCATAAAAATAGATAGTAAATAGGATGTATTCTACACCCTATCGGACACAAATATTTAACCAAAAATAAAAAATATAAATCAAAGTTGAATATCAATTCATTTTTTTTCTTTTTTGCATGTGTCTTGATTTTTTCTTCCTCTAATCTTGATTTGAGCTTTTGTTATTTCCTTGAAACTCTATTATAAAGTTATGGCAACATCCTAATGACAATATATATATGTACAACATGAAGAAAATGATGAAAACATTACAAAAAAAAAAAAAAAAAAAGGCAACTACTAACTTAAATGTTGATATAAGAGAGTACCGTATAGCTAAAATTTATAGTTCAAAGACAACATTCGACGTCCGCATCATCCGGTATCATGAAGAAAAAAAAAATCAAATTTGTTGTAAATAAACTACATAGAAAAAAACAATAAATTTAGTGGTAAATATAGTTGGAAGTTGAAACTTGGAAACTTCAAAACACAGAGGAAGGAAGAATTTCTCCGCGGAAGAAGCAGAGTTATAGAATATTTGTCTACTACAACAATACGCCTTCTTGTGTTTTTAAAGGGTGAACATAAAGAAGAGAAAGGAAAAAAAATAGTGTGATCATGATATTTTTTTTCTAAAAGAAGGGAAATGAAAGAAAAAAGTAACGCGACATATTATTCGTTGCCTCCCCTAATTGGACCAACTTGAATCTTCAATTCATGAACCAAGTTCTCTGCTTTAGTTATTCACTTCTTTGTTAAAACTTAAAATGAAATTAAAAAAAAAAAAACTATATATGCATCATCATGCAGTGGTGGTTGGTACATGATTTGGACGTAATAATTATTTAATCTTATAAGTAGTGCAATTTTAGATCGAATCTGATAATGGGTTGATTGACTCTACCCTAACTCACCATGCAATTCCTACTTTACCGAGTTTTTTAAGCATTCAATGATTAACTTTTAGAAATTAGTAGTCTAGTACCATTATTAAAACCCTGCCGACTTCTTGGCATTTGATGGAAATTCTGCAATCTAATAAAGGGACAAGTATACCTAGCTAATTGTTGCCGATTTAAATTTTAGTGGCTATAATTTAACGACACAAATTTTATCAAACTTTCGTAGAATTGTATAGTGAAAACTGAAAGCATTTTAAAACACCTATGTAAAGAATATAAACATGACTATCGAATTATACACATTTCTTATACTAACAATAATCAAATAAAATGGTAGTATTAGAATTTCTTAATGATATAGGTCATCTATTAGTTGGAAAAAATTTAAAAATTAATAGGTCATCTATTTAGAGGGAGTATTAAAAATAAAAAATACCTAGTAACAACGTTTTTAGACTCGTTAAAACGTTTTCACGCACGTGCTATAAATCAAGCATGGAATTTGAGGATCATTTTTTTTTAATTTTCTATTTAACAGATTCTAACGCTCGTTATTTTCAAAAACGTCCTATATAACACGTTTTTGTCCAAATCGTGCCTCACGTGTGAAAACACATTATAACGCCACGCCTGCAAATGTCCGCGGACCGAGCCGTGCGACTCCGTTTTTCAAACCTTG